>OX243940.1:7490500-8093500 GCA_945859725.1 Drepana falcataria
ATATTTTGTTAACAGACACAATATACAGTTACCTCCTAGAAAAATCTCAGACGTATTTTCATTGTGTTTGTGTGTTTTGGCGTTTAATCGTGTTTTTATGTATCACGTTTTTACTCGATTTGAATATTGCTAAGCTTTTAAGGTTAAGGTGAACTACCACTACGCCAGACGAGACGTTAAAATTACTAAAACTGCCTCGTATATAATGATTGATTAATCTGAATGAAGTAAATACTCAAAATCGGCAGGTTTTATACACGAAGAGACGGATGAATGTCGATAAAGATAAAGAAGTCTGCAAGTCTAGAGAGTACTGGCGCTCTACTCTCTCTGTCTACCCCGTGAGGAATTCAGCGTGATGAAATGTTTGTTAATATTATTTTAATAGTAATTATTGTATTATTATCACCAGTTTTGAGTACTCTTGAGGTTCCCGTCTTTGAGTGTCGCATCAATTTGATCTAGGTGATTGGAACGTGGTCTCCCTCTACCTCTTCTTGCTCCCTTTCGCTTTGTAGAGCTGTTTCGTAAATCTTTCTTCACTCATGTGGACGAAGCGAAAGAGGTATGCAAGTCTAGAGAGAACTGGCGCTCTATTCTCTCTACCTACCCGTTAGAGATTCAGCGTAATGATATTATGTATGTATTTAATATTATTATAATGTCTTATGAACTTATTACTAACATAATATCAAGAGAGATTCGCTTGAGGCGAAACATGGCTTGCCCGCAAGTAGTAGGATTATAAGAACGCAAATTTTTGTACCATCCCTGTAATGTTGTTATCACTAGGTTAGGTACCTATGTGTGTAATTCAGTTCAAATAGTTGTCCAACTCTGTGACCTAATGTACTACAACGTACTAGTTAATGATATATAATAGGATGTTATTTAGGTGTATGAATGATTTGCCCTTGGTTTTGAAATTAACTGCGGGATTTTCCACATCTTTTTGTTGAGATTACGAACTCTTGTCTGAATGAAGTACTTTTTATATTGATTCAAACGATCATGCCAATAATTATTTATGTACTTACTGATGATACGTACTTACTGTCAAAGTCAATTTTATTTCGCTTACTCTCTGACATCCGATAGGACGGTTGGCGCGTGTTCGATTCTGATTAATAAAAAAGTCTTATATATATATATATATATATATATATATATATATATAAATTACTTACTATAAAAGTCCCCATAGGGTGTAGGCATTACCCATACACCCATTCAACCAGATATATTTTAGGTGCCAACGTGAAAGATATCAAGTCCATCTCCGTTACTCAAGCACAACTTATGCAGATTCCTGTCGATGTTTTCCTTCACCGTAAAACTCGTGGTGTTAACGACGAAAAAACATAGTGTAATGAAATACGGAAAAACTTATTGATACAATCGGGATTCGAAGTTGCAATTTTAATATAAGAAATTATATGTTGTGTAAAATGTTATATAAAATATGTTGTCTATTAAATACTGTATGAAGTATTAGTGGTTAAAGGTTTTTATAAATTCAAATGTGACATAGTGAAGACTACCTACTTATCCGGTTTTGCTCTCCATCTAGCTGTAAATAAAGAAAAGTTTCTTAGTAATATTCTGTAGCATCCATATTGAGATCACAAAAGGCAATGATTTGCTTTAAATGGCTCTATGTCAAAACATTTACATCATTAGTCATTGACCTCGTGGTTAGAAACAAAAAAACACACTTTTGCAATACAACACCATCATCGAATTACCTCAACATTTTGCCGAGTCATTTTGTAGTGTACTGTCGGGCGCAAAACTTTTTATTAATTATAATGTTTTAAGAATATTTTTTGCATGACAACTTAAGCTTCATTACGAAGTTTTTTCTATCTAACAAACAAATACTGGGGCATTGGATGGTAAGCGGTTACCGTATCTTTGATCGCAATACCGATTGAATCTACCACGAGTTGCCGTTTTTCTTAGATGGCATGAAACAGAATGAGAGATGAGATTTACAGCTATGAAATCCGTATTCTATTCTGGATTTATTAAAGAAAAACATTGTGGTCGAGCATACGTTTGAGTAAAAGTTCAAAGACCTGTGTAAATTTGTTTCTAAGAGACGGCTACAGGACTGCCACCTGTCACATTGGCACCTAGATATAGATAGTGATATCCATGAAGACGCGCCCCACCAATTACTTGTCGAGGTGGTCGCAGAATGCGGGGAGTATGACCCGAGTCTAATAATTGTGTGCGTGTGCGACAATACACAAACATTAGTGAAAGGCTGCACACTTAGACTATAAACTGTGAGGGAGAATAGTGGGGCGCGTCTTTGTGGATGGCACTATCTATATCTATGGCGAGAAGACTATGTTTCGTACAACACTGCCTATCCGTTTGGGGCTCCTTAAAAATGTTTCCTAATTACCTATACTCCGCGAACTCACCCGGGTAAATTTGATTTAATTGGTAACCTACCACTGTTCTGGATTTTTTTTAAACATATCCTTTGTCAGAATTTAGACTATTATTATCTACCTCTGTGCCAGCCAAACAGGAGCAAACATCCTCACAAACTTATGCATTTTTAATTTTGGTAGTGAACTTATCAGTTTGCCCAAAGTATCTTTCACAAGATATATCGTGAGACATGATCAACGTTAACATATTCTACTTGTCATCACGACAAATTGGTAAGTTCCTTTACCATTGTCGACTTTGTAGAAGCGGCTAATTCAGTTCTCGCTAACAAGATTGCAACAATAATATTCTTCCATCTAATTGATTTTTTCATCGTATGTATTATAGAAAATGACGGCTCTAAAAGGATATTGTGTGAGATTCGTCGGTTGGTCTACGCTCGTTAACATTCCATTACAATCTTGATATAAGCATGATTCGCTATTATATCATGTTTCTACCAATATTATTATAATATTCTTAATTATAATCTAGCCGTGGTGACCGAGTGGTTCGAGCAGTTGCCTGCGACGCAAAGGTCGCAAGTTCGAATCCCGACTGTACCAATAAGTTTTTTCTGAACTTAAGTACAGTGATTAGTCACACCACGAGCTTTACGGTGAAGGAAAACATCGAGAGGAAACCTGCATACGTCTGAGAAGAAATTCAAAGGCGTAAGTATAGTCGTGCTTGAGTAACGGCGATGGACTCGCCATCTGTCACGTTGGCACCTGATATACCTCTGGCGGAAAGTGGGTGTGTGGGTATTACCTACACACCTCTGCCTACCCCCTCGGGGACCCTTGTGGGAAGGCGTGAGGATATATTATATTATTATTATAATTATAATCTAGATACACATGGTAGGGTAGTCACTAGTATTCTACTGCAAAGTATTGAAGACTCAAATTTCAGCTTTCAATATCGATGAGTTGAGTGGATAATTAGAGCTATTTATCACTTCACGAACATCACGAAGAAACCAGTATACATTTTAAAGAAAATTCCAAGTCGTATGTAAATACGTGAGACTTTAAACTAGCCTCGTTCAAATAGACGTGTGAGCACCTTAATTAAATATTTCTCCTGCAAAAGGATGTTGAGTTGATGTGGAACCAGTGTTGCAATCAATACACGCTTATCATCAGGCGGACCGTGAGACCGTGACCGGTATAAAATAACCTTATTATAACTCTCATCTATATACTTTGTCAACAGAATGACTCGGATGACGAACAATGCGCGTTGAGTGACAAATGGCAGTACGAGAGGAAGTCCCGAAGGTGGTCCAGGGTGGTGGAAATAACTCCTCAGGCGCAAAGGAGGCTGCAGGTTTGTTTACTTGACTGTGGAAAATCACTATGAAAAATACATATAGATGTGAACCCGAGCATTTGGTCGAAAGTAGCGCTCGATGGCGGGGAGTGGAAAGATAGGAGGGAGGCCTTCGCCCAGCAGTGGGATATAGTCTATTTCTATAGAATATAGTAATATTATAAAATGGAAAAATTTGTATGTAAGTATGTTTATAACGAATTGGCTCGAAAAGTGATGGACCGATTTGAAAAATTCTTTCACCATTGGAAAACTACATTCAACCTGAGTGACATAGGCTATATTTTCTTTTGTAAAAAGAAAAATATGTCCACCCGTGCGAAGCCGGGACGGACCGCTAGTTGGTTATAAATATATATGATAGAAATAGATATGTTACGTCCGAAAGAACATCAGGAGTATGATGAAAGTAGATGAAGCGAAAGATTGGCAGGTCTAGTGAAAAACCGACTCTATCAGAATACCTCTTAAAAGTACATATGTAGTTTTTTTAAGCAAAAAGGTTGAAACATTAAGTTTACTATCAACTTGGTTATATGTAAGAAAATTCACATAAATTTCACATCCCACAAATACACGTCTCATCATACGATACCGTGCGTATTTATAATAACGTTACAAAGAGAAATATCATATGACCGGATCCTTCAAATTATTTGTGGCTCAAAGGGTTGGCCCACGGAATGTTTGATAAATACGGGTTACTTTATATCCCGTGTATGTTTTATAGGAGCCTGTTTATTTTCTATCTCTTCGACAATGTATTCATAACATGAATGATTATCGTGAAATTGGCAGAACACATGTGCTGGGTTTTCTTTTCGGAAAAGATAATATAATGATGGGAAAAATATATCTCGAATATGCTGTTTCTAGTCAATCCTGAAGCTTCCGGTTATTGGAGATCTGGTCTGGTTCTGAATCTACTTAACATAAAAAAAACTGGCGGAAGTGGGTTTGTCGCAATTACTTATGCACCTCTGCCGACCCCTTCGGGGACCCTTGTGGGAAGGCGAGAGCATATGTTATTACTTTAAACAGAAAACTTTCCCTTTTTTTGAAGTCTATTAAAAATAACCTAAACATTTTTGAATCCGAAAGCCCATCAATGCCCCCCGGATTTCTGCTATCGTACCATAATAATTTAATTGAAGTACTAATTTCAGCATTTATTAAAAAAAAAGGATTTTAAAATGCTTTTAAACAATTTCTAGGTGATAGCAGCCCGAGCCAGAGCGGAGAGGGAAGCCAGAGAGGCAAGTGGGGAAGTTGAAGATGACGAGGACGAGACCCTGCCTACCATTAGGGTGGGTCTTGTGGATGCTGACGGACATTACACTGATGTGGAACATGATCTGTGAGTGTTTCTACCCGAAACTGTTACTGTACATTTTTCAAATAATATATATATCGTATAAAAATGAATAATATATCCTCACGCCTTCTCATAAGGGTCCCCGAAGGACTAGGCATAGTTACGGGGTAGGCAAAGAGAGTAGAGCGCCAGCTCCCTCAAGACATGCATATCTCTTCCGCTTCGACCATATTCATCAGTCTTTTCATACATGCATGCTGGTTTCGAGTACTCCTGACGTTCCCGCCCTTGAGTGTCCGATCTATTTGATCTAGTTAGGTGTAAGGTGTACAGAACTTATCACATTTTCCTCATCATAAACTTCGTCAAACAAAATAGATCAAAAATCTATACAAAATAATATTCAAGAATTGAGCCGCAAGAGTTACTCCATACGCTTGGTGGTGTCATAAAATCTAAATACAAATTAAAAAAAATATACTCCAATTAATAACATTCCATATATATACCCCATAATTATTAACATTGGATTACGATGTCTACAACTTAATTAGATTTGTCCAATACTTGTGCGTTTTATTACGAATATTAAGTCACATGTTTTAATATAAAGAAGATGTAAATGTCAGATTATCTCCACGAATTTATGATCGTTTTCATTGCTCAATTAAGTAATCCCTTTTACATTAAGGCAATTCTTGCTCAGATTAATTTAATCCTCCATTTAAATTATTAAGTTATCATCAAGGTAAACTATTTGAAAAAAAAAAAGCCGCGGTGGCCGAGTTGTTCGAGCAGTTGCCTGCGACACAAAGATCGCAAGTTCGAATCCCGACTGTACCAATGAGTTTTTCTGAACTTAAATACAGTGATTAGTCACACCACGAGCTTTACGGTGAAGGAAAACATCGAGAGGAAACCTACATACGTCTGAGAAGCAATTCAAAGGCGTATGTATAGTCGTGCTTGAGTAACGGCGATAGACTCGCTATCTGTCACGTTGGCACTTAAAATATATCTCTGGCGGAAAGTGGGTGTGTGGGAACTACTATACTATACCTACCTATCCCTTCGGGGACCTTTATGGAAAGGCGTGAGGATATTTAACTGTATATCAATCTCATCTGCGAATGAGTGCTGTAAGTCTAAACTGGCGCTGTCTCTCTAGATTCGTCGTGACATATGTATGTAGTAACATGGTTAATACAGTTAGGTTTACACATCGTTGGTAACATATGCGTCAATAGACGATACTTTTATTCAACCCGATAGCTTTGATCCAATCGAAGCCGTCGCAGGGCCAATTAGAATGGCGTGAGTACAGTTACCTCGTTATAAAGTATCAATTATAAACAAGAGCTTATTAAACCCATTGTTAAGTTATTGATGGATAGGTCAAGTGGTTTTGGGCGCGTCATTTTATGTAATGATCTGGCCGAGTGACTGGTCTACTGTATTTGGGTTCGAATTTTTATCTGGGATATTTTATTCGTCAGCTTCGTCAGACTCAAGAATAGGAAATTTATATCACAATAGATGAAATAGCGAGGTGGATTCTGCAGAGGATTGTTTAAACAGATATGACATTCGGAAAAGTATATAGGCAGCAAATAAAGCACGCGAAGGCGTGTAGGCTTGCCCTTCGCAAAGTGCTAAACTGCCATTTTACTGTAAATAGGATAAATAATATAATAAATATATTCACGCCTTCCCACAAAGGTCCCCAAAGAGGGGTAAAGGTAATACCCACACACCCACTTTCCGCCAGAAATAAGGCACCAACGTGACAGATGGCGAGTCCATCGCAGTTACTCAAGCACGACTATACATACGCCTTTGAATGGCTTCTCAGACTTATGCAGGTTTCCTATCGACGTTTTCCTTCACCGTAAAGCTCGTGGTGTGACTGATCACCGTACTTAAGTAAAAGAAAACTCATTGGTACAGTCAGGATTCGAATTTGCGATCTTTATGTCGCAGGCAACTACTCGAACCACTCAGCCATCACGGCTTTAAATGGGATCTAGGATAGTACATGAATTAAAATTTGAATAGGTTGACAATATGAATTGAGAGAGGGCGAGACATTTTTTTTGTGTGATAAGCAACGCAAAATACACTGTGCGAGTGTACGTTTTAAAATACACGTTCCAATTACCCCGGTAATCTAAACTGCGTCTTGGATATCAACTATGAAATCATTGACACTAGACGCATCGTTAATTATACATACAAAGAATAATGTATCTCAAATTTTAACTGTATAGACATGTCAATTTCTCATGTGAACAATTAATCTCACATAAAAGCATTCTACTGTGTACGCACGCCCTTATGTAGGCTATTGAAACTGACGCAACGTGTCTGGTAAAGCCACGGGTCGATTGATAGCGTTTTAATATACCCCTTTCTTCTTATCTTTCTTATCTTTCGTGTGTTAAATTGGACTGTCGGGTACATAAAGGATATTTTATGTAAATGTGATACGAGCGACTTTGATAACGATTTCATTGAAGATACAAAGAATACCTTGTGCTCGATAAGATAGAAAAAAAATTATGTGTCGCGATTTTAGCTACCCTCACATGTACTTCCTCAAGGGAGGCAATGTTGAAAATATTTTCGTAGTACCCACTATGTTTTATAAATAACTGCTATTCCAAAATACCTGGATCCCGTTGCCTGCCTTTCTTAAGAAGTGTCAGAATTGAGTTTTGACCTCCATCAAGGACTCATTGGTTATATAATTACGAATGTTATAAATTTTATCGCAGCATCACGCTTGGAAATATTTAAGAGTTACGCGACAGATGGCGAGACCGTCGCTGATCGTCAACACACTTTACATAAGACTGAATGTTTGAACGTATATAGATTACCTTACAATATTTTCCTTTAACAAAGGTTGTGGTGTAAGGCATAAAAGAGGTTTTAAATCCTCCCCGCTGACACTGCGACAGCTGCTTTATCACCAGACTATCATTATTACTGATGGTTTAGCAATCCCAAATAGAAACGTGATAGGTGAAGGGCTAAGTACACAGTAAGTAGAACACACCGGTGACCGGTAATTACAGTCATTACTTTGATATGCGGGCTTTTATTTTATCATATGGGACGAGGCTTGTGTAAAAATTTCTCAATAGATCTCTAAATTCTCGCCCTCCACAAGGCTTCTTGAAAAGCTAGAACGTCGTAAAAGAATATTAAACACGACTAAGGGAAATATATATTTTTTAAGTGACAACTTGGCAGATGGCAAGTCCATCACTGTTGCTCAAGCACAACCTACCTATGCACGTTTTTTCATCTCAAACTTATGAAATTTCCTCTCGATGTTTTCCTTCACCGTAAAGCCGTAATGAAATGCGACATGCTAATTCTTGGAGAGCTGGCAATACATTGCCATTGGCACTGTACCCACCTAAAAGTTATCTCGTCGAATTCTGCACGTACGCCTTGGTTTACTACACTTTGTGCAACACAAGATGAGTTTTATCTCATATAGGCAATTGGACTTCCTGAAACGTGCCTGGAAAATTATACTGCTGTAAATGAGTTCAGAATTTTATGGACACCTTTTGTTATTCTTATGATGTGGATAGTGGATGGTTCATTAGAGACATCTACTGTACGAGTAGGTTACAGGTTACTACAGGTTCGACTCATTACAGAGTCAAATTAAACCTGTAGTACTAGCACAGCGTTTCTCCAATAATTTCAAACAAATCTCCCAAGAACGGATGAAAAGGTGACTGTCAGTGAGCTTGTACTTAGAACAACTTTTTCAGTTCTTTTACCACCAGATCACGACCTGAATATTGAAGGTCCATCTCCATACTCACATACTTCCGGAATGTAGAGACTTGATGTATTCCGAAAATATAGAGTTTTAAGCTTCTGAGGTAGAAAAAAATATCATAGAATACATACCGCTATGGACTCTAGGGATATCACCATGGATACTCGTTTCTGACCTTGCAAATATCTTCACATCTATCATAATAATTAATTCAAGAATAGTTAATTAATTCTCTATGCAAAAATTTTACGGTGACTTTTTGGGGAAAAAAGCAGTCAGAAATATGTCAGGAAAATTCTACAATGCTCTCAAATCATTAATTGGCAAAAAATAACCCAAATATCAACCAATATTCCCAGGGTTGAAAGGTCTACAAATACAAATTCGTAACCCATAATAACAAGGCATCTCACCCAATTTGCATCACAAAAGGTTGGGATAATTTGCCAAAATTGTTTTCTTGAGCGTTCTAATGGCATAATTTGTTGTTTATTAAGTTCGCAAGTCCTCAAACTTAGCACTTAGCTTGCTTTGAACAAGTTGGCCATAACTTTAGGACAGTAATCACCAATCCACTTCGTTTATGGTGACGCCTAACTTTTAATAACACATTAGCATGATCAATCTCTATTATACGGTGGTGGATTGTTCTTGCGGAGTCATCGAACATAAAGTTAAGTAATTTTATAATGTACTTGATTTAACACATTTAAGTAACAGATTTATGTTTCTATTAAAATTGATCATTCGATTTGATATAATATAATATAATAATATATTATATTCGATTTGAATATTATATTAATAGCAATTTACTATTTATCGGATTTACTATATATCGGATCGGATACTCAAGAAAGTCATAAAAGACGAAAATGTATAAAGCAATTGACTATAGATGAAAGAAAATAGGTCTGTAAATCTAGAGAGTATTGACGTACTACTCTCTGTTTTCTCTTTTGGGGACTCGGCTTAATAACATATGTACAATTTAACTATTTACGGAGCCGAATATAAGCAAATAAACTAATTATTAGTTTATTTTTAACGAGATGGATGGAAATCTTTTGAATCACAGTACTACATTGTTAAAATGTTATTTTCCTTATTTCAGTCTAACAGTGCCAGGTCAGCCAGTAATTCAGTTACCAAGCGACAAAGAAGATGAGGAAGATACGGGTACTCGCTTCCGTCGGACAGGCTCTGAACGCCTTCGTGACGGAGCCAAGGCGTTACTGCGAAGGGTCGAATCGCTCAAGACCCGGAGAAGAAAACGGCAGAACCGCACTGAAGTCATTGTATCCTCGCCCCATTTTCTTGAAGTACAATCGGATCGTTACGCCGATATAAGCTACATAGACCTCACACCGACAACCCCTACAGCTTTCCCATTCCCTGACTTTCACAGTTCTCCCGCACACGCTCCAGCTATTAGAACGCAACCACCATCTCCTATGACAGTAATGCCGCCTTCTCCTATAGGCACTGTAGAACAGTCTTTCGTTCTTAATCCACCTTTCGGAGACGACAGTTCCTACGCTTCGGATGGAAGTATGAGCTCTAGTAATAAGAGTTCAAAGTCCAAATTAGGCAGAGCAAAGAGGATATTTAATAGAGGCATCAAGAATGATGACAGTGCATTGAGCGATTCGGAATGTCAACCGGCGAGTTGGAGACATAATTACTATAAGGATCATGTTACTCATCACAACAGTGAGGTAATTTAATTAATTAGTGTTCTTACTATATTAACTCATGATCTTAATTTACGAGTGATCAGTGATACGTGATATTCAAAGTTAATATTTTGTTATTATGTTACTAGCAGCACGCAAAGGTTAAACTTATTTATAATTCTATGACCGTGGAGTCTTGGAAAAAAGTGTTTTTCCAAGAACAATATTGGTAATGTCAGCATATCCACGTTATAAGCTATATCTGTGCCAAATTTCATCTAAATGCGTTCAGCCATTAGATAGAATGACAAATTCATGCAAATATCCATCCGACTCACAAAATTTGCTCTTCAATTATTCATAGGAGCAATTTTGTTTGTGATTTTTTTCTTTTGCATAAACAAAATCATAGAGAAAAGTTGTACGCATATGTTTTAAAGAAAGTTCTTCTTTTAGGTCTACGTGGAAGCTCCTTCTCCGGTGGAATTGAAACCAGATCCAGAGGTTCTAAGAGAAGTCCAGAAGTCGCCAGGCCACACCCAACATCGACGACAAGCTATCAGGACAAGTTCGCTCAATTTGGGGAAGGAAGGCCAAAAGTAAGTATCTTAGGTTTGGAATCTAATGCCGTTAGTTATGGAATTATGATCATCAATAGAAGCTGATGTAATTATTTTGTTCTTATTGTGCACTTAAACGCCTTTCCAGATAGGTTTAAAACATTTGCACTGTCAAAATTGCAAGTTCTAATTCCGGTGGTTGTGGTGGTGCAAAAAGTAGTGATGGTTAACATCGTGGGGAATCTGTATAAGTTTGAGATAAAATTCATACAAGTATGATTGAAAGTTGTCTGGTTCAAATTGAAGAGATTGTCATTAATTCAGCTGCTACTATCACCAAAGTACCCTACCCATTTTACCATATAACTATAAAATCCCTGATTCAAAGTTCTTATTAAACTTGCCTTAGGTCCTCGACAGACTTGGTTAATTACTAAAGGTTTCAAGAAAAAGTTAAAAGAAAGATGTAACTTGATATGTAGGTATGATATTGGTACCACACGCCTTCTCATTTCTCAATATAAACTATATCGACATGTATACATATTTGAAAGAAATTCTTCGTTGTTAATTGTTTTGATCAGACATCCACAATGCTGCACTCACTGCTTGAATCAAAACATCGAACTTAAACAAACAACGTGTTTATATTTTTCAATATTGAAGAAATGCAGTCAGGTGCGTGGTCGCGTTTGAAAGCGCGTCATTAAGCCCTAATGGCGGCACTTACAAGTCATTAGATGTAAACGAGTATTGATACTAACCAGCGAATAAGTTATTGCTTCGCTAATGTGCTAACACGTGACAGATTGCGTTCTGGAGAGCTATTTTTGGGAATGCAGTGACTGTGGTGCGTTTAAGTGAATTCAAAATCTAAAGATCGGTCGTAAATTTATTAGCTATGGAGTACTGGAATTAGCAAAATAAAGTAGCATCTTGTTTTAAGCGTTAATTAGTAATGAACGTCAAAAATTCTTGTGATAATTTTGACCCTGACAGGCAGAAATAGAAGGCCGCTGGTTCTCTTCAGACTTACAGATGTCACAAAACCATAGAATCTACGTTCATCTGTCCTCAAACTAGTGTATTTCGAGAGACGAAACTTTTTTTAGCTGTACCATTATGATTTGCCAATGTAAGGTTCGAATGAAAATTTACCCTCGTTTTGAAAAAAGAACCAGATAATATAAGAGTTCACCCATATACATACAATAATTATTTTAATCCTAGAACCCTAAACATATGTTATTGACATCAAAATTTTATATTAATCTTCAGATTTCGTGACAGAAGTCTCAAGAGAGACAAGTCAGCGTCCAGGAGTTCGGAACTGGACAGCAGTCCAAACTCAGCCGGGTCCAGGTCGCATGATGGAGACCACGATGACGATGATGATAGCCTTGATATGAAGACTAAGAAGTAAGATATTCCTCTTTTTTAAGAGAGGTGGGGCATAACGGGTTTCCCATTCGAATTCGGAGCTGCCTTATAGAAATCCGTAGACCAATAACACCATTTTTTGTGTTGTGTTCCTACGCGGTGAATAAGGTTTCCAGTAATGAGCTCCTTGGGGAGTGGGGAGGATTGTTACATCGTGTTGGAAGCAGAGGGATTAAACCCATTATGCTGCCAACACACTATAACTCTCCGAACACAGAGTGGCAACACGCAAGGGATACTTCGGTATCGTGAGCGTAAATAGGCTACGGTAACCGCTTCCCATCAGGTGGGCCGTATGCTTGTTTGTTACCCTTGTTGTATAAAAAAAAAGTCAGGCTCATAGCCCGAGAGGGGGTGCCCTTAGCTGTGTTTGCTTAGCACCTTAGAAGTGCCCAGTAGAGGGCCTTTGGTCTCGCCATGTTCGGTTAGATTACAAATACCGGTAACGGTACAAAGCAACGAGAGACAGCTAAAAAAATTGTCACAAATAATTCTGATCATATGTGCCCATTAGCAGAGCTAAACAATTTAACAGTGGTAATAAGTAATTCTATCCTTCCTATTAGAATTAGAAAATTGTATACTTCAAAGATTAGCCACCTTACCGGCTTACGTCCCATCCTATTCTGCTTCAACATTAAAAAATATATTTATCCAAGATCTTCTGTAAGAATGAAGAACTGCTCTAGTCGAGAAAGTTCTGATCTAAACATTGTCCCCTACCGCCTATCTTACGCTGATTGTACTCTACCTAGCTCACAGGACATCGAGAATCAAGCCTCTTTCTGTATAATCTCACTATTTTCATCTATTTCAATACTCTACTACTACTCTACTAATACTCTTCTAATACTCTACTAATACTCTACTTTTCAATTTCAAGTATAATTCATCCACAGGAATAACATTCAGAGATGGTACTCCTTCCGGACGAGTACCCTGAACGGAGGACCCAAAGCCAATAACACTCTTCAACCCACACTTAACCAAAAGGACTCCGAAGCATACTGTAAGTAATTATTTTTAATCGTCATAAATTTAAGAGCTGGGCTCGTGTCGGCCTCTCTGATGCAGTCCCTTCCATTTGCTTCTGTCCAGCGCATCCTCTTTGACCTCCCTATACGTCATGAGAGACACTTTTTCTTTGATCTGACCCATGAATTAATAATTATTTTTAATATATAATAATATAATATATCCTCACGCCTTCCCACAAGGGTCCCCGAAGGGGTAGGCAGAGGTGTATAGGTAATTCTTACAGCATTCTTTTATGGGGTAATGCTGTAGACATTGGATCTATTCTTGTGCTGCAGAAGCGGGCTATTCGTGCAATTTATAGCCTTAAGCCTCGGGATTCTCTCAGAGAATTATTCAAGGAAATTGACATATTGACCGTACCATGTCAATACATATTCCAAAATGTGTTATATGTTAGAAATAATATTGTAAAATTTAAGAAAAATAGCGACTTGCATACTGTGAATACACGGAACAAAGATAAACTCCATGTTCCTACAGCTAGATTACACAAAACTAGGAACTCATTTGTCGGGCAAGGTATACGCTTTTTTAATAAGCTACCTCGGAAAATAATTGAATTACCTTTTGTAGAATTTAAAGCTGTCGTTAAAAGTAAATTAATTCAAAAGGCTTATTATAAAACATCAGATTATTTTAATGATGGCCATGCATGGCAATGAATTGCTCCTCTTATACAAAGATTATATATGTAACTTTAATCTTTCCTACCCCTACGTAAAAGGGAACAAATGTTAAAAAAGCAAACCGGGGAGTTTGTTTCGCCGTTTCTTCTCCTGGCAGGTATTTTTTCTTGGAAACGGTGGTAACTTTAGTTTATATTAAACGTGACGTTCAATAAGTGTTCCCTGTGTCCCTTACGTTGAATAAAATATTTTGATTTTGATTTTGATTTTGAATACCTACACACCCACTTTCCGCCAGAGGTATATTAGGTGCCAACGTGACAGATGGCGAGTCCATCGCCGTTACTCAAGCACCACTATACATACGCCTTTGAATTTCTTCTCAGACGTATGCAGGTTTCCTCTCGATGTTTTTCTTCACCGTAAAGCTCGTGGTGTGACTAATCACTGTACTTAAGTTAAGAAAAACTCATTGGTACAGTCGGGATTCGAACTTGCGACCTTTTCGTCGCAGGCAACTGCTCGAACCACTCGGCCACCACGGCTTTTAATATACTTTTATTAATTGCCTCACTTCCCTACCTACCCTCTAAGTTCTCCAAAATGGTAGACATAGGTGTTACAAGTCCTTATTTCGTTGGATTTATATTTAAGCGCCAACGTGTTTCATGACGAGCCTGTCGCCAACCCTAAGGTTCAACTGTGCCTATAGTTTCTGAAATTCTTCCCTAACATATTCATCACCTCGTCATAAAGTTTGAGTAACAATTATTCATTCTAGGTCATAAATGACTGAATTTTAATATTAGTTGGATGTTGGTATAAACTAGTATAAACTTTTTATTAGTAATCTACTTAATTTATAATTTAACATGTTTGTTGACAAAATATTAAATACTGCGCTAACAGCCGCGTTTTTCTCTCCTAGTATCTCGGCCAATGTCGTCCTTATCTTGCGGACAGCTGCACATTCTTAGGAAACTGGCTCTTCTACGACTAACAGCTTGTATGGAACGGTATTGTCCTTCACACAAATCTGGCTGGAATTGGGAGCTGCCGAAACTCATTAGGAAGATCAAGACTCCTGATTATAAAGGTAAGGATACTTTTAACCGAACCCGTATCACGTTCTTTTCATTCGTTTGTCCGACTGTTTCTGTACGTACATAGACGAGTGTAAGTCCATAGGGGGCGATAGCCGCTTACCATCAGGCGGACCGCATGCTTTTTTGCCACCCATGTGGTATATAAATATAAAATAAAAAACTACTCGATTATATAAATATTTTTACTGACTCCCTATAATTTAATTAAGACGGTCGCTTATTGAAAACTAGCTAACATGGTACCGGCCTAGTATCAGTATTTTTTTTCATAATATTTTGTTGAATTTACGATATAAAGTGGTATGCTTCAATTGCCAGCAATGTGGTATAAAAAAGATATCTAATTGATGTTAAATAATTAAACGCAACTTTCATTCGTAGAGTAAGTAGTTAACCTTTTATTTTTTCTATTTATTAAAGAAGTAGTTAACATTATTTAACGAAATCTTCACGCCTTCCCACAAGGCTCCCCGAAGGGGTAGGCAGAGTTGCTTAGGTAGTGTCCACACTTCCACTTTTCGCCAGAGATATATTTTAGGTGCCAACGTGACAGTTATTTAACGAAATATATACTCGTATTATAAACCAAAAAATAGTATCCCGAGAAAAGTTCGAGATAACTTTGCGTTCCGCTCATTGCAAGCCTAATATATCCCATTATCCCTTACTAAAGGCCTCAACGTATCATTTCAAATAAGAATAAGAATTTCCCAAATACGAGTTATGCCATTTTGGATCTTAGCTAAGAGAAATAAGAATCATATTTGATCTTTGTAAGTTATGTAGTAGGTAGTCCAACCAAACATATCTATTTGATTCAATCATATCTACAAAGTTTTCGAAGCCAAATAGTGAAATGGCATGAGAGAGAAGGTTTTGCAATGCTATATTATATACGTCAATATAATTCTGATTTTTTCATAAATAAATGTAGATATATGATAAAGGTTTTATTAGTCTCTTAAGGGAATAACGGTAACAATATTTATATCACTTAGGTCAGATTTTAAAAACTTAAAAATTCTGAGCCAATATAAATAATCCTAAACAATATAGGTTAAAAATTTTTTTTTCAGATAAAACAGTTTTTGGCGTGCCTCTGACGGTATCATTGCAAAGAACTGGTCATGCGCTACCGAAGCCGGTGCAAAGTGCTCTGCATTGGTTGAAGAACAATGCCTTAGACCAGGTAATAATTTTGGAATTTGTTCATAATTTTGTGTATCTGATTCATTCCTTACACGTAATCCTCGGATGATGCTACTCAAGAACTGAAAAAAGGTACGGTATAATAGATCTTGCATTCAAAATTGGAGTTTCTCGAGCAGTACCTCCAATTTAAGGCTCATCGTAGCCAAATGCCACTGCTTTTTAGTAAGTAGCATTGTGTTCATGCAGAGAGTAACAACAAGAACTACACATGTCATAGCAATGTTGGTAGAAGGAATACTGTTAATTCCTAAGCTGCTAACATAGCATCTATGTCATGATAAAAAAAGGTCCGAAAAGCACTATATATAATACTGGTATACCAATGAGCTTCGGAATCCCCATAGGCTCTGGCGATATGCCTTTTGTAGTATATTTTAAATGTTGTTAATTGTCGCATCCTCAAATTGGACAATATTCACCATTATAGTTTCACTCCAATAATAATATTCCAATTCACAGATGGGTATCTTTCGAAAAGCTGGCGTCAAATCTCGAATAGCAAAGCTTCGAGGTATAGTCGAATCGGCAGGTGCCGCTAACGCACCATTCGCTATTGAAAACATGAACACAGTGGACTCGAATCAGTCGAGCCTTAACTTCGATGGAGCTCAAGCCCATGACGTGGCTGATATGGTGAAACAATACTTTAGAGAGTTACCCGACGCTTTACTTACCAATAAGCTGAGTGAGACGTTCATTGCTATCTTTCAACGTGAGTATATTGATATTATCCTCATTGACCATTTTTAGAATTACTAATACACTAACTGTAAGTTTCACCCGTGTAAAATTTGATTATATTTGTACAATATTTTCTGTATCAAAACTATCATTATTATTATTATTATTATTTATTTCTCAGATAACTTAATCCATTTACATTTACATTTATTATAAAATATTACATACATTAAAATTAAAATTATATATAAAACTGAAAATTATTAATAAAATACACAATGAACGTTAATTAAAATAATATATTAGCACCCTGTACATGAATCATGGCGCAGTGGTTCATGTATTGCCCGTCGAAGCGATCGGCCAACACTCGCAAGATACCGTTGGGGCTGGCCCGCACCCTGCGTACCAGGGAGGTGCACCGCTTACGTATGGTCGCATAGAAGCAATCCACCCGTGCCTCAGCAAACATCTCCGAGGCACTACAGAAGCGTGGCAGCCCCAAGAGCACCCTGAAAGCATTGTTATATTGGACACGTAGGGCACTGTACTGTTTTCGCGTATAACTAACCCACAGACTGCTTGTGTAGAAGGACGTGCAAAATGCTCTGAACAGAGTTATTTTGACGCCCGTCGAGCATCGCGCAAATCTGCGGGCTATCATATTAGCACGTACAGACAGCGCCCTACGCTCCCTTTCTATATCTGCATCGTCTTTCAGGTCTGAGGTTACAAAGTGGCCCAAGTATTTAAATTTATCGACTCTGTTTAGAGGATACCCGTTAAGCCTAATGGTTGGTATATTCTCCTGACATCTACCCCGGGCCTGAAATACCATACATTCGCTTTTCTTAACATTATAGCGCAGGCCATGAGAGTGAACGTACCTTTCGCAAATATCAAGCAGCTTCGACAGACCGCTCACCGAGGCGCTCAGCAGCACCATGTCGTCAGCGTAACTAATGTTGTTAAGGCAGGCTCCACCTATATGGCAGCCGATATGGGTGCTGCTGAGCTCCTCAATCAGCGAGTTCACATATAGGTTAAAGAGTTTAGGTGACGTTAGCCCCCCCTGCCTCACCCCACATTCCAACCTGTACGGAGCCGAATCGATTCCAGCCCACCGAACGACATTGATTTGGTTTTGGTACCAGTATTGGAAAATACGTATCAGTGGCTCTGGCATTGATGTATACTGTAGTTTTTGCCAGAGGATGTCATAAGAAACCAGATCAAATGCCTTGGATAGGTCGTATGGTCATATATCGTATGCCTTACCCCAGCTTATAAAAGCTATCTCTGTGCCAATTGAATCTAATTCGTTCAGCTGTTCTGGCTTGATGATTGAGTGACAAAAACCCTCAGAAACTTAAGTATATGTTATGTTAGTACATACATGCATATTATCACGCCGAGTTGTTCTCGAGGTAGGCAGAGAGAGTACTGCGTCATATCTCTCTAGACTTGCAGTCTTAACAAAATTTGTCAAAATTATAAGCAGTGTTTATAATAATTTCTTGAGGGAGGCGCAACTTATGTTGTTGTTATAAATATGTTGACAGATGTTCCTGAACCTTTAAGGCCAGACGCCGTGCAATGTGCATTATTATTGTTACCAGAAGAACATTTGGAGGCACTGCATTCCCTTCTCACCTTCCTAGCGGACGTAAGTATTATACACAAATAGTCCAAGTTATATAAGCCGTGGTGGCCGAGTGGTTCGAGTTGCATGCGACACAAAGATCCCAAGTTCGAATCCCGACTGTACCAAGAGGAAACATGCTAATTTCTTGTCAAACGCATGCAGGTTTGCTCTCGATGTTTTCCTTCACCGTAAAGCTCGTGGTGTAACTAATCACTGTACTACAGTTCAGAAAAACTTATTGGTACAGTCGGGATTAAAACTTGCATTCATTATGTTGCAAAAACTACTCGATCACTCGGTCACCACGGCGATATACATATATTAAATAGTAAAACAGACCTGGGTTTATAAATTATAAATTTCCTATTCAATTACATATATGTAATCGTTTTATGTACAGGTGGCGGAACATTCGGCGGTAAACCAAATGACAGCGTCAAACCTGGCGGTATGTTTAGCACCAACATTGCTGAGGCTGCATCATGCCCCACCACAGACAGGAAGTACAAAGGAGGGTAACTCAAATAGGTACGATGTTATACAAATAAAAGTTATTGACCCTATCGAATAACCTTTATTACAATTACATTTTTAAAACCAATGAGGTACAATCTTTGAGAGAGATACAATCCCTGTAACGTATAGGCATGATTACTTCTTATCGCCCACCCTAATCTGCGTTATTAAATGTAATTAAATATTTAAACATTAATTTAACAGTTACCATAGTATTGATTTTCCATGATAAAAGTGAGATGTCATCTAAATAGACAAATCTAATACTTATTAAAAATAACTTTGTAAGGTTTCCAAGTAAAAAAATCATATATTTGTGAACCGTTTGGATAAGAGATATAGTTTATCGATATATATTGAAAATATTTTCAGTAACAAGACAAAACTATTCAGCGTTAACATGTTACATACATATTAGCTAGAAGTCCTTCCTAACATCAACCTTCGTAAATTTCAGGATGGTTATAGAGAACGTTGCAGACCAGAGACAGATTAGTGAGAGTCGAGCAGCACATGCTTGTCTATTGCTGCTTATCCAAAAACATCAACAATTGTTCCTAGCCCCAGCCGATATGTTGGCTAGGTGCAAATTTAACTACTTTGAAGAAAGTGTGCCCGTAAGTAAATTTTCATGTGATCCTTCTACTTTTATAACGTATTTTTTTTACTAGAATATTTTTTTTTATTTTATAACTGTGATAATATCACATTATGAATATACATTTAAATTTTTTTGACTGAAGAACTTACTTACTTGACGATGACGAAGAATTTGACATCATGTACTGATAACTAACTCTTCTTTTTGTATGAAGAAGCCTGTGGTAAATACGTTCTATGTTCAATCGACGAAACCTGTGACGTGGATTACATTTGTAGAATTTTTATAAAACTCAAAATAAACATCGACCATTTAAAAAAAAACTTTTGGTGCCTCTTCTATCTGCCCACTCTTTCAGGTATTCTAATGGAAAGGTGAAGATATAATCCATAATTGTTATTTTTCAGGTTGCCCTTGATGAATTGGGAGCTGACTTTAATCAAGACTGGAAAGGATTCCAACAAGCTTGTATAAAAGCTTTACTCAAAGAAGCCAAAGAAAAGTAAGCCCTATTTACTATTACTAAGTAATAAAATAAATACGTCTATTTCTCAGCTAATTAGCTAACAATGTCATTATTGTAGACTTCTTATAAGAACTATTATTTCTACAGTCTAACTTGTTTCATGCTTTTATAGAGTCTGTGGCCGGTCAGGAAAGAGGTGAGATAGATATCGGTGTTAGAGCTTGTCCACTGACCTTTCATCTTAAGTATCGAATATAATCTGGTCTGTTCTTTACTAACTTTCAAACGAACTTATATCAACGTTGGGATTTTCATTGCGATTTGAAATCATTATCAACATATTCTCATTTTAGGTGCCTTAGAAAATGGAACAGTTGTTTAAATAGCTAAATGGGGACAATAAATAGAAAATAATAAAAAAACGTTTTATTCTTCAAATTAATTACTTTGTTTTCCTGTAAAAATCGGCTGCAACGATATAGTTATAAATGACATTTTTATTTCTTATTTTATTAATATTTTCTGAAAACACCCATAAACGACGTAGAACTGAGTATGAACATTTTGTTATCTATTTGTTTTATCGTATCGCATGGGAATATGAATATATGTATGTATTCAGAATGTCCTGTCCCATTTTCTGAGACACATTGTATAAATTTCAACTAACGTAACCCCTTATAAATCTGCGGCCTTTTTTTTTTGTAGTCTTGGTATAAAAGAACAGACAAGATTTTCAACCATTAGCGACATCTCACGTCATTCATTTAGTGCTCTGCTCGTGATGACCTAGGTGTTATTGTGTTAGTGTAGTGGACATAATAAATTAAAATATACACGACCGCATAAACAAACATACAACTAAATAAAAGTACAAGTTTTTCGAGTAGACACTATCATCAATAAATTACATGTTGTTGATATTGGCTTATGAATTAGCATTTAAATGGACTAAATCTATCTCTAAATAAATTTATGATAAATGAATCGTCTTAGTATAATTTAATATACTTATACTATGCAAGAAAACGCTTGCTACTTATAATTAATCCACCAACTTTGAGATCTACAACTTGGTTTGTTATTGTGTTATATTATTACTATAGGTAACTTATCTCCATACGTCGATTTTCTAGAATATAACCTATCCCATATTGGCTATAGCTAATAGTCTAATCTCTATGTTAACTTTCAATACAATTTGGTTTAGTAGTTTTTTGTGTGAATGAGGAACAATTAAAAACTGTCGCATTAATAATATATTATTAGCAGGATTATGAAATAAGTTTAGTAATTGCAATCTAAATGGTGATCAAAGATGTAGATCTCAAATTGGCCTTTATTATTAGAGTATATATGTATCTAAATTGTTTAAATATTGTAGATCACGAGGATGGATGTCAGTATCAGGTGCGGCACCTCACGTGGAGCTGTGTTGCAAGAAGGTAGGGGATGGTCACCCTTTGCGACTGTGGAGAGCCACTACCGATGTCGAGGCGCCGCCTCAGGAGGTTATGCAAAGGTATGTCCCGAAATAGCTTTGTGATTCTTGACCAAACATCCCTGCTCCTGTCTGCGGAGGTTTCGGGTTGATTTCGATGTCGTCTATCGAAGATCATGTTTCATCTAATATTTTAAGCCCCAACTTAAATTAAATGGGTTTATAGCTGCCAAATCTATCATAAAAATATAACTCGTGTCACGCCAATACACTATCAGACACTATGTGGTGTCTATGACGACATCTTTAAGTTATGGTTTGACACGGCGTCGTTACAACCGCACGCACAGTCATACCCAGACGATTTACTCGACAGTTTCGAGTTTTTTTGATGTGGTCCTGATGGTAAACGGCTACCGCCGCCTATGGACGCTTGCAGCACCACGGGTTTGCTTTGCGCGCTTTTGCTTGCGCGCTGACGACCCGTGTGTCGTTATAAAGTTGATACTCCAAGTTAATTGAAATTCTAGTGCTCAATCATTTTGTATGCCATAGGATACTCCGAGAGCGGCACATTTGGGACGATTCACTGGTGAAGTGGCGTGTGGCGGAGAAACTTGGCTCAAACGCAGAGGTGTTCCAGTACATCACAGCATCCAGTATTAATCTTCAGCCAAGAGATTACTGTGTTCTAAGGTAAATTTGAATTCATTTGTTGAGTTTACAATTATTAGAGCTGTGGTGGTTCGAATCCGGTCTGTACCAATGAGTTTTTATGAACTTAAATACAGTAGGACCCTTGACCACTATGACCTTTACGATCGAGAGGAAACCTCCAGGTGGACCGCATACTTGTGGTACTTGAACAATTATGTGTGTATTTTTAAAATCGTCAGGAAATATTTTATTGCACAGGAAATACTTTCCGTCATGAATATTTGAATATCCATGTTGTACGTAGGTATATACACAATATTAGTTATATGATATGTATTTCAACCCAAACTCAACTCCTGCAAACGGGACCAATATAATATGCACATAGATACATATATACAGAGATGTCGCTTACGTTAACAGTGACGCGAGATCAATTGTATTTCCCATCTCAAAAATGCCCAACGCGCCTAAAGAAGTTTTCACTTCATACCCTTGAAGCTGTAGGGACGACAAAAAGTGCCTACAGCTGCTAGGTCGAGAAGGCTATATCGATATGTCCTCGCAGGTCGTGGCAGCAGGGCGGCGGCTGGTGCGCCGTGGCGGAGACGTCGGTTGCGCACGGCGCGCCCCCCGCCGCGGCCACGCGGGGGGTCGTGCTGGCCTCGCGCTACCTGGCGCAGCCCGCGGGCAAGGGCCGCAGCCGCCTGGTGCACCTCGCCAGGGTCGACACCATGTAAGCACCTTCCTCTTAGCCTCGGCAGCCGAGTAGTGTTGCAGCTTCGAATCCTAACTAGGTTTTTGATAGGTTTTTCTGAACATTGATTAGTCACACCACGAGCTTGACAGTGAAAAAAAACATCGAGAGGAAACCTGCATACGTTTGAGAATAAATTCAAAGGCGTATGTATAGTCACCCACTAGTCGTGCTTGAGAAATAGCGATGGACTCGCCATCTGTCACGTTGTCATTTAAAATATATCTCCGGCGGAAAGTGGGTGTGTGGGTCCCATCTAAACACCTCTGCCTACCTCTTCGGGGACGCTTGTGGAAAGGCGTGAGGATATTATTATGACTGTACCTACATCGCTTAATTAGTTTTTTTCAATGTTTTATCTCTCCATGGTTCTAGGGGTCGGACACCAGAATGGTACAACAAATGCTACGGCCACATCTGCGCACTGTACTTGGCCAGGATTCGAGCATCTTTCAAACATAATACGGAAGGTCCGGAATCGAACGTATGATCCAAACATTCCACTTAGGCGGTTGCTTAAGTACCACGGACGTTGTATATAAATATCTAGTGTTAAGCCCCAAGCGCGGGACATAACCCCAAAGTGGGCCCGTCCCCTCGACGGGGCATGATACAGTTCAGACACCTCATCACAAAAATGCAATAAGAAATAAATGTATTTACTCGTAATTATGCAATATATATCTAATAATTGTTTATTATCTGTATCTTGCAATAACACATTTATTTAATTAATATAATTGTTGTGAATAATATATATAAATACTTGAAAATAAAGATGATTAAGGACATACATTTATTAATTTTCTCTATTTATATGTGATGTAGATATATTTTGAACCATTGTTTGTAATAATAAATATATATAAATTATATATAATATCATAATATAATATAAAATTTCTATTCTTTCTATATATGTATATAATATATAGTACATATTTTATATTTTTATTATTTACTTCATTTATGTAGTATTTAAATAATGTCACGTCTGAGAAGACCAGAAGAGAAACAAGTAAATTATTGATATATTATTAATAATATAGTTATCTTCGTTGATATTAATATAATTACCATATTGTATAAAACTTAGATAGCGCCGATATTTTTGAATGGCGAAACAGTATAAAATGCATAATAAATTTAACTTGTTAGGATAAATTCACTACCTACCTCCAGTATATAATCTTAAATCCTCTTATATCAGATCAGAAGGGACCTACCTTTAAACCCTTATTTTTAATGTAGTGTTTTTAATTTTCCCCTCAAGGTGCATTGTATATAAAAATATAGATAGTTATTAATTATTATCGAATAAAATAATAATCTCGATTGTGCACTTTCTCACATTGTACTAAATAAATGTATTGAAATTTATTGATCCCAATTACAATACAAATAATAACATACCCTATGTAAAGTTATCGTTACATATCACTAGTCATATTAATATAATATAGTTATTATAAAAAAGAATATTCAAATTTAAATGTCACATAATAACCGTACCTGTCCTGTGTTCAGGAATATCATAGTATTTAAAAAAATATGTCTTAGTTATTAAAAACAAATGGTTTTTGAAATTGTCCTGCCCTTAGCATGCATTTGAAATTTTCTATCATATATGTTTGTAATAAGGTTGAATTTTGAACGTTTGTCATTAGAAAGTAGTTAATGCAATTATAACTGGTTATTAGAATAAACATTAAAATTAACTTTGTGAAATAATAATATTATATTGTCATTTTATTAGATGTACTTTATGATGTGCCCCAATAAATAAATGTGTTTTAATTGAATATTGTATGAGGTGTTTTATGTAAAAAGTCTGATTGTAAATAGACCATAGCTTTGATAGTTCTAAAATGACCATCACAATTTTTAATATAGGTATTTACTTAAATTTAGTAACTTGGCTGTTTGGCGTGTTTCCCAAGTCTTTGCAAGGATAAAAAAGAGTCTCCACTTCCGATATGAGAGCTAAAGCACGGTCGCGGAGCAGGAAGAATTTCGTACAATGACCTATTATTACCCATCTCTGTCACTCCCGCGTAAATATAATGCGTCTCGCTCGCACAGATGCAATGACCTTGCATCTGTGCGAGCGAGACGCATTATATTTACGCGGGAGTGACAGAGATGGGTAATAATAGGTCATTGTACGAAATTCTTCCTGCTCCGCGACCGTGCTTTAGGGCGAGATATAATAGAACCCACATTACAGCGAAAATAAATTGTAAATATCAGCGTGTCTAAATGAGAGTACTTAATAACTTGTTATGCGACGATATGACACTTTAAGCAGTATATTAGTCGGTAGAAATTGTCTTTGCTCTAGTATTATTTAGCTGGAACTTGGGAAACACTTCATACAGCCTTTGTTTTTTTTTTAAACAATTGAAGCCAAATATCGCAAATTGAAGATATTGATTTATTTGTAAATAATGATATTTTACGGATTGTGTAATCTCAAAATATTATATGATTAATTGTAATGTTGTTAGTTACCTAAAATATCACAAATATTAGGTATATTTGGTGCAGTATGGATGTTTACTGAATAGGGTAATATTAATGTAGACAAGCAGAATGGGATGGTGATAACACGAACACTTTGTTCTCATATATGTATTTTAATATACTTAATTGTAATATAGACACCAATTTAACCTTATCCCTAATAAGTACAGCTCGCAAATTAGGAAAGCCTTAAGCTGAAGTATTAACCATGCCCTTGCTGTGTTTGCTTGGCACCTAAGAAGTGCCTGGCTGGAGGCTTTTGGTATCGCCAATGTTGGGTTGAATATCTCAAGCTACGAGAAATTAAAAAAAAATTATCTCTGTTATCACTTTGACATGCCATTGACAACTGTCATATATTATTATGTATATATAGTATTGCTATAACTGAATCTCATTAATTCGTGTTATCATTATCTTATTCATTTATAAGGCCAGTTGGACGTATACATAAAAGTCAATAATTATTATTCCAAACCGATAGATTTTAGCAGAATACTACATTTTATTGTATCTACATTTTACACCTTCATATGTCATGTCTGCACAGATAAAATATTATAGTTAAGTATGTTTATAAGTATCACCTGACTTGGTTAATAGCCAAAAATACTATGAGAATCATAATATTTTTGTCGTGCAATCCAGATACCAAAATAATTGTAATCTCAAATTATCCCAGAAAGTAAATTCTGCTTAGTTATTGAAACTGCCTTATAATAATATATTATCATTCCAATTAGCTGTAAAACTGTAAAACCAAAAAAAAATATTTATTCATCAAAATGTCATGTTCACTCAGTATTTTGAAATTACCTATTTATCATAGGAAATACCAACATACATTATAGTTAAATAGGTATTTGTTTACATTTATGTTAGTAGTTACAGTTGTAACAAAGATAATTACCGTTTAATACTCCATGTCTGTTTACGTGTAAAATATAAAACGAATGCATCGTGATTTTTATCCTTTATGAAAATATATGGACCATTTTAATGAGATTTTTGAAGTTTTTTTTTCTTAATTAAAATAAATGGAGTGAGAATGCGTCAGTGACTTCAAAACTCATCACTCAATAATTATTATTACTTAGAAAGAAATGGCGCTCTTTTATCTCTGCCTACCCCCTCAAGGACTCGGCGTGACGATATACAATTCTCACCTCAAGTATTGTAGTCAAATAAAATAAAATCAGTAAAAGTAGTAACAGTGTCAGTATAAACTTACCACATTAATATCATGCAAGTAATTTCAAATATTTCATCATGCAGTAACCGACCAATAACCATGATGAAATACAAGCCAGCTGTTGATTGGTTGAAGTAAAAAGCTCACAAATTACGTTTCTTAGCACGTATTTGATACTTGGGTTCTAATAAGCATCATAATTTACGAGCAATATTGTGTATCATTATTTACGTTTTTAAACTTACTTTTCTTACGTTTCTCACTTTTTATATAATAATTTATAATCAAAAATGTTAAAAGATGTATTAACGAATTGATAACGATGAGAAACGGAACGTTATCAATTATTATAGTCTGTGCAGCACTGCCTGTCTATTGGTGGGTTCTATTTCGCGGAAAAGTAGATTCGTACACGCCACTATATGAATGAATGAGAAGACTTGCGATGCGTTGAGAATAATGTCAATAAGGTCAGCTGTCAGCTATTCAGCTAGACAGGCAGGCAGTCAGTTTGTATTCGTGCGTTGTTATGAATAGTGTTGTTCTAAGTAGGTTCATCATAACAAATGTTCGTTTAAATTACACACGCGTACTTAAATACCCACAATGAGACACAAGTAGAATAAATGAAGTGAATAAAATCTGTGATAAATCAATTGGCACGCGACTCATAGATCGCTTTCTTTCAACGTATTAAAAATCGCGAGGTGTCGTGAAATTTGATAGAAAACAAAATATCTTTGAATTTCTAACAGTATGGAGAATAAAACTTATATTGAGCTGGGTCAGGAAGGCTCTTCAAAAGCTAAGGAGCAGAAAAACGTTGAGATGGAAGCGAGAAAAGATGCCCTATGGGTTTTCGGCTACGGATCACTGTGCTGGAATCCAGGGTTTGACTACCAGCAGTCGGTAACCGGGTACGTTAAGGGCTTTTCCAGGAGATTCTGGCAAGGGAATACTACACATCGCGGTACCGAATCGAAGGTAAGCGACTTATAAGTTCATTTTGATACTGGTTAACAACCCACATTAGAAATTTTAAATAGTTAAATTCAAACAATGAAAATGATGCACTGGTTATTTGTTCCAATTATAAAATTGTTTGGAAAACACAGTGCTGTTTTGTTTTGATTTTCCATAAGTTCATTGATCTGATCAAGTTGTGTTTGTTCACATGCTCTGATGCAATTTTACAAACATATTTCACACACATTCTGTAAATTTATTTTAAGTACTTTATAATTAGAATAATATGTTATTGTTATCTATGTGTGTTGTTTACAGATGACAAGGTTCTTGTGGTGATAATTTCACCTTTGTATTAAAAGGTGGTTTAGTAAAGGTTGGTTTTATAAACTTGGTTTCACTAGTTTAATAACTCAATTTAGGTACACAATGAATTATGACTGACAAAAATTCTATTACCAAGTAATTATTATTTATGAAATTTTAAAATAATCTGTAAAATTTGGTTGTTGATTTCATTAATGTAATTTTATGAATTGTATGATTTTTCTGTATTAAATGTAATTTAGTATAAGTATGTATGTAAGAATAAGTAAATACCTGGGGACAATTCCACACAAGTTGACATAGCCCCAAATTAAGCAAAGTTGAGTTAAACAAAATATTGAGGTATTTCAAGGAACCACATACATTTATTTCTATTACTGAGTATCTCCTTAATTAGAATAGAATAGAATATCTTCTTTATTTGCATTAATATGAGAATCATGTTTTTTTAGTTAATTGAAGCATTGGTCTTGTGTTATAAGTCCTTTTTTTTTGGTATGAAATGCTCACAATCTTGAAATAGAATGGAATTAAAATTCAGTACCTGAATTTACAGTTAGTAATTTCTTACCACTTCTTACCCTACAAGGTAAAAAGATGCATTTAACTTTTTTGCTGTTTTAATTCTATATAGAATTAATTTTTTTTATTCAGGAATTGATTTCCAATCCTTCCGTCAACCAGTCATGCCTGTTATTATTTCCTACAATCTGAATAGATTTGGTACTTCTTGATAGGAAGCTCATTAGTATGAACAGTGAATAAAGAACAAAAGTAAATAAATACCTCATATTATTCACTATTAAACAACATTTGTCATATATTTCTATATGTACAATTTTTTCTGATAAGCCTTACAAAACATACATTTGTAAGGTGTTTCGATTTTTCTGATGAGAAGTGTGTATAGTCGTGCTTAAGTAACGGCGATGGACTCGCTCTCTGTCAAGTTGGCATTAATCTCTGGCGGAAAGGCGGTTGTGTGGGTCCTTTGGGGACCCTTGTGGGAAGGCGTGAGGGTATATTACATATACTAGATATATATCATTGTATTTTTCGCTACAAACATGAGATTGTGTGGAAAGACATTTTCGTGTACAGACAAAATAATTAACAGTAAAAACTACCTACATCAAATACAGTTCAGTAGTTCAGACAGGGGCGAAGGGAGTTGGTGTATATATGTATTTATTTTAAATAGATAGATAGACGTACCTACCGAATATAATTTCAGATTAGCAACATTGCATTGTACGATTTGTAAGGCAATGTTTGTGTTTTAACGAAATATTCGCCAGCACTCTTATCACGAGACCTCGACCTCGAATAATATTACTCCTGATACAAACGAAGGCCGTGTGTAAAGATCTACCTTTACTTTGGTAAAAATACAAGCTCGAGTTATGACATAGGCGGTATTGTCACGTCACTGCCTACCCCTTGGGGACCTCTGTGGGAAGGTGTGAAGAATCATAATTACATCACCCACTTGTTGATATTTACTAGTCTATAGATAGTACAAGAACGTATTTTTCGTCGATCTACGCATGTAGACGCTATATCACGCTATATCCACTAGATACGATATGCTGAATTCACAAATTTGTTAAAACTGGTTTTAACTGGATCGCTACAGATATATCTTGAACAAAACTTTTATGTCATGTACAAACTGAATAACCGCCCGTCCGCTCTCATTTCTCTACGGTTTATTACCTATGTTTAGCTCGTTGGAATTCCACTATCCTTAGTAATAATATAAATAGGAAAGTGAGTTTGTTTGTAACCCTTACACCTAATTCTTAACTGCTATTCCCAAGGAATTATCACTCTTTCTTGACGTTTTCCATTTATTGTATGACTATTTATGAAAAGCATATTGGAGCTATTGGCTTCGTGGTTAAAATCACCTGCGTATTCACGATTGTAGGCAGGATAACGACACTAGTGGATTTATTGACAGCGAGCTTTACGATGAAAGGTCATCGTGACCAAACCTTAAATTCAAAGACGTTAAACCTTGGTGGGGTAAAACAGACTCCCGCACTGGCTCACTCCCGCACTGGCTCGCTCCCGTACCTAAAAAATCCTCCCTGGTAAAGAGCTTGATGCTATAGACATGTAGCGTAGATAAACCCCTAGCTCATCGGGGACCCTTAAATTAGCCATAAACGCGCACTATTCTAATTAGTACAATTTTGACATCAGTTTATTGCTATTTCAAATTGCCGAACGAATAATGTTATCATTATTTAGTAAGATTCTTTCAAAATATAAACCTTGCGAACATAATTTGATTAACTATTGCTTAACTTCGCTTCCCCGTCGTTGTTTTACTGCACAGTAATTGTCTACGATTTCTATTTTATTGCGCCTACCTGATGCGGTGAAACCAAATAGTTATTTTAGCTCACAGAAAGTCAAAAGTATTTTATTCCAAGCACCTAGCCGGTTGCGTAGTTGAATGAGGATGAAGCGAAAGGGGTCTGCAAGTCTAGGGAAGTGGCATCTACCACCTCTGCCGTGAGGGATTCGTCGTGATATGTATGTATGTACTAGTCACCCCGCAGTATTGGTAGATTCTTAATATCCTCACGCCCTCACGCCGGTAGGCAGAGGTGTATAGGTAGTACCCACACGCCCACTTTCCGCCAAAGATATATTTTTAGTAGCCAACGTATGCAGGTTTCCTCTCGATCTTTTCCTTCACCGTTAAGCTCGTGGTGTGACTAATCACTGTACTCAAGTTCAGAAAGACTCATTGGTACAGTCTAGATTCAAACTTGCGATCTTTGTGTCGCAGGCAACTACTCGAAACTCTCGGCCACCACGGCACTTTATTAGATTAGGTAGATTCTTTTCTGGAATAAAACATAGCCTTTGTGTTAATCCACCTAATAATATGTATTTCTGTGACAAATTTATTCAATTACGTACGTCCGAGAGTTTTTGCGTAAGCAACGCTCTTACAAAGTTTTGTAAGAGCGTTGTTAATACATACATACATATCATCACGCCAAGCCCCTAACTGGGTAGGCAGAAAGTATAGAGCGCCAGTTCTCTCTAGACTTACATACTTCTTTCGCTTCGTTCACATTCATCAGTCTCTTCATATATTATGCTCGTCGGTTTCGAGTACTCTTGACGTTCCCGTCCTTGAGCGTCCGATCAATTTGATCCAGGTAGTTGGAACTTGGAATGATTGTTTGAGGTGAGGTTTAATGAATCGTGTATGAATATAAAATCGTGTGTCTCTGAATAGTTCAATTCACACATTCCACTGTAAGTATTTGTGATTACTAAACATCGGTATGTTTTGTTTCAGCCCGGACGAGTCGCGACTCTAATAGAAGACAAGGAAGTGAGTATATTTTGGCATTTATCATTACGGAAACGTTTCAGTGGTCTAATTGTTTATCGTGTTACAGAAGTTTAATATTCGGTTCATACTAAACTATATATTTTATCCTCACGCCCTCCCATAAGGGTCCCCGAAGGGGTAGGCATATAGGTGTATAGGTAGTACCCACACACCCACTTTCCGCTAGAGATATATTTAAGTGCCAACGTGACAGATGGCGAGTCCGTTACTCAAGCACGACTGAACCACTCGGCCACCACGGCTCTACTCATACTAAACTATTGTTGTATAATCTAGTCTTAGAGTTAATTACGTCAGAATATATTTTTGATATAAATGAAAAGAAAATCTCTCAAGAAAATCATGTTAATGCCTATATTAGGAGGCATCAGTCTTTCATAGCAATCTTATATAGAAGTACATTATTAAAACGTCGAAAACTATTAGGTGTAATGGTGTGTCTGAGTATTTGTGTGTTTAAATTGAGGGTTTACTTTTCCCACAAAGGTACCTGAAGAGATAGTATGTCACACTTACTTTGCACCTACGGTATTTAGGTGCGAGCGTAACTAACGCCACGTTGACATACGTCAGCGCTTTGTTTTCCTTCACAATGAACACAGAAAATTCATTGGTAGTGAGTGCTATCTTATGTGTGTGAGTGAATGCATCTCTATATAAAGAACTTATAAATATCGCAATGATGATGATCATAATGATAATGATATACATTATTATTATGATCATCATCATCATACAATCATCTCGGTAACGCTGCCGGTCACTTTTAATTCGGAATTATGAATAAAATCACCTTGCATCATCGTCATCATCAATTGTATTGTATATATCTGCCTGTTTCGGCGATACATTAGTAGTGTTTGATGGCGTATTCGGCGTGTAGTCTACTCCGCATCGATAAAGCCTGGGTTCGATCCCGAGCATGGTTCCACAGACAATGTGCTCTTTAGTCATTGCCTTCTAAGAACATGCTATAGGAAATATTTGTGCTCTGTATATTAGATCTTTCTTCCATAGATATGATCTTAAAGGGTGTAACTTACATTTTACAAACAGGTTAATTAAACGAACAAAAAGTTTCGTTTTCGGTCTGATACGAATTGTAAAGTGTGTTAGTTTGTTAGTAAATAAATATTTATGCATATTACAATAAGAATCATATTATTTTTCATTAAAAACCATACATTTTATGCCGAGACTTATGAAAGCGGTGATTATAAAATACGCTCGTAATTTTTCGATGGCTCAAAGTAACAGAACCAATACCATATTAACTAGCGACCCGATCCGGCTTTGCTCGGGTACATTCATTATTTTGTCAATGTAGTCAAATGGATTAAGGTAGCATTTTCAATGAAAACTCCCAGACGACGCGGGAAAATGTGTTTTATAATATTTTGTGTTATCAAATCACACAAAGACACAGAACCAATACTTAATGTAGGATTTTTGTTAGACTATGTACCTATGTTTTATGCTGAGTTTAAGTTTCTAAACCTAGGTTTTTATTTAGACCATGTTATGTGAATCGTAAGTTTGAGGCAACGACGATAACCTGTTATTTGCACGTATCAGTGTTAAACTAATATTTAAACTAATACTTAAATTAAAACTAATATTTGAGCTCTGATAACAATCGCCTACTTTTTACTTTGAAATGTTAATGTATTTAGTTAAAATACTTATGTATTGCGTGAATGAAAACACGTATTCCTTCCTTCCTTAAATATATATAATAACCTTCTTCTTTAAATCCTTCCCACAAGGGTCGCTGAAGGGGTAGGCAGTGGTGTACCACAACACCGTCATTTCGCCTGAACTATATTTAGGTGCTAACGTGACAATAGCGGAATCTGTCGGCATTTATCAAGCGCAACTTGCATCTTTGATTTTCTTCTCAATATTGTGCGGGTTTCCTTTTGATGTTTTCTTTCATTCACTCCAATGATTACATCTAATTGCTATCTCATTAGTCATGCCCTACAGTTTGTCCTACTTGGACTTTGTTTCGACACCAGCCAAATACAGTATTCTTTTGATCACGTACGATTACAAGCGGTCTTCTTTGTAAGATTGGCGGTCATTAAGGCCCAATAAGAGTACAGTTACTTCCGATTGTCTTTAAGTATCTTAGGAAAGATGTTTTTGTTATTAGATGATCTTTTTGACCTAACAATTACTCTTGGGGTTCGCAGTAGACATTAATAAGTTTAATTGTATGTAAACCTTATACGTTTAAATATTCATGTAATATATATCTACATATATAAAATTCAAGAAGAAATTCAAAGGCGTATGTATAGTCGTGTTGGAGTAACGGCGATGGACTCGCCATCTGTCACGTTGGCACCTAATATACCTCTGGCGGAAAGTGGGTGTGTGGGTATTACCTATACACCTCTGCCTACCCCTTCGGGGACCCTTGTGGGAAGGCGTGAGGATATATTATTATTATTATTATTATATATAAAATTTACGTTTATCATACAACAAGCATACATACATACATATACATACATACATATCATCACGCCAAGTCCCAAACGGGGTAGGCAGAGAGTATAGAGCGCCAGTTCTCTCTAGACTTACATACCTCTTTCGCTTCGTCCACATTGATCAGTCTCTTCATACATGCTCGTCGGTTTCGAGTACTCTTAACGTTCCCGTCCTTGAGAGTCCGATCTATTTGGTCCAGGTAGTTGGAACGTGGCCTTCCTCTGCCTCTTCTTGCACACACTTTTGCTTTGTATATCTGTATACAACAAGCAAAATAAATAAAAAAGCAGAATGTATACAAATGAATATAATTGGAGTGTCTGTTTGTAATATTAAAATAACCGCTTTTACTAAATGCATATGGATGCAGGTATACGTTACATATATACCAAACATTTTTTTTTACGAATTTTGCTTGTCTGTCTGTTTGTTCCGGCTAATGTCTGAAACGGCTGGAGCGATTTTGACGAAACTTTCACCGGCTGATAGCCGTTATAAAAAGGAGGCTACTTTTTTGTTAAATTCCACGATGAAGTTGCGGGCACAGGTAGCAAAACATAATAATAGAAGAAATGAACAAAACCGCCCGTAAAATGGCCGAGAAAAAAAAACCTACGCAGAATTCGCTTACCTGAAATTGAAAACCAGTTGTTAGACTATTGATAGAACTTTAATATTAACCAAAGATCTATAGACTTCTGGGACTGACGGTTTATTGTGCTTTACGATGGAAAGTATCTTTAACGTGCTTCGTGAAAGTGCCTGCAGCGAGTAAAGCTCTCTCACCTCGCTATACAAGCTTCAAGCATCCTACACTAGCGGTCCGTCCCGGCTTCGCACGGGTGGACATAAGATTTTTTTCTTATAAAAGTTATATTATATTATATTGTTGTTCAGGGTGAATTTAGCTTTCCAATCGTGAAACAATGTTTAAAATCTTTTTGAGCTAATTCCTTACAAACATGCGTATACACAAATATTTCCTCTTTATAATATTAGTATAGATTGCAATTTTTAATACATTTTCAATGCCATCCATTCTACATACGTTCTAGGTTTAAATGTAGTTGAATTTCAATGATACTACTTCACGTCCGTACCGAAGGTGATATTGGATATATGAGTAGGATATTCCGTAATTGGTTAAATAATTAATTAAGTATTATACTGGCGCTCTATACTCTCTGCCTACCCTGTTAGGGACTTGGCGTGATAATATGTATGTATGTAAGGAATTTTATCGTCGATTTTTGTATTTGATGCGATGCAGACTCTAACATGTACAAGGCCAGGGCAATGACGTATCATTGTTTTGAAACGAATGCGACTAGATACGCTTTATGAACACAATTCCTACAATTTGATATTATGAAGTTAACTTTCAGACATTCTAAACGAATTACTGGCACTGGTTTTAAGAAAATGTCTTTGTAAAAATTTATTAATGTATTAAATTTAACGTATCTTCACGCCTACCTATATCCCTGCTATCGTGCTAACCTGACAGATGGCGAGTCTATTCTGTCTCTCTAGCTAGAGAGTCAGCGACAGCATCGCAATATGTTAAGCACGTCTACATAAAGTATTTTAATTCTGCTCCTTTCGATATAGGAAATATCTCGCGGTGTGATTGTACATAAGTTTAGAAAAAACCAGTCGGGATTGGTTCTTGCAATCTTTGAGTTGTAGGCGACTATTTCAACCACTCGGCCACCACGGCTTCTAACCAAACACGTATGATATTATTACACCTAGAGAGTCAGCTTGAATGAAACAAATGAGTCGAACGCGTGTGTGGGAACACGCTATGTTGTGGTTACCCATGGGACGGTATTGTTTTTAAATATTCTTAATACGCTTATTGTTATTAACTACTGATTCAACTTATAGGTAAGATCATCCTGTTTATTACTCAGGGAATAACCGTTATGACTACAGTACTCTTTGTCATTACGCTGATATCAAAATACCTTTTATTACGCTCTGTTCGTTGTGGTTTCATCTCGTTGTGGTTTCATTCAGATTTAGGTACCAATTTTTACCTTATATATTTATTAGGTACAAATGTAAGAATGAACTGTTTTTTTTTCTAAACTTAAGTACAGTCATTAGTCACACCACGAGCTTTACGGTGAAGGAAAACATCGAGAGGAAACCTGCAAACGTCTGAGAAGAAATTTAAAGGCGTATGTATAGTCGTGCTTGAATAACGGCGATGGAGTCGCCATCTGGCACGTTGGCACCTAACATACCTCTGGCGGAAAGTGGGTGTGTGGGTATTACCTATATACACCTCTGCCTACCCATTCGGGGACCCTTGTGGGAAGGCGTGAGGATATATTATTATAACATAATGGGATATAATTTATCTTTTAATATTTCTTACTTTCGTGATGATATGTTAATAATATGTATTATGTATTTCATCGTGTCGAATCCCGGGGTATGCAGAGGTGTAACAGATCCTCCTTTTCGCCGGTGATATATTCAGTTGTTGACGTGAGAGCGTGGCCATCGCCTTTTCAAAATTATGAATTTATATTCAAAAGCATGTAAGGTTCCTTTTGATGTCGCAAAGGGCGTGGTGTGATAAATCATTGTACTTTGAGAACTGATTGTTATCTTTACCTGGTCAGGCGTAAAGACATCTTTGAAGAATTAATCATAACACTTCTGTTTATTTTGTTTCAGAATAGATAGGTTTACGAAAAAGTCACCTTGTTTTCTAGACACGTAGAATGTATATCAATACGATTTATTATTAATTTTGCGAGACCACGATAAAGATATCGAATGGTAAAGTTGAACGTTATCTACTAACGTTGATATACGCTAATAAGGTCATGACATAAGTGTCAATCCACCGAACTTCTCGAATGCTGTAGCAACGTTTACATTGTACACATGGAAATTGTAGTCTACATAATAACGCGTTATTAAAATACTAGCGGTCCGTCTCGGCTTCGCACGGGTGGACATATTTTTTTTATAAAGGTATAATATATATCTTGTATATTTTTTTAAAGGAGTAACCATGGAGTTTCTTGCCGGTTCTTCTCCATGGAAGCGACCAACCCGAACCGCGCTTCTTTTTTCACGTTTTATAAGTGCCCTGGGCCTATGTGAAATAAAAAGATTTTGATTTGATTTGATTTGATATATAATAATATAGCATTTGCCACTCAGGTTGAATGTAGCTATCCAATGGGGAAATAATTTTTCAAAACGGTGTAGTACTTTTTAAGCCAAATCGTTACAAACATACTTACATACAAATCTTTATTATTAGTATAGAATCTATACTAATATTATAAAGAGGAAAGATTTATTATATTATTTAGATTAATTATAAAGAGGATTCTTTTTACCTGATAATTAATCTATAGTATAGATTAATTATCAGGAAAGATTTATTATATTGTTTAGATTAATTATAAAGAGGATTTTTTTACCTGATAATTAATCTATAGTATAGATTAATTATCAGGTAAAAAAAATCTAGGTCACAAAATGTGTGGCGCGGTTTTGATATAACTGCCTAATCCAATTATCGCAGCTTATTTTAAAACAGTCGCCGCGTCCGTCTACCTGAACGCATAAACTCCAAAAGTACCTAGAGATTCGGTTTTCGTACTTCGGTGCGGCAGAATATCGGTTTATTTGGATTTGAAATGCTAATTATGCCTAGTTACGTAATTAATCGGAATTTATAAAGAGTTTGCCTAAATGTGACACAATAAAATTCAAATGTGAACGTGTTTCATCGACTTTATTAACGGTTGCTTTTTATATACATGTACATGTATGTATCTTCACGTCTTTCTACAAAAGTCCCCGATGGGGTAGGCAGAGGTGTATAGGTAGTAACCACTTCCCGCCAGAGATATATCTTAGGTGCCAACGTAACAGATGCCGAATCCATCGCCGTTATTCAAGCACGACTATACATACATACATATAATCACGCCTATTTCCCGTAGGGGTAGGCAGAGACCACTTCTTTCCACTTGCTACGATCCTTACATACATCTTTCGCTTCGTCCACTTTCATTATTCTCTTCATACATGGTCTTTGGTTTAGGGAACTCTTGACCTGACCTTTTTTCAAGACTATACTTACGCCTATGAATTACATACTTCTCAAACGTATGCAGGTTTCCGCTCGATGTTTTCCTTCACCGTAAAGCTCGTGATTTGACTAATCACTGCGCTGTAATCTTCATTTGGTTCATCTTCGCGTTGTATTTAAAGGGTCCCAAGCAAAAGTCTACGTCGTCATTCTAAAACTTTCGGTACTGCTATTCATGCTTTTATAGCAATCTCAAAATCAACCATTTTCTATTCTGGTCTTTAAAGTGAAAATTTATTTATAGGTAGCGTGTGGCGATCACGCAGATTTCGGCACAAGGTCGCGTGTCCAACACATTAGTATCGGAAGCTACACAATTTTTCATCAATCTGCTAATTCAAGCTATGAATGTCGGTCACCATTTGGGATTTACTTACTTCCTAAATGCTTTATGTGAATGTCTTAACTACTCAACCAATCATCATGGTTTTTATGATCTTCATCTGGGATCAAGAAAAGGAAAGGTAACTTTGTTAAAAAAAAACAAAGGACATCATATATACTTTTAAACTGTGGGTAACATCGCGTGTCGCAGCTAGTCCTATAAAAATAATTTAAAGTCACAAACAAATTTGTTGTCATAGCTTGGAACACCCAATGAATTGTCGCCAAAGAATTGCGCGTAGTTGGAAAGACAATCAGACTTATAAAAGAACTCTAGTAAATAAGACGACATTTTTCGGTGTAATTCTGAAAAAAATTGTGGCATTGAAAAAATGCATCGACCTTACAATTTGATCATGTAATCCACAAATTAATTCCGTTTTTCAATGCTAAAGGTCAAGGCTTAATTCAATTGGAGCCATCAAATAGCTTTATTTAATAATCAGCACGTGTTACTCTACACGTGGTGTTTACTCATAATATAAGATTAGCTTCAAGTTCTTTTGTACTGTTCTTTGTTGTTCTAACATGTGTGGCTTCTGTTTGATAGATAAGAATGTCTTTGCTCATTAGAATTGTATCTTCATTCATTAAGGGCAAAGAGCTGTGGTAGCCGAATTGTTCGAGTTGCCTGCAACACTAAGATTGCAGGTTCAAATTCCGACTACCAATGAGTTTTCTGTACAATGATTAATCTCACCAAGAGCTTTGCTGTGAACGAGAACATCGAGAAACCTGCATACATTTGAGAAGAAATTCAAAGGCGTATGTATAGCGGTGCTTGAGTAAAGGCGATGGACTCGCCATCTGTCACGTTGGCGCACCTGTAATATATATATATCCGGCGGAATAGTCTGGGCCTTCAAACCTCTGCTTACCCCTTTGAGGACCCTTGTGGTGAATAAATCTATTATGTAGGACAAAGCATCATCAGTTTGTATTGTAACATCATCACAACCAACATATCAGAGTAAGGATGGAAAATAAACTTCTTTTGTGGCTTAAACTATAATTAAACTATACCATACAAGTTTAAAAATAGGGTAAATGTCCCAATACAACCCGCGGAGAAGTGTCAAGGCGAACGCGTATTTACGGTTTAAAGTTCTCGTGTATTATGACTTAAATCGTACTCATAATGTACAGAGAAAATATGTTTTGTCTATGGATATATTATATACGTATCTACTAGAAAGTTCCTTCGTCATTATCGGATTCAAGGAGCTTGAGTTTCCAATTTTCCCCCTGTTGGTTCCTACTGTAGTGTAGTCACGAAACAATGAGATTTCTTTCTCATCCACCGTGTCTTTTAACGCCCAAACCCTTGTTTGATATTAAAATATCAAAATATGCTTCAGTATTGCGTAGAGATTTTGCAATGAATTATATTGTGCTTGACTCTCAATTAACTCGCATCATTTCAAAACGAACAATTCAATGTCTTGGCTTTTACCCAACAAAGAAAAATACCTGAACATTTTTACACGAATTCTGATGACGTGGCCTTATATACTTATATGTTATGTTCTCAATGAATGGGCTCCTTACCCTCTTGTTTCGGATGAAAATGGAGCATTGACCCTAAAACCCTTCCTGCGTGGAAATCATTTTAGGATGGTTTCTTGTAACTAAATATCTTCATTTATACCTATCATATATCAATCGATAAGATACAGACATATAAATGGCGGTTGTAATAGTAATTCGATTAAACTTATCACTTATTGTGTTTGTCTCGTCAATAGGCGATGTGCCATTCTGTTCGCGGTCGACTACGTGACCAAATTGCATCCGCCAATTTGAGAATTGGCACTTGTAGGATACATGTAGGGTTCCGGTGTATTTATGTTCGTGTTGCCAGCTTGAGATAATCTATAAGAATTTGCGGCATGCGTTTATGGTCCCCACCAACAGTTTTTCTTTGTTCCCCTAAGGTGGCAAGCGAAGATGCGGTTTTTCTGATGTTTCTGTAGTTGTAGTTAGGAGGCATCCATAATATAGTAATACCTACCTATGGAAACATTCATTAAGGGAGGTAGGGCATAACGGGTTTCCCGTTCGAATTTGGAGGGCCAGGACCTCCACCTTAAGAAGTCCGTAGCCAAATAACACAATTTATTGTGTTGTGTTCCTACGCGGTGAATAAGGTTTCCAGTAATGAGCTCATTGGGGAGGGGGGAGGATTGTTATATTGTGTTGGTAGCAGAGGATTAGTCCCATTATGCTGCCAACACAGTATAACTCTCCGAAAACAGAGTGGCAACGGCAACGCGCAAGTGATACTTCGGTATTGTAAGCGTAAATAGGCTGCGTTAACCGTTTTCCATCGGGTGGGCCGTATGCTTGTTTGCCACTCTTGTTGTATATAAAAAAATATATACTTTCGCATGCCTATATTATGTGGCCGAACGCGCGATTCAATCACTATGTACCATTTAAACATTAATGTAACTAACCGTGTTCTGGCGTATAAATTATTTAATTTCGTTTCATATTTTCACAAGGGTTCCCGAAGGTGTAAACAGGGCTGTATCGAAAGTACATGATTGAACGAAGGATTTCTTTATGAAAAATACTGCCTTATAATACTTTGAAAACTGAAGTCTTATCCGAGACCTTAATTTAGTTATAAATTTCAATTAACAAGTCTCATTTGTACATGTGTTAAGCGTAATGTGTACTTGTATTATTGTTATTGCCAATAAAGATATATGATGCATCCAAGTAATCTCATTTGAAGCAATTAACATCGTCTTAAATACTTCTTTATGAATAAAGTGTGAGCAAACTATCTTAAGTATTAACAATGTGCGTCAACAAATAATCCAAGTAATATATTATTTATTATATTATTTCCCGATGATGCTTTGCCGTCACCTCTCGGGGTTTCTTCTCTCTGCGGTCATTAATGACAATCGCATTTTTGACGTCACGTGGCGATGGCATCATACCATATTCGACGACATCACTGACGCGTACTACACGGGCCGTGCTTTCGCTCCTTCCACTGTAGAGGATAACCGCGATAGAATTGAGTCCGAACTCGAGAGTAAACTTTGTAGTGTCTTCGATTGGGGTAAACCTATTGCACTTCAATCCCACTGAGATATAAGTATACACGTTCACCGCTAAGAAAACTCCATTGACTGTGGCTCATTTGCCAATGGTGTAAATAAAAAAAAACTTAGCCGTCATACATACATACATATCATCACGCCAAGTCCCTAACGGGGTAGGCAGAGAGTATAGAGCGCCAGTTCTGTCTAGACTTACATACCTCTTTAGCTTCGTCCACATTCATCAGTCTCTTCATAGATGCTCGTCGGTTAGCCGTGATTTAGTACCATTATAGCATCATGCCCTCACGGAGTAGGCAGGAAGAATAAAGCCGGTTCGATCTAGATTTATAGATATCTTTCGCTTCATCTACACTCTCTTTTCGCCGGGTATAATTATATTTATGTGCCAATGTGACAGATAAGTCCGTTGCCGTTTCTCAAGCATGACTATACATACATAAATATCTTTGAACTACATCTCAAACATTTGCAAATTTACTGTCGATCACAAAATAAATGTTGATTGATCGCCAGTGGTTCGAACTTGCAATGTTTCCGTTGCAGTCACTCGGCCATCATTCACTTATCTCCCTTAATAATAATAATAATATTATAAATAATATATCCTCAAGCCTTGCCACAAGGGTCCCCGAAGGGTTAGGCAGAGGTGTATAGGTAATACCCACACACCCACTTTCCGCCAGAGGTATATTATGTGCCAACGTGACAGATGGCGAGTCCATCGCCGTTACTCAAGCACGACTATACATACGCCTTTAAATTTCTTCTCAGACGTATGCAGGTTTCCTCTCGATGTTTTCCTTCACCGTAAAGCTCGTGGTGTGACTAATCACTGTACTTAAGTTCAGAAAAACTCATTGATACAGTCGGGATTCGAACTTGCGACCTTTGCGTCGCATAAAATGCATTGAGACGTAGTGTTTTCTCCTATGAATAATAACCTTTGTTATTATAAGGATTAGTAAAAGAGGAATGACCGGTAGTCGAGTTTGTTTACATTTTATAATGCACGATAACAGTGCAGACCTATTGTCTATTGATATCACAACATTGGCTTGTTTGACATACTTAGGATGGCAGATGATACCTATATGTATACCTATATGTTACCCACAGTAAGAGGTATATCTTGGTAATGACACGGGAAGAGTTATAAAATAATATATTCAAAGAAATTTATGCTGGTTGATTGATTAGTTAGCCATAAAAATTTAAGAAACAAAAAATACACTATTCAAACGAGTTTCATTCCGTGAACGCTCAGGCTGTGGAATGAACTACCCGTTGAGGTTTCCCTGGAGAGTGCAGCATGGTGTTCTTCAAGAAGGGTGTGATATCATTCCTGCAGGGTCGGCAACGCGCGAGTGATGCTCCTGGTGTTGCAAGCGTCCATAGGCGGCGGTAACCGCTTACAATCAGGCAGGCCGCATGCTTGTCGCCATCCTAGTATCATAAAAGAAACACTTTTGCATGTAATTGCATTAAGCTATTGCTAGATGTTGACATGTCTTACATTGTCATGAGATTCATAGAAAGCCGATGTGCAATAAATGACCACTACCGGTGATTAGTTACAGATGTACCTATACATCTCTGCTTACCCCTTCGGGGACCCTTGTGGGAAGGCGTGAGGATATATTATTATTTTTATCTCGGGAACAAATTTCTGTACCATTGAGTTTACATTCTTGTAAACCAACATTGGCACACCACGAGCGGTGAAGATAAGTTATTAAATATAGCTAAAAGAAGTAAAATAATATCCCCACGCCTTCCCACAAGGGTCCCCGAAGGGGTAGGCAGAGGTGTATAGGTAATACCCATACACCCACTTTCCGCCAGAGGTATATTAGGTGCCAACGTGACAGATGGCGAGTCCATCGCCGTTACTCAAGCACGACTATACATACGCCTTTGAATTTCTTCTCAGACGTATGCAGGTTTCCTCTCGATGTTTTCCTGCACCGTAAAGTTCGTGGTGTGACTAATCACTGTACTTAAGTTCAGGAAAACTCATTGGTACAGTCGGGATTCGAACTTGCGACCTTTGCGTCGCAGGCAACTGCTCGAACCACTCGGCCATCACGGCTCAAAGAAGTGTTGGGAATTTACCAGTTTCTTATACCCTGTGTACACCTAACCTAAACCTACCTCTGTGCCTACCCCGTTAGGTACTCTGCGCGATCATATGTATGTATGTATGTATATATAATAACTAGCTGACCCGCCCAGCTTCGCATGGGTGAAAATTTACATACATACATACATATTGTTACGAGCTGGGGTTCGGGATAATTTAATGATAGCCGGTTGCTGCACTTTAACGACACTTTATTCTATTACACTGAATAATTCCGGAAACTTGTACGATAAATCAGTACACTATCACTATAGCACTATTCACTACAACACTGATCACAACAACACAGTACTAGTATAACACAGTAAACCCTAGGCACTGAAACACTTCTCTAACACTGCAACACTCACTATAGTCACCGATAAAACACTTGTGATCACTCGCACTGAACTCAACTCTGACTGAACTGACTCTCTCAACTCAACTCACTAACTAACTCTGACTCTGACTGCCCGTGCCCATCGGGTACCGCCTTATATATGGCACCGGCACGATATACTAGAATTCAGTGGAAGGCTCTAGACCGCCATTAAGATGTTCGTTGAATTGCCGTGGGAATGCATCCGCAGAACAATGGCCGGGCGACGTAAACAAGTTGTTTACGTCCTTTCTTAATTGCATCCTTTTGTCTATATTTCCGGCTAAGTGTTGTTGTTTGGCATGGCTTTCACACGGCAAGGCCTCCAGAACCTTCCGTCGTAACACTGCCCCCTCCTTAGACATGCTCGTCCCGAGCATCGTTAAACCCATGGTAGCGCGCCAATCTATCGACGTGGACGACCTTCGGAGCTCCTCGTGGTCCCTTTTGTATCCGGTATATCACATCGATGATCCTAGTGACAACCCGGTAGGGTCCATCCCATCTTGCTCGTAGCTTCGTAGATACTCCTTTCTTCCGTACTGGATGGTGAAGCCACACCAGGGATACCCTGCCGAATCCAGGATTGTTGATGTTTCCGTCATAGCGCGTCTTCATCTTTTCAGACTTCTGTTGACCGAATTGCCTCTTGTGGCCGCAGAAGCCGTTCATTCTCATGCGCCCGTCACCCGCATAATCCGTCACAGAAATTGGAGAGTTCGGTATTGTTGGGGCTCCTCCAAAACCAGCAAGCCTCCTCGTTGTCCTGGCCTCTATCATGGTCCTGTCTAGACTTGCTCTATCTGGACAATTAAACTGCAGGTAGCCCTTTTCTTTGACTGCCGTAATTTCTTTTCCAACATGAACAGTCAGCTCCTTAAAATGATGGGTTTGTTCCTCTTTATCATGCTTCAGTTGCTCCTGAAGCTGTCGTGTCTGCTCTTCCTGACTTTGCACTTGCTCTTCTTGAGGTTGCACTTGCTCTTCCTGACTTTGCACTTGTTCTACCTGACGTCGCACTTGCTCTTCCTGAAGTTGCCCTTGCTCTTCCTGACGTCGCACTTGATCTTCCCGAAGTTGTACTTGCTCTTCCTGAAGTCGCACTTGCTCTTCCTGACGTCGCACTTGCACTTCCTTATCGCACTTCAGCAGCTCTAGAAGCTGTTGTGTCTGCTCTTCCTGACGTCGCCAATACTCTTCCTGACGTCGAGCCATCTTCTGCAGCAAGGCTATGACTGCAGCTACGTCCATGGTAGCCGGAACTTGAGGATTCGTTGGCGGTGCATTCCCAGCATCGCCAGTGGCCGTCGGCTCCGCAGCCTGCTGCTCTTGCTGCATTTCTTGGGTTGGACCCGGAGTGTCGTCTTTTGGTAGAACCGGCATAATTATCCCTCACTTCTGACACCAATTGTTACGGGCTGGGGTTCGGGATAATTTAATGATAGCCGGTTGCTGCACTTTAACGACACTTTATTCTATTACACTGAATAATTCCGGAAACTTGTACGATAAATCAGTACACTATCACTATAGCACTATTCACTACAACACTGATCACAACAACACAGTACTAGTATAACACAGTAAACCCTAGGCACTGAAACACTTCTCTAACACTGCAACACTCACTATAGTCACCGATAAAACACTTGTGATCACTCGCACTGAACTCAACTCTGACTGAACTGACTCTCTCAACTCAACTCACTAACTAACTCTGACTCTGACTGCCCGTGCCCATCGGGTACCGCCTTATATATGGCACCGGCACGATATACTAGAATTCAGTGGAAGGCTCTAGACCGCCATTAAGATGTTCGTTGAATTGCCGTGGGAATGCATCCGCAGAACAATGGCCGGGCGACGTAAACAAGTTGTTTACGTCCTTTCTTAATTGCATCCTTTTGTCTATATTTCCGGCTAAGTGTTGTTGTTTGGCATGGCTTTCACACGGCAAGGCCTCCAGAACCTTCCGTCGTAACAATATCATCACACCAAGTCCCTAAGGGGGTAGGCAGGGAGTATAGAGCGCCAGTTCTCTCTAGACTTTATACTTCTTTTGCTTCGTCCACATTCATCAGTCTCTTCATACATGATCGTCGGTTTCGAGTACTCTTTTCGTTCCCGTCCTTGAGCGTCCGATCGATTTGATCCAGGTAGTTGGAACGTGGCCTTCCTCTGCGTCTTCTTGCACACACTTTTGCTTTGTATATCTGTATCGTCAATCTTTCTTCACTCAACCTTACTATATGTCCAAGTCAGCGTAGCATGCCTTTCTTCATCTTTTCAATCTCGCCCTGATTCACGCCAGTTGATTTGCGAATCTCTTGATTCCGGACTCGAACTAAGATCGTTACTCCGCACGTTTTTCGCAGCTGATATCGCATCTCAGCTGCATTTAAGCTATCTTCATACTTCCTCTGACATACCCAGGGTTCGCTGCCATACAATAAAGTAGGCACAAATATCACGCTGTGGACAGCAACCGTTGCTGGCCATCAACACCGACATGGCCCCATTCACCTTAATACCGGCAGTTAGCCTTCTTTCAATATCTTTTTCATACTTTCCATCTCATGTGAACATGCTTCCTAGATATACAAATTCATTCACTTGCTCTAGAATTTGTGAAAAGAATTTAAAATTTGGGTTTTCAAAAGAAAGTTTGAAAGTGATAATAAAGTGAGATATAGGGCTCGTTTAGTCGCTAAGGGCTCTACCCAAGTAGAAGGTGTGGACTATAAAGAAACATACTCACCTGTATTAACACTTTGAGAATGTTATTTTCTTTAAGTGTAAAGTTAAATTTAGAAATTACTCATCTTGATGTTAATACTGCATTTTTAAATGGCTAGGTACCTTGATGAAACAGTATACATGCTAGTACCACCTAATTTAGAATGTCAGAGTAACAGTGTACTCAAACTAAAACATGCAATTTATGGACTTAAACAATCAGCAAGGCAGTGGAATAAGAGAGTAGATGATTGTTTGTTAAGCCAGGGTTATATTAAGTCTAAATTGGAACCATGTTTATATAGTAAAAGGTAAATAATGAACAAATTTTAAAAACTGTGTTTGTCGATGATTTTTTTCATATTTTCCAGTAGCAAGGCATTGACAGATGAACTGAAACATAGTTTAATGTCAAATTTCAAAACTAATGATTCAGGGCAAGTGAAAGAATGCTTAGGTATGAGAGTAAAAGTATATAAAAATGGTTGTATATCATTAGATCAGGAGCATTTTGTCGAACATATTTTAAATAAGTTTAAGATGTCAAACTGTAATGTTGATACTCCTATTGAATGTAAATTGAAGTTGAATAAGTCAGAAAATGTTTGTAAATAATATCCTTATCAGCAACTGATAGGAAGTCTTATGTATTTGTCTATACTTACACACCCAGATATCAGTTACAGTGTCAGCTATTTAAGCCAATTTAACAATTGTTTTACTGCAGTTCACTGGAAAAACGCAAAGAGAGTGTTAGAATATTTAAATAAAACAAAATCTTATGGTTTAATGTTTACAAATGATAATAAAAACTTAGAAGGATTTGTAGACTCAGATTGGACATCAAATACTATTGACAGGAGATTATACAGGTTTCTGTTTTAAATTGTCTGGTACTGTAATATCATATGAATGCAGAAAACAACCGACAGTGGCATTGTCCAGTACTGAGGCCGAGTACATGGCAATGCCATTTTTTCAATGTCAAAATTTCAATGCCAAGGCAATTTGCCAACTACTGAAATGCCTGCTGACTTGTTAAGGAAAGGGTTAAGTAGTTTGAAACATTACTATTATGTTAAAAAGTTAGGCATTAAAAGTATTGTTTAGGTGTAGTTTATATTCATTTATTGTTACATGGATATTAGATTATTTTGATAAGAGGTGAGAATTTGCCCTAATATGCTGAAGGATGATGGCATCATTTCTTGGTTACAATATCGCGAGACTCCATATTTTCCCCAATCACGATTAAGGCAACATCATTTAACATTGGTGCATTGATGCCTCTCTCATGACATGTTGTCTCCTGCAGGTCGCTTGTCTGCTGTGATCACTATTTTCTGATTGTCCGATGGCATCACATTACTTGTAAGACAGTTTTGAACAATTGGATCAACTGATTATGTTCATGCAAAAGTTGTTGTAACTGCTAAATGATATCTGCGAACAGCGTTCATTTACCTCTTCTTCAGAATTCCCCAGGAAATAAATCTGGAGAAATTTGTATTTACCATTGCCTACGCTGTTCTTCAGTCTCATTGGCTCGAAGATTGAACTGGGCTTGCGTTACACTGCGATTGAATAGGACTTGCGTTACACTGCGATCGAACTGGTGTGCGCCAACGGATATTTTGACGCCTTACGGGTGGTATTACTAATAAAATACGACGATTAATTATGAAACTCACACTAAAACACAACAAACATCTTTTTGCTTTTGTTGTTATGAAAGAAACTGTAATTTGAGGTTTGTCAAAACTACTACTTGAATGAAATGTCAGTCTAGCTTACACACAATGATCACGCTCACGACCACAGTTTGCTTGTAAGCGTTACTGTCGTAACCTCAAATGGAATGGATTACAGAGCGTTTTGAGCGTGCAAGTAAATAATACAAACGGCGAGTTAGTAAAAAGAAAGCAAAAGATTTAAGATGTTAGTTTATAATCTGTAAGCCTTGAAAATAAACTTGATTAATTTAAATAGATTTATATTGAAAAAACCTACCTTACCTACCTAATATACCTCTGGCGGAAAGTGGGTGTGTGGGTATTACCTATACACCTCTGCCTACCCTTTCGGGGACCCTTGTGGGAAGGCGTGAGGATATATTATTATTATTATTTATATTGAAAAAAAATATAATGTTTTTTTTATATTTAATATTATTGGTGTTTTAAATTAATTTACGTTCAAATAGAATTAAAATGTCTTGCGGCGACACTTGGATATTTGGTAAGAGGTACAGTCGCCATTTTATATGCTTTGAGTTTTGAAAATCACGCAAATTTTCTTCGATTCAACGATCACTTCGACCCACCTTTTTAGATGGGTCGTCGTGAGCGTAAGTTATGACATTATAATTGACGTTTTCGCCGCGACCACAACGACCGCGGTCGTTATGTGGATCGATTAGGTATAGGAGAATTTTCATTGTTGTGGGCGCTTAGTGGAACGCACCTTTACCGTCAATATTTACACGTCACTCTGACAGAGTATTTGTCAATATATTGAAAACGTCTCAGTATCTTGTTGTCTGTCTCTTTCGCACACTCACTTTTCAGAGATTTTTTTAATATTAACTATTATTTATTTATATTTTATATAGCCTAAAGCCTTCCTAGAATCATGGACTATCCAACACAAAAATATTTTTTCAATTCCAACCAGTAGTTCCTGAGATTAGCGCGTTCAAACAAACAAACAAACTCTTCAGCTTTATAATATTAGTATAGATAAATAAATAAGTACATAATTGAAGATAGCTGCGACATCAACCGGCGAGCATTAAAGAGACTGATGAATGTGGACGAAGCGAAAGAGGTGTCTAGAGAGGACTGGCGCTCTACTCTCTCTACCTTCCTTGTTAGGGAGGGACTCAGCTATAGTAGGCATTGGTATATGTATATGCCATGCATCTTTTTGTTCGCAAATGTAATTATTATCATATTTGTTTGACGACGTCCTCATTCGCCAGTTGGTTTTATAGATTATTTTAATGTTCGGTTATGTGTACCATGTATGCTTGGTCGTGTCATTGGCACTGTATGGCCTAGATATTAATATTGATCACGACTATTCGTTAATCAAATTGTTTTAATTATTATATTATTATTATATCAAAGGCGTATGTATAGTCGTGCTTGAGTAACGGCGATGGATTCGCCATCGGTCACGTTGGCACCTAAAATATATCTCTGGCGGAAAGTGGTTGTATCGCTAGTAAATTCTCTTCGGATTTGACCCAACAAACGGTTATTCTTTTGCAGCTTCGGAGAGGTAAATCATTTGTTTGTCTATTTTTATATTCACTGAAAAAGTTAAACCGTCAGCTACTATTCAAAATATTTTTTTTTTTCGTAATCCTTCTGCTCCTTACATAATTGCGGGTTGGGCAATCCGCCGTTTACACAGGACTATACAGACGTCTTTGGTTTTTCTTAAACGTATACAGGTTTTCTCACAAAGTTTTCCTTCCTTGTAAATCACAGTACCTAAGTTCAGTGGAAACTTGATGGTACAGACTGCCGGGGTTGGAGGCTGCATTCTTGATCTTTTTAAACTCTGCTACCTTCCATGGCTTCCGTCTTAGTATTTGAGTACATGAATCGTTTTGTAGAATCCCTCGTCCATACAAAGTTCAGACTTTTACATTATCTTTCTGGTTTCCAAATTCCCGAAACCCAATAGCCCAAAATCAGGGTTTATTAAGATTGACTAGTCAAGTTCGTTGCCTGAATCCGTGCATTAATCATAAGGTTCTTCTTCTAACTGGAAGTGATCTAAGTTGGTCATAATTTTGTAAATGGGAACTTTTACGAAGGTGAAACGAGCATTGCCTCCGTGTCGAGGTAGCTTAATGCTGTCAGGGGCTGGCCAGCTTCTGTTGGGTATTCCATTGATTTTCTTCACAATAGCAACAAGAGAGAATTTTTTTAAGAGAGGTAGGGCATAACGGGTTTCCCTTTCGAGTTTGGAGTTGCCCGACGGGCAGGAACTCCACCTTATAGAAGTCCGTTGCCAAATAACAAAATTTTTTGTGTTGTGTTCTTACGCGGTGAATAAGGTTTCCAGTAATGAGCACCTTGAGGAGGGGGGGGGGGCTTGTTATATTGTGTTGTGAGGGATTAGTCCCATTATGCTTCCAACACCATAACTCTCCGAACACAGAGTGGCAACGCGCAAGTGATACTCCGGTATCGTGAGCGTAAATAGGCTACGGTAACCGTATCCCATCAGGTGGGCCGTATGCTTGTTGGGCACTCTTGGTGTATAGAAAAAAAGTGTTAATCCAGGTAAGAAGCTGATCTCTGAGCCAAATTGCAACCAACTCTGTTCCGCCGTTCTGGCATGTGCTCTACTTATTTCAGCAGTAAGTTCCGATATAACCATCTGTTCTGAGTTCATTGTACAACATTTGTGTTCTTACACATGTGGACACATGAACATAGATACATATACACGCAGACGAATGTGTGTGTGTGTGAGTGTGTGCGTAACTACGCCGAATATCTGTTCTGAGTTCATTGTACAACATTTGTGTTCTTACACATGTGGACACATGAACATAGATACATATACACGCAGACGAATGTGTGTGTGTGTGAGTGTGTGCGTAACTACGCCGAATTTACTGTCCGTGACCCATTTCTGGAACTCGTGAAATTATTTACCAGTTTTATTCGCCATTAATGATAATAAATGAAGCGTTTCACGTTATTTTATTTTGAAAGTAATGTGCTTACCTATAGTAATGGCCTATACGGGGGTGTTCAACATTTGGCTCTTAATCAAAATAAGAATACTATCTACTGTTATCATGAAATGTTATTATATGAGCACTACTATTATTTAATTATCCTAGATAACGCTCCCGGAATTCGATTACCATATTTCGCTTCCTAGTAAAGGAGACCCGGTGTTCTCAATATTGTTCTGTTAATGTTACCGTAGGTATTTCATTGTTCATATGTACCTACATACATATAGATAGTGCCATCTACGAAGACGCGCCCCATCAATTTCTAATCGAGGGGTCGCGGGACGCGGTTAGTATGAACCAAGTCTATTAATTGTAGTGTGCGTGTGCACTCATAGGTAATCAGTGAGTACCGATAATACTCAAACATTAGAGGACGGTTGCACTATAAACTTTGAGGAAGAATAGAGGGGCGCGTCTTCGTAGATGGTACTATCTATCAGTGGCGTGGGGTGAAAAAAAAGAAAGGTAAAGCCGGACCAAAAAAATGGCTAACGCGTGAATAAGCAAAACGTCATATCTTAACTTGTAAAAAAAATGCAATAAATTACATACCATTAGTGTGTTAGTTCACCTTTCCCAAAACTACGGCGAAATGTTATGTATGGTGCTTGCGTTGCGCTGTATGCAGTTTTTCCATGCGACAGAACATGCTTGCTGTACAGATGTTAGTGTTCACCACCTTCACCATACATGACATTACTGGTATCATATGAACAGTGCATGTCGAGTATGATAAAAGTGGCTTTAAAAAGCCGTTTTAAAGCACACGTCACCCACACGGGGGTTATAAATATACAGCAAAAAAAAGAACTAAAATAAGTGAAACTTAACTTGCCAGCATCATCATCACAAATAAATACCAGCAGAAATACCGCAGTATTTATTTTTCTATACTACAAACCGAAAAACAAAATAACATAGACATGACATGGAAAGCAAAATAACTTATGTAATTTTGAACTGCCGGTTATCCAATTGTATTTATCATACATAGAACTGTGAAAATATTTGAAAAACCCATCCTTACGTCTATAATCAATTTTCATATCGGGACGAGCCCGTCCATGTTTAATGATATATTTTTTATTTTCGAAAGATTGTTTAGAGAACGAAGTTAACTCATTTAATAGGTAATCTGTAAGACAACAACCTATTTGTATTAACGCCGCCATTTCTCACCTAAGAGACTACGTGACGACAAGAAACAAAAATAAACAAACAAACCTTTACGGTGAAACAAAACAAACACTGTGACAACACTTGGCAAGTAAAATTTCACTATTTTCGTTTTTTTTAAACCATATACTACAACACAATCAAGTTTATCACATATTACAATAGATAAATTAGCATAACAAAACAATCCGTGCAAATGCGCGCGAAATAATGGCTAGGTGAGGTCAATCGTTCGGCTCATCGCGAATAAATTGCTCTGATTGGATGAAACTTTTCAAGCGAAACGAAACCTTAACACATAACAAATAAAGATTGGAGGCTATCTAAGATCGGCTTATAATCGCTGTTATATCGACGAATGGTTGGATGTGGTAGTAATGTCAATGTGTGCGTGAATTGCATACATTTTAACTATTTGAATTCCCAATATTATGAGCGAGTTCCCCAGCCGCCTACTACGTGAAATCGTGTATGTGTGCGTTTGCGCGATTTCACATACATTGCGTTTTTGTATCCAGCATATTGGAGAATATTTTTACAAAGGGCACAATGTAATTATGTCGCTTGCGATATTATGACTACATAGAATAGTCGTATATGAGCGCGGAATCTGCCAAGGGAAGCCGAAGGGAAGCCGATAGGGAAGCCGATAGGAATCGTGTTCTAAGGACGCTTCGCCACTGCTATCTATACCTATAGTCCTTGAGAAACGTTAGTCGCAATATATAGTTTAAAAATGATTTCTAGTGAAAAGTCGGTCTTGTACTACTTTGCGTACTCCTTCGGGGACTCTGAGAAGCCGTGAAGATACAGATAATATGTAAAATGTTCCTATGTACCCGGTACTTCATTAAACTTATTTCTTATCTTGTCTTTTACGCTTTTCCTTACTCTTATCTAAGATCAGTACTCATCCTTTGTGATTGAAAGAGCTCTGATATGTCGAGAATAGCCGCATTTTATATTTAGTCGCAATGAGAAAGAAGTAATGATAACACGATAACAGCTGACACTCAACTCAGTAGTTCAATACAGGCGATTATCACTTCATGTGACGCTCGTGTTCGTTCGAAGGTTCCTAGGGTTGGCTACTTCCTGTGTCTATATAATTTATTATCTATGGCCAACCAATGGAATAACGAGTTTCACGGTGAAGTAAAACATCGAGAAACCTGCATACGTTCGACAAGACATTCCAAGGCGTATGTATAGTCGTGCTTGAAAAACGGCGATGGACTCGCCATCTGTTACATTGGCACTTATTACATATAATTGGGTGTGTGGACACTTCACACCTCTGCCCACCCCTCTGGTGGCCATTGTGGGAAGGCGTGATGATTATAAACTACACCAGCAGTGCCCTGCGGCTTCACTTGAGTAAAGTTTTAGTTCACTGTTTTCTCTCAATGCCAAATGTCATCTAAGAATAATAATAATAGCTTGGGACAATTCCACTCTAATAGACCTGGTCCCAAACTAAGCCAAGGCTGTACTATGGGAACTACACTACGATCTACATACTTAAATAGATAGAACATCCAAGACAAAGGTACAAACACTCGTGTTCATCACACAAATATCTGCTCTCAGCGGGAATCAAACCCTCGACCGTTCCGTTCAGTTTCAATTCCGTTCAGTTATTTTGCGTGAAATAGAAATAAAAATCCTTACAGTTTTGGGTTGCGCGTTAATACCTGGGTGTTGCGCCCACTGGCGATGGTGACCACTTGCCATGGGGCAGACCTCATATATGCTTAGTATGTATAGAAAGTGCCCCACCAATTTCCAGTCGAGGGGGTCGCGGGATGCGGGGAGTATGACCCGAAACTATAAATTGTAATGAACGTGTGCACTGTGCACTCATAATCAGTGTTTGCGGATAATACTCAAACATTAGTGGAAGGTTGCACACTTACTCTATAATAAGAAAGGTAGAATAGTGGGGCGCGTCTTCGTGGATGGCATTATCTATATCAGTTTTTATTTCATTTACAGCGACACCCCTGAACGAGTTATCTGTCCAATGTCCCGAATACGCCTAAAATTACCTACTATATCAATACCAAGGTGTACCAACTCGAGTGATAGCACATGTCTGCACTCACGCTTTCCGCATATATCTGTTGTCCCACGAGTCCAATATGGGGAAGGCAGAAAGAGAAGAAAGCCACTTCTCTCTAGACTACATACATACCTCTTTCGCTTCATCCACATTCATCAGTCGCTTAACACATGCTTGCCGGTTTTGAGGACTATTTTCCTCTACAGGGTAAACAGATGTGAAATAAGGGCCTCTTTATAAGGTGAAATAAAACTATTACTACATGGTATATGAAAAAGTCCTTCGCCGTGGCTGTCTGTATAGTAATTATAGTTCGCGATAAACTCTTAAATTACTAACTTCGTGTTCATGCGGCTTCCTCTAAAAGGCACAATCATCCATGAGGAAAGTTTAGGTGTATAATTTATTTTTAAATTTGAAATTTGTAAATTGGTTGAAATTAGGTGCTAATTAATTGAAAATGGCGGAGGAAGATAAGTCGTCTGGGAGCGTTCATTCGCTAACTTAATCCATTTAAGATATATCATAACAATGATGTAACCGAAAGATCCGGGACCCGGGTGGGTTACTTGTTTATACATACATACATACATATCATCACGCCAAGTCCCTAACTGATGAATGTGGACGAAGCGAAAGAGATATGTAAGTCTAGAGAGAACTGGCGCTCTATACTCTCTGCCTACTTGTTTATTAATAAATTAAAATTAATTACTTGAATACTACTTATTTTGAAGGTATAAATGTTCTACAAATCCTGAGAATGGTTTCGTTGCCATTTCAATATCTAGCTAAAATCACTTGTACTAACGTTTATTTTCCCATGTTTGCAGGGCATCACCTGGGGCAAAGCCTTTTTGGTAGCAGCTGAAAACAATGCCGCCTTGCCTTATCTTTCCACCAGAGAGTGCCAATTGGGGGGTTACAGAACATACACGGTAAATTTCCACCCTCGGCCCACATTCTCACCGTCATCGTCGAGTAGCGACGAGAAAAGGGATGCTCTGTTATACATTGCTGTTCCGGAGAACAGGCATTGGATGGGCGCCGCTCCTTTGCCAGAAATAGCCAAGCAAATCCTCGAATGTAACGGATCTTCCGGTTCAAACGTGGAATACCTCCTAAGACTTGCAGACTTTATGAGAGACGAGATCCCGGAGGCTTTAGATGAGCATTTGTTCTCCCTTGAAAGGCTGGTGAGGATGTTTGCAAGAGATATGCAAGTTTGCCTTAAGACTCTTATGTCTTCCCAAGAGAAGGAGGAGGAGAAATCTAAAGGAGTGGTGCCAAGTAACCAGTTTGCTTCCAGAATTCCCGAGAAGAAGTTGCGCTGTGTTAACATGTGATTTGTTGCGTAGGTGAGTTGGTAGGCAATTGTGAGCTTTAATGATGAGGCTTAAGTTTCTAAGGGAAGGGCGAAGCGAGGGACTAAATATGATCTCACCCAATTTTGTTATAGTCTACATATTTTTAAATACCGTGTTTTTTAATCGCTCTCTTAGTAAATGATTATGCTTCGCTCTTTGCCTACGAATAATTGTATCACAATATTTTTGTACGAATTTATTTTAATCACTTTAATGACAATTTGACAACAATTTGACTTCCATTATTACGTTAAGTAAAGGACATTTGTAACTGTAATTAAAAATGTATTACATAATGACGTTTAATAATTTTGAATTTGACAAATAAACATTATGACATTTAGTATTTTTGAATTTGACATTAGGCTTTTTTTCTATGTGGCCAGTTCACATACAACACTATTGAATTCTGACTTTAATGAACTTTTAATGACCATTGTAACTACGGAGTTATTTTTATATTTAGTCTTGCTCATTGCATAGTTACGATATACCTTGACTTCGACTGACACCCATTGAGATTCAACTGAACTTTATCTGACCAAAGGACCCTTAGTCAATGAGTGACGACAATCAGAGCCACTTCGCTTTATATTACAGCATTACGACTATAGATCCATTAATGAAATAATCTGTATATCTATAGAGACTTGTTGCTCCTGTGCCTACCCTGTAAGGGATTCATGATTTGTTTAGTTATGCTAGATGCCTTTAGAATATTCTGGTTTCTACAGAATATCGCTTTGAGTGCCTTCCTTCCCAAGTCGATAGTTAGTTTATGGGTATAAAGTGGCCAGTTACCTCGACCCTTAATATACGTTATGTATTACGTATATTAAGACTAGCTGCCACGACCAGCTTTGTTGGTGAAAGAAATAAAATCGAACAACACCGCAACGGGTATCTGTTCCAATTGTGAACTGAAACCATTAACCAACCAAGCATCCATCAAGCAAGTATCCATGCATTTAAGCGTAATCGGTCGCGACAGCGAAGGAAATATTATCGTTTGGTTTTATTGCATCGCCTTGAGAATATTTTCACAACACCCTATAACTTCTCAAAGACATTTCCATCTCCTAAGACAGCCTGTATAGAAGATCTCTAAGACCTCCTTGTTTAATATGTAACGGTATAAGTTTTGACAAACACAAGTTACAGCTATTGTTCGTCGTCACAATAGGATAGGCGCGGGATAGTACCATTTGCTTTGACTTCTCTGCAAGATAATAATTATTATTCCCATAATACCTCGTCTAGGGGTATACTTAGGAACTATGTATAAGTCCGTGATATGTTTAGTATATATTGTAAATAAGCTTTCGAACCCAGAGCAAGTACATGCATGCTTCAATATACCAGTGCATGCTTAAATGCATTGTATGCGAACAAGTGAATTTAAAAAATCTAATGCCACGTCATCATATCCTTATACAGGATGTAACATCCCAATTTAGTATGTACAGTCATTGAGAACTGTATTCGTAAGAAATGTTAGCTTTGGTGTATCTGTAGGTAGGTAGGAGACTCAGATGTAAAGTTGCCTAATATAAAAATTCGCTCGACCAAAGCTTGGACACTCACTGAAAGTTTATCGTAACGTTGTGCGGACGTGGATTCCTATCGTTTTTAATAGGTTTTAATCATTCATAGGACTAACAACCAACACCCTGTGTTGAAAGGCCGTTCGGTAAAGCGACGGAATTCAAATATGGTGGCTGCTAATTAAAAAGAATATACATATAAATACAGTGCAAAATTATGACGCTTATAATTTGACACTTGAACATTTGACAAATGATTTTAACATATGTTATGTATCAGACATCACGTATCGCAATTTATTGTTTTAATTGATGGCAACTTATATACAGCTAATATCTACTACGGTTTATGAGCAAATAAGACCAAATATGAATGAAATTGACAAGTATTATGTTTCGAATCTAGATTTAAATGTTAATTTGTGTTGTAACTAATTATATGCACCTAATATACCTCTGGGGGAAAGTGTGTGTGTGGGTATTACCTATACACCTCTGCCTACCCCTTCGGGGACCCTTGTGGGAAGGCGTGAGGATATATGAGGATATATTAACTAATTATATTGTTTAACATCTATTTAAATGTTTAGTTATTATTGTTATGTATTCTTGTGTTTAAATCAATTTTAATTATTTGTAATGGAAACTATTTAGTTATTCTAGTTGGTAAGAAAATTATTGTGATCAAGCTTTGCAATGTTTTGTATATTAGAATAATTATTACACTGTTCATTATTATTATATTGTATGCTCCCTTATGTTAGCATAATTTTCTATCAACATTTTGTATTTATGTAAGGCCAAGCCATAATATATATATTTATATAAATATTATTGAATACAAAATAAAAGTGTATGTACTATTTTGTTTTTTTTTTCGACATTCATCCAATGTGCTTACCGCCATCTATGGCTCCTAAACTATGCTCTAAAAATCCGTAACAGATACTTCATTACATCGGTAGAACAAGTTCATAGACAATTACAAAGATGGCGTTACTAGTAAATATATCTTATAAATTAAAAACATCAATTCTATTGGATCACAGATAGAGCTACTGGCTAATGTTTATGTGTAAGGTGTAATGTTTATGGCTAAGGCTAATGTTTATGTGTAATTCTTCTTTACCAGAGTAAGATCTCAGAGCCATTATTTGTAAATGAAACCTTTGGTTCTGAGAAAAGTCGTCATGAACTTTCTACACACTTTCAGAGTTGGTTCTATAACGTACTTGTTGATACATTAAACATTCATTTTTATTTTAATGCATGCATTATTTATTCAATATAAAGAAATATATAGGATGTGAGATAATTATAGCTACATTTATTGTTAAATGGGAAGTGAAATTATATACGTGTTGTTTAACATCGCACTCACATACTTGCAAACTTAGCAATGTTGTGTTGTTGTATGTTGTGCGCTCTAAGAAATTGCTGGTATAGTTTGGTAAGTTCGCAATGAATTGCGAGCACCTTTTTTATTTTTTCCTTCATTCCATTCAGAACTGTAGAATTTAAGAATAGCTTTACGATTGTTTGCCATCCTCTTGGAGAGGTTATATGTAGAATCAAGTAGAATTGATAGACTTTTCTTAGCTTATAAAATTTATTTGCCACATACAACATAATTACAATTCCTTTAAACAAGGAAGCCAACTAATATACAAACAATTATGACGACTAACGCTGTTTTCGACCACATTTATTCTTAAACTTCATTATTAACTTAATGCAATTCTGCCCAAAAATATGTTTTAGCAGCAAACGTATTTTTTCTATTCTGCATTCTATCTACTGGTTTTTACATTGACACTTTGCCTTACGGTTTCGACCTTCAAACAGTTTTACAGAATTTCCAAGCAGAATTCCGTCACATTTTACTGGTCTGAAGTGCCCAGTCTAGACGTATATCGACTATGTGATACATTCAATAACTTAGTATAGTATAGTACTATAGTATAGTAACTTAAATAAGCGAAATGATAGCAAAAATAAAAAAAAGTTAAAACATACAACCTAAATTCAATAAAGAAAACTGACTAATCTAGTATTTACAAAATGTAATCTCAAATAATATCATTCAATTAATAAATCTCAAGTCCATAATACTTAGATAAATACTAATTAAGTACATTATTCGTAATGCTTTGGTGGTAAAATGCATAGATTTTTAACACTTAGCTAAATATGAAAATTTATAAACACTACCATGAACGTTAAGATCCGTCCAGTCTACCCGGAAAAAAACTATCAGCTTTTCTTTTAATTTACAACCAGATTATGTGTTTGACCCATGGTTTTACACGGATACATAAAAAATACTTTTAACTGACTTTCGAAAAGGAGAAAATTGGATAGCTCTGATTTTACTGTTTTGGAAAATTCTAGCCTTTATTATTTATATAAAACTAGCCCGCCCAGCTTCGACCGGGTGAAAAAGTTAAACTTTCTGAAACACGATCGCAGCGCCACCTATCGGGTCCAATTGTGATGTAAGCTATCCTATCTTTTAAGTTTAGTCAAACTGCACACGCTGTGCAAATTTGATTGAAATCGGTTAAGTAGCTTAGGAGTCCATCGCGGACAAACAACGTGACACGTAATTTATATATATTAAGATAATAATTTTATTCCCTTTATTATTTCACGGCGCTATAATTTCGTCATGGATCATATCTTGCCTCTATATGTGGTCTATATCTAAAATAAATGTAAATAATACTTTTAAACTTATGCTTTTACTTATTGCGACACATAAACTTTGGTACTAAAATATTTTATTTACAAATTCTTCCAAAATTGGAGAAAATACTACCTTTAATTAATTATAAACTATTTACATGTTATTATGCAATACTTTCCCTCAGATATCTTCGATATGAGAACAAAAAATAAATATCTTATTTAAATACGCAATTGAAAAAACAAGTATTTAATACTCGTACTTATCAAATTTGAGTCTATGACAATGTTACTTTTGCCAAACTTATAGTATAAAAAAAACTGCCACCCGATATTCGAATTTCAAAATCATACATTTATATCAGTTAGCCTACTCCAGAATCAAAACTCGATTCCTAAAATATCAGTCAGTGAATCATTTTCGTCGAAATCATAATAAATATGACTGTTCCTTTAGGCAAAGGCGAGTAAGGTGGGTTACGTCATTATGAACAAAATGAGAATTAAGTGACAAATAAAAGCTGATTTCATTCGAACAAGATTTCATGTCTTAATAAGGTCCACACTGCAATTGGTAGGTACGCAAATGTTTGCTAGCAACATATGTCATGGCGAGCAATGAAGCACTTTGTAGCTAACACTTCACTGCAGCTCATTGCTAGCACTACACTTCATTGCTAGCACTACACTTCATTGCTAGCACTACACTTCATTGCTAGCACTACACTTCATTGCTAGCACTACACTTCATTTCCAGGACTACACTTCATTGCTACGTCTGCAGTCCACTGCTAGCACTACACTTAATTGCTAGCACTGCAGTTCTTTGCTAGAACTGCCATGCAGTTATCACTATCCAGTTTCAAGTAAGCACTCTTTTGCGTAAACGTTATCTCACTGAGCAATTATTTGCATAAACTGTTTCTCATTTTGCGTTTCAATTGCAAGTCTATTTGATGAACGGAAACTCGCTGTCACTTTCGTCTCCGGAGCCATCGTAGCTTGAGGGTGGAGTGTCCAGCTGCGGCAGGCCAAGGTCTAGATACTCCTGGTTGGCTGTCACTGTCAGGATCTTGTCCAGATCCTCGACGAGCTCGGTGAAAGAGGGGCGGTCACCCGGCGAGAAAGACCAGCATTCTCGCATAAGCATATAGCTGGAAATTGTGATATTCAAGTTAATTTATATATCCTCACGCACTCCCCAAAGGAGTAGGCAGAGGTGTATAGGTAATACCCAAACACCCACTTTCCACCAGAGATATATTTTAGGTGCCAACGTGATAGATGGCGAGTCCATCGCCGTTACTCAAGGACAACTATACATACGCCTTTGAATTGCTTCTCAGGTTTCCTCTCGATGTTTTCCTATTTTTTTAATTAAATGTATGATACCAATTTTTATTTGCCAAATAAAGAAAGTAATTTTGTTGCTTTGTAGTTATCTAAGCTAGCAAGCAAACAAGCATGCGGTCCGCTTGATGGTAAGCGGTTACCGCCGCCTATTGACGCTTGTATCACCAGAGCTCGCGTGTTGACGAACCCTAAACTTTCTCAACCATGTGCCAAATTAAGCACAGTGAAATATCATACCACGAGCTTTAAGGAGAAGGAAAACATTGAGTGGAAGCTGTATACGTTTGAAAAGAAACTGATCGATGTATGTGCATTCTATGCCTGTGTGCCTGAGTATCGGTGACAGACTCGTCATCTGTCACACAGACATCTAAATATATATCTAGAAAGGTAAGACGATATATTAAAGTGGTTATTATTGCACCTCTGCCTAGACCTCCAGGGACTGAGAGAGGGTGAGAAAGTAAATAGATAGTAAAAAAATAATAAAAAAATAGCACTAGTAATAATAATATAATAACTCTGGAATCATTGTGCCGATAGTAATAACGGCCAATGGCCAATGGCAAAGAGCCTCGACCAACACCTCAAGAGGCTCTCGTTAGACAGTTGGATCAAGTGCCTGATGCAGAAAGCAGTACTGCTCGAAACGGCACGTATTGTGAGGAGATTTCTTTCTCTGGGACCCTAACCACCGGTACCTTGGACCCTGGTCCCGATACCGGTGGGCCCCTATATTTTATATTTTTAAATATATATATATATTTAAAAATATATATATACATATTTAAAAATATAAATTATAAGATTTATTTGAAATAAAGAATATAATAATAAATAATTTAAAAATAAATAGTTTTTTAAAACTCACATTTCAAGACTACAGCAGGGTGGCTTCTCCATGCGATGGCCAGCGCTCAGATGCTGGTACATATACTGCCCGGGCACTGTGGGGTAGGGGGTTCCTCCCAGAGTCATTATTTCCCAAAGCAACACGCCGAAGGACCACCTGAAATAATGATAGGTTTTTCATTTATTAAGACGGAAACATAAATGCTAGATGTACTGCTAAGAGCCGTGGTGGAGGTTTAAGTGGATGGAAGATTGCAAGCTCGAATCCCGACTGTACCAAAGAGATTTTCTGAACATAAGAACAGTGATTAGTCACACCACGAGCTTTACAGTGAAGGAAAACATCGAAAGGAAACCCGCATACGTTTGAAAATAAATACCAAGACGTACATATGTATAGTCTCTTGAGAAACAGCTCTAGCGAAAAGTGGGTATGTGGGTACTACCTATACACCCCTGTCTACTCCATTAGAGACCCTTATAGGGATGCGTGAGGGTTATATTTATTTATTTCATCAAAGAGTACAGCTTTAATAGCTTTGAGCGCTATAATTTCTATATAACGTGATTAAACGAAAAAAACAATTTGGACTTTTTGATGAGACTGACGAATGTGGACGAAGCTAAAGCGGTATGCCTAGAGATAACTAAGCTCTAATCTTCGTGCCTACCCCGTGAAGAACTTGGTAGATATATTATTTATCTTTATTTATTTATTAAGGTTCAGCAACAAATTGTTACATTAAGGCATACAACAGCTAATTATTGTATGTGTTAATGTACCTAACTTAAACACCTAAGTTCATTTATTTATTTATTTCAAGGTGTAATGCATAAATTACTTACCTATAGGGAAACACAGCCTGCTTAATATTTATTCTGTACATTTTTTTTATACTACATGCGTGACAAACATGCATGCGGGCCGCCTGATGGTAAGCGGTTACCGCCGCCTATAGACGCTTGCAACACCAGGGGTATCACTCGCGCGCTGCCGACCCTGCAGGAATCTTTTCACACCCTTCTTGAAGAACTCCATGCTGTACTCTCCAGGGAAAACCTCAACGGGGAGCTCATTCCATAGCCTGAGCGTTCACGGAAGGAAACTCCTTTGGAACCGCGCAGTGCGAGATGTACGAGACGTACATCTTGTTGAATACTTGTAAATGTGTGTGTATGTGTGCCTATAAGTGTGCGTGTGTGTGTGTGTGTATGCAAGCGCGCTGCTACTTGTTTTAACAATACTTACACATCGGTCTGTGTGGTGAACACTTTATGGTATAGTGACTCGGGTGCCATCCACCGCACTGGCAGTCTCCCCTCAGTCTTCTTCCGGTAGTAATCGTTGCTGTGCACATCTTTCGCCAGGCCGAAGTCGGCTATCTTGAGCACGCAGTCGTCCGTCACAAGGACATTGCGCGCGGCAAGGTCGCGGTGGATACACTGAAAGAAACCAATTGAATTTATATCTAGCTTAACCAGCAGTTTGGTTGTTCGGAGATTCATCGGAATAAACAAATAGATACAAATACACAGGTATTTCTTTTATAAGGACTACCACTTAATATGCATACATGCATTTATTTATAATATTTTTTCCGTAGAAAATATTGCTTATGATAATTTTAGCGAAAATCTTTTTCCAAAATATTTGTAACTTAGATTAATACTAGAATAATAAGATCTATCTGTAAAACTGGTCAAGCTCGGTCGAGCCGTTTCAAAGATAATCAGACAGTTTTGTAACAAGATAAATATGGTAAACCGGCACTTTTATTTTAATATAATATATTCCCTAAATAATAGGATGTATGTACAGTATTGAAACAACCTTATAGAAGAACACGAATGAATCAAAAGAAACATGCAGCCCTTCTTGATGGTAAGCGCTTATCGTCACCTATGGACGCTTGCAATCCCAGGCGAACGCTAACGCATTGCAGATCCTCCAGGATCTTATCACACCCTTTTTGCAGAACTCCTTGGGAAACATCTAAATTTTCTTTCATACCCCAGCTACAAAGTAAAATATCTTCAACGAAATCCAACTCACTCGTCTAGATGCCAAATATTCCATCCCCCTGGCTATTTGGTAGGAGAATGAAACTAGATCCTTCTGCGTCAAAGTTTTCTTATCTTTGAGATCTTCTGTTGGAGATTCATACCTGAAAGGAGAATACTGGTTGCTTAAAAAGCCATATTGTTATCCTCATCCTCATCCTCAAGTAAAGAAGATTACTGGTAGTGGGCGAACTACCTGTTTTACTCTAGAATATGGAAGTTGGCTACACCGAATGTACAATGACAAGTGAGAGAGGACAGTTATCGGAACAATTTGATGCAGACTTCTAGCAAAACTTCAAAAACATCAGAAAAAAGCCATGCACAAATCTAAAAAAATAATTCGGCCCCAAACTTGCCGCCCCAAAAATCTGTCGCCTTAAGCTCCAGCCTACTCAGCCTGATGGTAAATCTGCCACTGATTCAACTTTATCTTTAATGATATTTTAATTTGAGTAGAAATTCAAAGGCGTATGTATAGTGTAAGTATATCTTTGCCCTTTACGGAACCTTGTGGGAAGGTACATACCTATTTCCGGGCCTATGATTCCTCAAAAACTCCCGAAGGTTGCCATTAGGCGCGTATTCGACAATGACGTAGAGGGGCCCGTCCTGCGTACAGCATCCGAGGAGGTTGATGATGTTCACGTGCTTGCCTATCATCTTCATCATTTCCATTTCTGAGACCAAAGCCATCATCTCTGCATCAGTGTGGCCCTCTGGAAAAACATAAATATTAAGACTAAAAAATTTAGTATTTAATCGAATGGATGGGCAATTAATGTGACATATTAAAAGGGACTCTAAAAGATATGGAATCATGATTGGACGAAGGGTTCTAGATAACCCTGCAATGCCAAGGTTAAATATGTTTCCGAACATCTTGAGAAAACGTTTTACGTGAGTCTCATAAAAGTTCAATAATTTCTATAAATAATTAGTTTACTCGGCGTGATGATATGTATAATTTATCAATGTTCGTATTTTTTTTATACCTTTTTATTCTAGCATGGTGTATCTTCCCGCCTTCATATAATGGGTCCCTGACGGGTCAGGCAGAGGTATGTAAGTAGTACCCGTACACAACTTTTGGGCGGAGATATATTTAAGAAGTCAAAGTGAAAGATGGCGAGTCCATAGCCGTTACTCAAGCACGACCATACATTACGTTTGAATTTCTTTCCAAACGTATGCAGGTTTTCCTCTCGTAAAGATCAGAAAAACGCATTGGAACAGTCGAACTTAAACCACTCGGCCACCACGTCTTCTGGCAAAACTGTGTGATACTACAAGAATACGAAAAGATAAACCTGTATGTTATGTATTCTTTACCTTTCAACATCTTGACTGCCACAATAGATTGGAGGCCAGGTTTCAGTATTCCAATGCACTCAGCCTTGACGACCTTGCCGAACTCTCCCTCCCCCAGAACCTTGCCGACGCACAGGGACTCCCTCGGGACCTCCCAGTCTATATCCACGGGCAGCTCGTACTCTGACATGAGCATTGAGTCGCTCGTGTTGCTGTGAACTTGGGATAGTTTCTGCTTCTCGATCTTCACAACTGGCATCAGCTGAAATAATTAAATGACGTACTGTGAGGAGGTTCCTAGCTCGATATTTATCATTCTCATATCATCATTTCTACTGTCTGTCCTTTATTATTTTTCATTACTGTCAACTGTATCTGATACTCTAATTTTATTTCGACACGCATGCAGGTGTATAGGTAGTAACCCAACAACCTCTTTCTGGCAGAGATATATTTTAGGTGCAAACTTAGCGAGTCCATCGCCGTTAATCAAGACTTTACATACGCCTTTAATTTTCTTTTCAAACATATGCAAGTTTCATCTCGATGTTTTCCTTAACCGTAAAGCTCGTGATGTGAATAATTACTATACTTAAGTTAAAAAAAACGAATTGGTATAGTCGGGATTTGAACTTGCATCTTTGTCTTGTAGGAAACTACTCGAACCTGTCAGCCAATAACGCTTCACAAATAGGTACTGATATTTATTTATAAAGATCTGTGAAATTCATTAAGTGTTCCCTGTGTCCTTTGCGTTGAATATAGAATTTTGTTTTTGGAACGAAGTTCCTTATCGCGCGTTGTGAAAGGGGGCTAGACGGAAAAAAATCTTACGAAAAGTTGTCACGACACTTTTTTTTTCGCGCGTTGTGAAAGGGGGCTAGACGGAAAAAAATCTTACGAAACGTTGTCACGACACTTTTTGACACGACACTTTTTTTTTTGCTGTATATTTATAACCCCCGTGTGAGTGACGTGTGCTTCTTGAACTTCGTTCCATCCGGGTGTCCCTTGACACCTCTCAAGTTTTTTTTTTATTCTGACTCACCAGAGCTTCCCCAGTAGTGGTGGGCGACCCATTCATCTGCGGTTTCTCCACTGTCACTTTCTTCGTCCAGTGTGTCACGATCACCGCTCTCGCTGTCTCTATAGCCAACTGCTTCTTTATCTTCTCCCGCTTCAGCTTCTTGAAGATCATCACGACTATGATGGCAGCGACGAAGAACATTGCCCCGAGAACGGCGGTCAGGATGTTTATGAGTAACGTGTGTTTGCCGTGGTCTAACGCCTCTGTTATGGGTAACGCTGAAAGTTAAGGGATTGTGAACCAACCAGTACTTTCTTCCTAGAGGGAACTAGAATCGGGCGAGTACTAAATCTACGACAAAAAATTCCTTAAGGGTCAAATCTTTATATATAACAAACCAAGGATAGTTACCATGTCGAAATTTTATGGCGAGACATACTGTCAAAATCACTGTCAAAAAGATATCAGATCTTACGTAGTCAAGTTTCTAACTAAACACGTCGTAACTCGTCCTAAGCAATAAGTACATCTAGAATGTATTAGATCAGTGTACTGCGCAACAAAACAAGAGGTTGTACTAATTCGTAAAGTACACGCCAACGGCATTGATCAACGCGATAGAGTAAGCCACAATTACTTAGATACAACATCCAATTAAAGCTTTCAACTTTATTCATACAGGACAGTTGACAAGTAAATTAAATACTTAACAGATTGAAGATCGAAGTTTATGTAGTAGAAAGTCCAGTTTGATGATAATCAAGCTGAATAACATGTTGGAGAAAATGCTTCGAGGGAAAGCCCTCGAAGCATTTTCTCCAACATGTTATTCAGCTTGATCAGCGTCCCGTTATTTAACGGGACGCTGATACGAATAACATATTCAAATGTTTAGTGCGTATAAGTTAAATTCCCGCATTGAGTTTGGTAGAAGGCGGGAAGAATTCATTTTCTTTCGGATTAAGTCTTCCACAGAGGTACCCGAAGGGGTAGGTAGGGGTGTGTGCTATCTACAACTACTTACAATCCAACACAGTCAGGTAGCCTTTTGCTGTAGTGTTTCCAAGGGAATTGACAGCAACGCAGACGTACCATCCTTCATCCTCCTTAGTCACATTGAATAGGGTCAACTGTTCTGCCTTATCGTTCGGGTCGTCGCTCTGAAATACATTTATTTATTTATTTAATAATTGGCAAGGCATAAAATGCCAATTAGACAACACTAAAGCAAAACAAAAACATTTTATTTCCACAAACAAAAACACTCTGCCACCATTAAGTATTTCAACGAACGAATACTAATATATTCGCATATCAACTTACTATTAATATTATTAAAAGAAAATATATAAATATAATATTAATATATATATTAATATGAATATAATATAAAATATTGTAAAATCTAGCGTAGCGTTAACATGCAGCATTATTAATATTGGCATATCAAAGCTCGTTTAAGTGTTCTTTTACATAACACATTAAAATGTATCTATTTCCATTGTGGGGAATTATTTTTAATCTAAAAACAAGCATGCGGCCTGGTGTTACGCAGTAGCCTATGAATGCTTGCAACACCAGGTGAGTTAAATGTGAGGTGATAAATAATATTTATTGGCATGGCAATCCATGGCAGTCATTTCATATTGTAAAGAAAATTAATTTGTTTTCAGATTCGAATACCTATCGAAAGTTATTTTAGGCGCAATATCACACCATCGTCAAGTATGAATAAAAGTAAATAGATACAATATTGACATGCAGTTATATTATTAATAATATAAAAAAAATATTATTTGCTAATATAATATATAAAATAGCTTGGTAGACTTCGTTTTGAAAAAAATACCTTTAAGGACAAAAAAATACTGCATTCTTTTTACGTTACGTTCCTACCTAAGAAGCTCCACACATAGCGACATGCAGTTAAATAAAAAAAACAAATAACAGAGAATTTCCCCTGTCAAGAAAACCCAAACGCATGCGTTAGTGACAACCCTCACCATAATTAGCTTAGCATCTTCGTAGACGACTGTTTCTCTCACAGAAGTGTCGCTCGGATCTACTGTATCGTTATAGATATACTCGTCTTTAGTGAAATACGTCCAGAATACTATTGGATGCAGGTCTGATAGGAATTCGCAGCCGAGTCTCGCAGTCTCGCCCACTACCTTTGTGAGGTTGCCGGGGCCTTGTGTTAGGATTGGCTTTGAATATAGACGCTCTACAACACGAAAGAGTAGATGAAATACCTTGGGACAGTTCCACACAAATTAACTTACTTCCATACTAAGCAAAGTTGGTACTATGGGAACTAGACATCGATATACATATGTTATTTATATAATAATAATAAATTGAAAGGGCATCTGTGTTACTTTGGCAGTTATTGCAAAAGAGATATTATAAAGACTACTGTTATATACATTTACAGTCCACCACCAAACCATACGATTATATACACATTTTGGAGATTACAACGACAATTGTGAAGTTATTGTAGCTTATTTCAACTCATCATTAATTCCGTTTTCTGTTTTACTAATTATCTGTTTAACACTTCATGTTTCCAAGTGATGATGAGTTTAATGAACTCAAAAACTAATAAAAAAAGTAGATTACAAAAATAATGCGACGAAATTGTAAATCCCCTTTAATTTTTATAGCGACAAGAGACAAACTACTTAAACTCGTCGCCGTGTAGGTACTCATTAGCGGTAATAAATATTAGCAGTAGATTTTAGCGTGTTTACGATCACCATAAAGATAGAGATTAACATAATCATTTACAACCATAGACAATCCCACTACCACCAACCGATCCGTTAGGTTAGACCATCACCGGTGAGAAAAATGTCTAAAGACCTCGACAATATCTCCGACTGGAATGGGCATATCGCTGGGGCCCACCTCGGTGTCTTTGAGTGATTCGTTTGAGGCTTTCATCCAGTACATGAAAGGCTCCAGATCGGATACCGGAGGACACAATAACTGGACCGTTTCGTTAACCACGACAGTTATGTTGCGTGGAAAGCCGTCTTTTATATACGGCTTTGACGGGTAACGTTCTAAAATATCATATTATATATCAGGAATCATCAGGATTTTTGGGATTGACGTGTTCGCATCGATAGAAGCCCAGTCAGTTACAAATACGTAGGGTGCAAAGAATCTCCCATCTGATTAAGAATTGCCCGATTTGAGGTCTCTTGTGAGAGGTGTCCTGATAGAAGATCACATCTAAATAGCACTATTACTCGGTAGAGTATTGTTTCTGCATTGAGTAATATCTCCAGAACTCGTGGAATTGACGTTCCTGCTACTCCACTACGAAGTCGGCAATGCGGGAGTGATACCTCAAGTATATCTTAAACTCAGCTACGGTAACCGTGTACCATCAGGCGGACTATATGCTTGATAAATTTGTAGTATAAAAGTACAAATGACAATGAAGAAATTAATCAAATTGGTAAATAATTCCTAAATAGAGTAGGGAACTAAATATGAAGCTTTATTTATAATAATGATGCTACAAATCTATTTGAAACACCAATAATATGACGCAGTTCGGCGGTATGTATTGGATCTGCAACAATATCATTAACATCTATATTAAGCTCACCTTGTACATGGAGTACAATAGTGTGGTTGATGCAACCAAGTTCGTTGCAGACCACGCAAGTGTAGTTGCCATTGTCGGCCTTAGTCAGCTCCTCGAGACCCATTGACCACTTGCCATAGGAAGGTTGACCATAGGCCCGCGATATCGGAGTGCTTCTATTTCTATACCACGTGATGTTCGGCGTTGGGTTCCCTGCAACATTTTATGACATTGTAAAAGTGATTTTAGTTATTTCTGTAGCGCATAGATCGTTGGCCACAAATAACGTTCCCGCTACGTGATATTTCAACTCGATTTTTCTCTAAGGGCTCGGCTTTATTGAAATGAGATTTTTGCCAGGCTATTTTGAGATCTGTATTGTTTTTGAGGAGAAATAATCTTGAAAAGCTGAACTTAAACAAGTGAACGTAATCATTGTTTCCAAACAAACGATTACAATTAATTGTTATATTATATGTACAATCCATTTGTTTTGGGACTTTTCCACACATTTATATTTAATTTTTACTACACATTTATATACAAAGCTTGAACTATGGGAAGAAGGCAATTTTATAAACACTAGATCTATACATATGACACCCAAGACTAAGAGACAAGGACTCGTTCGTTTTCATCACACAAACATCTAAGCGAGAAAATTTCGTAGTTAGGATCACCAACCACTAGACCAGTCTTTACAATGTGGCCAAAGCGAAAGAGGTCTGTAAATCGAGAAAACTGGCGTTCTACTATCTCTGCCTACTCTGTGATGGACTAGGCATGATGATATGTGTGTATATATGTACATTAATAAAGTCATAAAAGTAAACATGATATTACCTTCAGCCGCACATTTAAGCCTTATTGAACCACCAGCAGGCTTCATATCCATAGTATACATTTTAGATTTATGCTTAAACTTCGGGGCAAATTTCGTCTGTGTGTCATCTACATGGCCGTGAGGAGTGTCATCATCGTCATCTTTAGGATCAAATTCTTTAACTTTATTTTTAGGCAAGTTTTTCCTGGGTTCAGTAATAGCGTCTTGCGACTCTTGTTCTATTGTATTGTTCTCCAGAATAAGAGCTTGGTGTTGCGATAGAATTTCAGGCATTGGTCGCTCCACGTTCGCGTCGGCTTGGTATTCTGAAAGATGAGAACAGAAGTAAAAATGTTATTCAGTTATGTAGCCTGTTCGAAGGACCATGGAAAAATCCGTTTTAAATGAATTTAAGTACAGTGATTAATCACACCATGAGGTTTTCGGTGAAGGAAAACATCGAGAGGAACTCGCCATCCCTCTCGTTGGCATTGAAATATCGGCAATCGTTAGTAAGTGTTATATCTCAGCCTACTCCTTCGGGAACCTCTGATGAGCTTTGAAGATAAAAAGTCACATGGCTAACGGCTCCTGTCTTACTATGGCGCATGCAGTTGCTACATTGCCAAAGAATGTTCAATTGCTCTCAATATGCATCACAACCAGGGAGTTTATTCTAAACCTTTTGAAATTTAAGTTGCATAAAGCGTGATCTTGTTACATTAAATATGTCTGTCTTCGGTATTGCATATACCCACCGAGGCTAATATAATATAGCGTAGCTAATATTAAGAAGCTAAAATAAATAGTTTAATAAAATCAAATGCACTAAAAATATCGAAATAAGATCAAATAAGAATTGAAAGTCTTTGGACACTTGCGCTTTTGGGACGAATGTAAAGGTACCATAACATTCAGAATCCATCCAGCCATTTGGAAGATACGAGGCAGCAAAGAAATGAACAGACGTGCATACAAAACACGCGTGAAAATCACTTTCCTTCGCAGTCTGCCAAAAAAAAGACTAAGAAAACATGCGTGATGTTCGAATTCAGACAGGTACATAATACCAAACGAAGTACAAATAACACCAAATCTTCCCGACGCGGGAAGAGAGTCGTTGTTTTGATTAAGATTTAAGTGCTTCCTCTGCCGTTTCGTTCAAAAATACGCAAACGAACATTAAATAAGGTATTATTAACACGGGCTTCTTTGATTTCCGGTGCACATTTATAACAATAGTTAATAGTAGCCCCTGGTTCCGCACAAAGTTTTGTTTATCCGCTCCCCGGACTACAAAATGATGTACAACGTCGGTTCTTTTAGCATCGGATAGCTCATTTATTATGGTTTGGAACCTTCTGAGAGAACTAGCGCTTTACTCCCTCTGCCTACCCGTACTCGGACTTGGCATTATGATATGAACGTATTTATTACGCATTTTCAAACGTTTGCATTTATAATATTACAGACTATATAGGAAGGGTATTACAGACTTTTAATATTATGATAATATTGTAGAAAAGGGACATATCACTCTTTTGTAATGTTATGAGCTGTAACTGTAAGGATCGAACAATATTTGCATCGTATTAATTTGTCCGGTAAAGAGGGTGGTTAATTATAAATGTATGTATTTTCATTTCGAACTACCTTCAATGCTGTCTTGTAGTAATTCTGGTTTGTGTTTAATTGTGACGCTCAATTCCTTAGCGCCGTCTCCTTCACTTTGACAGGTATATATGCCCGCGTCTTTTGCTCTGAATCCTCGTAATCGTAACCTGGAACACAAACATATGTTATTACATACAGGATGTCGCCAAAGCTGGGACAATTTCTCAAATATGTCATAAGACACCATGAGATAAAGCAAGATTTAAACAAAATTACATTCAAAATGTTACTACTATATATTACTACCCCGTTAGGGACTTGGCGTGATGATATGTATGTACATTCAAAATGTTATTTTTTCTAACTTTATTATCGCACAAAAATCAGCTGTAAAGTGAATCATGCAGAATCTAAGTACGTGTTCAGTTTTTAATTGTTTTTAAAAGTTTTTGATAAATTCTTATAAAACGTTATGTATGGATGGCACACGGTTCCATGCAGATTTCTACTGTGTGCGTGAACTCACCATTGCCTCTGCTGCATCACTCTTTTCTTGAACTGGCTGTCCAGTAGCTGTCCATCTTTGTACCACTGGACGTATAAAGCTTGACTCCTCGGCTTTAAGCCGCAAATGAGGCGTAGCCGCTCGTTTGACGACGCTTCTATCACACTGTACGAATCATCTGTGGACAGAATACTTTGGTCAGTTTTTACTTATAATAATATTATAAAGAGGAAAGATGTGTATGTAAGTATGTTTGTAAGGAATTGGCTCAAAAGTACTGGACCGATTTCGAAAATTCTTTCATCATTTGAATGCTACATTATCACTGATTAATATAGGCTATTTTAATTGCAGTAAAAAAATAAATATTATGCCAAAATGTTTAAAAAATAAATGTCCACCCGTGCGAAGCCGGGACGAGCCACTAGTTACTTATATTTAGTAAAAAAACTAACTCAAAATATTACATCTTCAATCGTTCTTCGAATGACCCAGAAGGTGTAGGCAGAAGTGTGGTATTTAATACCCTTGACACATATATTTCATTTATGTATATACCATTGCCTGCATGATTGCAAGTTCAAACCCCGACTGTACCAATGACTTTTCTGAACATAAGTACAGTGATACCATGAGCTTTTCGATGAAAACATCGGGATGAAATCTGCTTTTAAGAAGACAGAAAAAATTCAAAGGCAATTTTATATGTACATATAAATAGTCGGGATTGAGCGACGGCGATGGTCTCGCCATCTATCGCGTTGGCACTGAAAATATATCTCTGGCAGAAAGTGGGTATAAGTGGGTGGGTACAACCTTCACACCTCTGCCTACCACTTCGGGGTCACTTGTGGGAAGGCGTGAAGATATATAATATTATGTCCCGACTAACTTCGCTTGAGTTTCAAAGCAATTACAAACACACATACAGAAGAATTATATATATAATATATATATATAAATTATATATATAATATATATATAAATAAATATATATATGAAGATATACAAGTACAGAATATCATAATTTATCACGTGCATTAAAGAATAACGTATTTTTATATTTCCTCGTAACTTGAATAACTTCGAAATGCCAGAGATCACGCGAACATGGCGCCTTATTATCGTAAAGAACAGAAATATGCTCCATGAAACTTTTACTGTGTTTTCTAAACACGCATTTAAAAAAAAACATTGAACTTTATGTAACATGCCAGACTTGATATCAACGTTGAAAGGTATTTTTTTATAGTCTCAGTCGTTTTTTTTTAGTTATAATTTATTCGTAACACGGATAACAGTCTTTCAGTCGCATTTATTTTGCTTTTTTTTTTGCTTTTTTGATATATTATAATTAGAATTCCTGGCACGTATTTCAATCAATCAGATGCAACCTTAAAAAGTAGTAGAAAGATTAGATAATTTTGTCTGCCTGTCTGTTTTTACCGGCTAATCTCTGAAACGGCTGGACCGATTTTGACGGGACGTTCTCTGACAGATAGCAGCTAGTGTACAAAGGAGTAACGTAGGCTACTTTTATTTTAGAAACTTTAGAACAATAACCGTTATGTTAAATTCCACGCAGACAAAGTCGCGGGCCGAGCTAGTTATAATATAAAGACGATCTCTTGTTGCAATATAGAAATATAAAAACACATCATACTTGATAGTTAGGTATATGTACGTACTTAAGTACAAATCTTTGAGAAACCCTCTTGTTAGCGAGCCATAAAACAATCAGATTTAAATAGTGTTTCACTGACAGACTAAATTCTCAGCTCATAAACATTGGCGTGCGTTGCTTGCATACGACTTCGTATGCAATACGAAGCATATAAAGAATGCATACAAGTGCATTTTTTTTAACTAAAGCCAACACCGCACTGCAAGCTATCGTATACCATATGTAGCTATGAATTCACGACTTTCCACAAGGGTCCGGAACGGGTAGGCAGAGGTGTGCAGCAGCCACACGGCCACTTTTCGCCGGAGATATATTTTAGGTGGTGACGTCACAGATGGCGAGTCCTTCGCCGTTTCTCAAGCACAGCTGTAAGTCTTTGAAAACTGTAGCTATGAAAACTATAATTAAACATTGATGCAAAAAATGAGACTGTATGATGCCAGGAACAAGACTTATTAAGTAATTATTTTTAAAACGGCGATGGACTTGCCATCTGTCACGTTGGCACCTAAATATATCTCCGATGAAAATATGGTGTTGAAGGAAAACACCTCTTATCCCGTAGCGAACTCTTATGAGAAGGCGTGAACATGTATAATTTAAGTATTATTCACAATACATATTAAACAAAGATAATAATAAATAATATAAAGAAATTAATATACTGATTATTTAAAAATGCTATACTGGACACCAAACCTTATATTAAAGCAGGCAGATTAAAAATAGTAATGCAAAAAGCGGCTTAATAGCGACATTGACTTCCGAAGAATGCGAGGAATCTGTGAAATACTGCACTTGTACCATTAGAGTTTACTTTTATAGACAATAGATGTCGCCGCGATCAATTTAAATCACGCTATCGTTTGGCGGTGACGCGTTAACTTTTTATTGGTATTTTATTTAGCCATTCTGAGTCTTACTTAATGTGCTATGTTCATAGTTAAAAATAAATCAAAAGTCATTTCATATTTGCAGTTGCACTGAGAGAGAACCGACTGTGAGTGAATGTTGTGCATGAAGCTAAAAGAGGTCTGTCTGTAAGTTGATTAAATGAGTTTTATTGGCGCCCTAGTCTTTCTGCCTACCCCTGCCATACCATATTACCTACTACTGCCGTAATGATAGATAAGTACATATGTTGTTAGCATGTGTAAATTCTTCCCGCCTACTCAAGAGGGCCTCCGAGGCAGGCAAAGGTGGTAGCGATACCCACTTTTCTATTCCACATACTTAAAGTTCTTAGATGGAGACTGCGAATTATTTAAGTTGTGAATCACTTTACTTAAATTTTGAAAAACTCCGGGGCCTCGAACGTGCAATATTGATGCACACGGCTGTGTAACCACTCGGCCACCGCGGCTCTGAATAATATACATATGTGCAAATTAATAGCCTTCAGGTGTCCCAAAGGGGGGCGCGCTGGCTATTTCTGTCCCACACTTCGCTTTAATGGAGTTCTTTACAATACTTTTACTTTCCTTAGGATATTACCTGCAAACATTCAACTTGGGCGAAATATGGCTTGACCGGGTGTAAAAAAGATGTTTATTGGGTTAAAATATTTCTACACCAGCTGTACCCGAGGTTAAACCCGGAAAAAAATCGATTTCATTAGTATAATGTTATCTAGATTTACTTACAATTAAAACATATTATATCCTATTTGCTAATCCAGCTTATATATATATCTGTGGCAAATTCCATTCAGCTACTCTGGCGTGATTGAGCCACAAGTATCCATATTCACAAACTTTCGCATTTATAATATTTACTCATATTATAAATGCGAAATGCGAAATCCTACTGGATTTAGATTTTTATGAATAACTGTGACGAATGTGAATAAAGCGAAAGAGGTATGCAAGCCCAGTCTAAGTCTCTAGTCTATTCCCACCCAGTGAAGAACTTCGCGTGATCATATGATGATGATGTAAAAACTGTTGATGATAGTTTTCCCTGTAGGGCGTCATAAAAATTAAATTTCTTCATGATTCTTAATAAAAAACTTTTAAGGCTTAAATTACATTTCTTGCCTTCCCATAAGAGTCCCCGCAGGGGTAGGTAATATTTTTACCACTTTCTCAATTTAAACGTATGTTGTATTCTTTCCAATGTTCTTTCTTTTGTTTTTTGAACCCAGGGCGGGTAACTGTCATTCAAATAACAATTCTAGAACAGTCTCCGTTTAAATACTGACTGGACTAACATTTACTTTGTTCGGAAAGTGGACTCGGTTGAAATTTTAATGGCCATCGAGATTTGTGGAATGGTGTGAATTATGGCTCGGAGCAGTGAAGGGCTGTGTTTATCGATATCGATGCATTTAATAAGAGCTCGTGTCGTGAGTTTTGTTTTATATCATAAATGGGCATCTGTAGGTGTTTGGCAATATATATGTAGTTATAGTTATATATGTAGTAGTATAGGCAAAATATATAAATAATATAAAAAATATAAATATAAGAAATAATGAACTGTGTTTGTAATATAACTGGATTGCCTCTCACTGATGGTAGCCTGCGTCTACCCGGAATATCCTTTCTTAAATTTGTAAAAAAAAAGATGAATGTGGACGAAGGAAAAGAGGTATGTAATCTAGAGAGAACTGGCGCTATACTCTCTCTGCTTACCCATATTAAATAATAGAATATCTAATTTTTGAGAACACAAACTACTAAAACTGTGGACCTACATTTAATTATTAATAATTTACAAGGAAAAATATTTTAACGTTCACATCGACAGATCACCGTCCCACCACTACCCTTTTTGCGAACTCCTCAAATGACAATTTGGTGGTTGCATGTGTCGAGCAGATGCATACAAGGTTCCGAAATAAAAAAAATGGGGCCTCAAATCTCAAACACCATGGCTCCAAAAACAATAGCAACTTGCAACGAACGTGAGAAGTGAAATATTAAATGCATTTCTTAATATAAGGTTGAAGAAAATACTTGCAAAGTCGTTGATGTTTGGGCGAAACTTTTTATTGTTCACGTGTACCCATAAAAGCCCCGGGGAAGGTGGGCAGGGGTGTATTAGTATCCTCTCCTTGCAAGAGATAGCTTTAAACACCACAGATGGCGAGTCCATTGCCGGTTCTCAAGCACGGATATATAAATACGGCTTTGAATCTCTTCTCAAATTTATGCTTCCTCCTTCCATCCTTTACTCTATACTACTTTACTCTATACCTTTACTCATGGTGTGACATATTCAAAATTGGAATGAATTAGTTCTTCTGTTAAAAAAAGTTACTATTACACACATCATAAATAATCATCTCTAAGATAATTAATTTCAGAGTGCATTTTACCTTGTATCTATAAGTGGTGTGATTAATTACTTAAGCACTGTTCGGAAAAAACTCTTTGGACAGTCGTGGTTCGACCTTACTTACAATCTTCCTTAGAAGACAACCCGAATCTCGGTCACAGCGGCATAGATACTTGATACTATGAACAATAGGGTTCAGTCACTTCTTCGTGTACCAACCCTAAAAATTATAAAAGGCCTGGGACACAGCAAAATGCTTACATAGCACTTTGACCTCTACCCCCATTAACATAAGCCTTACTTTCCCGAAAGTATTTTCGTAAGGCAGCTTTATTAGGCTGCATTATCATAATAATAAGGTATACTGAATTTGTCATCATCATCCGAACAGAATAATTTGAGAGGACCACCAAAGTGGGGGATTAGACGAACATGTATCCATTGTCTTTTAATAATAAACCATTACGTATTCTGGATGACCTTAATAACGTATGATTAAAGTGTATTGTTAAAGCCGTGGTGGTCGAGAAGGAGTCGCCAGCAAAAATTTAGGTTGCGGGTTCGAACCTCCGCCACAAACCAATGAGCTTCTACTACTATCTAGGAGAAGGAAAACATCGTGAGGGAAGCTTAATAGGTTTGGGATGAAATTCAGACACCTGTGTATGGTGATGGACTCGCCATCTGTCACGTTGATACATAAATATATCTCCGGACAAAGGAGGGCGTTGTTACACCTCTGCCCACCCTTATGAAAAACTAAGTGGAAAAAAGAATATAGCGCCAGTTCTCTCTAGACTTTCATACTCTTTCGCTTCGTCCACATTAATCAGTCTCTTCATACATGCTCGCCGGTTTCGAGTTCTCTTGACGCCGACCTTGAGTGTCCGGTCGATTGATCTAGGTAGTTGGAACGTATAAAGACTATCATCTCTAAATGTATTTCCTTTACTATTTCTTAAATTACACAGGTTTCTCGTAGATTTTCTTAAACCGTAAAGCTCGTTGTTAGAGTTAGTACTGCACTTAAAAACTGATTTGCACAGTTGGGGCTTGAACAATCTTTCTTTGGTTTGTAGAGGACTACTCACGCCACTCGGCCAACACCGCTCTAAATAGGATTTTAGAAAATTCGTCAGTCTGTAAGAGCCGTGACTGCCGAGTGGTTTGAGCAGTTGCCCCTTTTCTGAACTTAAGTACAGTGATTAGTCACACCACGAGCTTTACGGTGAAGGAAAACATCGTGAGGAAACCTGCTTACGTCTGAGAAGAGATTCAAAGGCGTATGTATAGTCGTGCTGGAGTAACGGCGATGGACTCGCCATCTGTCACGTTGGCACCTAATATACCTCGGCGGAAAGTCGGTGTGTGGGTATTACCCATACACCTCTGCCTACCTCTTCGGGGACCCTTGTGGGAAGGCGTGAGGATATTATTATTTATTATTATAGTACTCAAATTGCTCCCGACGTCTTAAAAAAGTAAATGAAACCAGATTATGCAACTGCATACAAATATCAAAGCGAACTCAAATGAAAAATAACCCATAACATTATCGCTTGAGAATAACAGCACAATGTCTCGATTCTTTGTAATTCAGTTCTATATGGGTTTTTGATTGCTTGGGTTTGTGCCAAAGAGATTTTTCAGACGAAGCCGAGATTTACGTCCCAACTAGCCTTAATGTTCGTTTGTCGTAATCGGTTTAGAAATGTTCTCTTTACGATATGTCGATTCAAATTTCTTACACTGTAAAATTTACTGTTATTCAATCATGACAATATATCATGACGTCCGAATTATGAAGAAAAAATTTAAGTCAAAATAGTCTATGAAAAATTGTATATGGGAATAAATAAAAAAACCTTTATTACTTGACAGCTGAGTACCCATAGATACAAAGCTACGGCTATACGAGTAATCTTCCCACAAGACATCGGGACAGGTATTATAAGGACGGAAGTATCATAACTTCTACTTTTCCCCGAGATATATTAAGGCGACAACGTAATAGACAGCCAGTCCGTCGCCGTGTTTCACACACGCCTCTGAATTTATTTTGATAACAATTAATTTGACTTAATTATACCCTAATTAAGGAAAACTAATAAAAATGTGGGTAAAACGAAAGAGATATGATAGTCTACAAAGGTGCTGTCCTCTTTACTAACCCTGTGAGATACGACAGAGTGATAATATGTGCATTAAAAACCCCTAGACTAGATGAGTATTGAAATAAAATGGATCCTACATACCCTTAAAACTGTGTAATAATTACGGCATGTTCACAAGTCAGTTCCATGACAACACGCAATTCGAACGATATGCATTCAATCGAGTTACATACTTTACGATCGGAGTACTCAACGATTAATTATGGTTCGTACGAATCGATTCGCGTCACTAGTCATATATTAATTTAATTGTAGCCGTGGTGGCTGAATGGTTCGAGTAGTCGAACTTCAATGGAAAGATTGATAGTTCGAATCTCGACTGCACCAACAAGTTATTTTGAACATAAGTAAGTCACACCACAAACTTTACGACGAAAGAAAATATCGAGGGGGAATCTGCATACGTTGGAGAATAAATTCTAAATATTATAGGCCTCCAGTCAGACACTTCTTAGGAGCAAACACAGCTAAGAACGCCTTTATGGGGTTTGGACCCTTTTTAGAGTCGGATAAAAAACATAACCTCTTTTGGGCAAGAAAAGAGAAATAAACTCGTAATGAAAAATAATAACACAGTACGCGAAAGAAATTTCGTTCCAACGATCAGACTGGGGATCGAACTCCTCGTCGAGGTTTTCCCTGGAGAATACAGCAAGGAGTTCAAGGGTTTGAGAAGATTCCTGCATGCTGAGGAGCGTGCAAGCGATACCCCTGGTGCTGCAAGCGTCCAAAGGTGGACCGTATGCTTGTTAGATAAAATTAAACGATGTTTAGACACAATTCGTGCGCAAGCGACCAAGTCTAATTATCGTTTCATGTTCCAGTTTCATAATATGAAGCTTTCCAGATCCGAGGTTTATTTCTGTATGACAGAGCTACAACATTTTTGCGTCTGAGCGTCTGTGAAATACCGCATTATCGTTATCATAGTATATCAAGAATTTTTATTTTATTTATTTATTAAGGTACACCATACATACATACATATAATCACGCCTCTTTCCCGTTGGGGTAGGCAGAGACCACTTCTTTCCACTTGCTACGATTCTTACATACTTCTTTCGCTTCGTCCACTTTCATTATTCTCTTCATACATGCTCTTCGGTTTAGGGTACTCTTGACCTGACCTTTTTTCAAGACGTCCCTAATTTGGTCTAGAAACGTCCGTCTAGGTCTACCCCTTCCAACACTTTCATTTTTTTCTACGCATTTTTTTTCTGTAAACTGCATTTTTGAATTAATCTTCCGTAAGAACAATGTGTATGGAGACTGTCGACTCAATATATTATTTTATTTTTGGTAGGTACATCATTTATTTCAGAAACAGAATCCATTTTATGTGTTCCATAGTACTAATACTAGAAGTTATAATGTGGAATTATGTTAGTTAATTTTGACTTTAAATTAAATGCATATTAAAATGACTACATCAGTAGTTATTTTAATATTTGATTCGATTTAAAATGTAGCTTTCGAGATGCACTCCAATAACGGCTTTCAGCAGTTTGACGACTTCCGCTTCCTCTGTCCACCGCAGGATCTTATAATTGTGTTGATGAAAGAATTAATACTATATTTTTATATCTACTAGTTTGTCGATTTCATTGTTTATATAAAATATTTGAAAAGAAAGTTGAAATTTTCCCCTTAACCTGTTTTAAAAATAAATCCCGATACTTACTTAATTGTTTTTAATATTATTATTAAAATTGTAAGACAGTATTTCGTATGCATTAGCCTTAACCTCTAATATAATATAGAACCTAAACATACATATATATAGACAGATGTAAAAGTTATAACTTTCTAAAATGTATGTACGCCTGGTACCTGGCATTCAATAGCCCTATGCATATAACCATAATTTATTATTGGTATTTACAAGCAAGCCCCAGTCATATTATTCTCATATATTGATTAACTATAAGGGAAAAGGGTTAAAGGACCTCAATACGTCGCACGAAATAAAAAAACCTAAACACTTAACAATAGACTCTATGTCTCAACTATAAGAGTCCTCTTTCTTTAGTCGAAGAGTGAACCTTATATTTTCGTTCCAAAACAATTGAATGCCATGATTACCATAAAAATGTAGTCTAGTGACGTGTATAAAAAGTGTTTGCTAATATAATTGGCTTATATTTTACAGTGTATGGCAATAACAAGATACGTCTATTTTTGTTGGTGTAATTAATTGCATATGTGCTCGGTTGCGACTACAACTACGCGATAAATTTCGAAGAGAATTAATTGTTTTCAATTTGCATTACCTTGCACGCTATGACATTACGAACCCTTCGATAGTATACCTAGTTGAAGCAGGTTCTTGTATATATCGCTAACGTTGGCATGTGTTACTATGCTTAAAAAAAATTGTTTTTTTTATTGTGATCTAAAAACATCTTCGCCTGATTTGATAGTTGATAGTAGCCCGGTTGGATAGTTTCAAAATATGTCTATACTCAAATTATAAAGAGGAAATTTTTATATGTAAGTATGTTTGTATTGAAGAGGCTCCGAAACTACTGGACCGATTTGAAAAATTCTTTCACAATTGGAAAGCTACATTCACCCGACATGACATAGGCTATATATATTTTCTTTTATAAAAAAGGTACAAGTACTCGTGTTCATCATACAAATATCTGCCCTCGGCGGCAATCTAACCCAGTCAGACTGACAACTAGACCAGGCCAGCCGTCTGGTCCACTGGTCTATACAAAAGAAAATAACTTCCTTAAAATCTCCTCCGCCCTGATCGGACAGGGCAGAAAACTACATTACCCACAGGAAACCGAGCTATTTCCAGCTTCAAGCGTAATAAGAAATGTCACATGATATTTGAGACCGTGTACTCGAATATTTTACGAGTCGTAACTTATCGATATGCGTTGTAAACATACGCGTAAAGTGCAAATTCGTATGGCAATTTGGTTTCACAGTGTGAAACGAATTGTCAAGGTGTTTAGTATCGTGTTTGGAGATGTCACTGATACACGAAGCCCTATTTTTTTTAAATATCATTTTGCTTTGAATATTTTTAGTATTGGTCGAATACTCCAGGACGTGAATGTGGATGAAGCGAAAGAGGTCAGCAAGTGTAGAGAGAACTGGCGCTCCACTCTCTCTCAAACTCTCCCTCTGTCAAACCGTGAGGGATTCGGCATGGCAATTAGCGAGTAAGATCCAAAAAGTATGAATTGTCTGTGCTTGTTGGTCGGAATTGCAACTTCGAACTTGCAATTGTTACGTTACAAGTACTCAAACCACTCGACCATAACTTTTTTATCAAATAATTCATGCCACGAATAGTTGAAGAATTGAATTTACGATATAACTGCACCCCCAGCCGCCATATTGTCAAATAATAGGACATCAAAAGAGAAAGTGGAAACTTGGAAGCTATTACATATTAAGAATGTCGCCGAGATGAAAAGAAAACTTTATTTTTAATCGCAACTCGTGGCGGGAATGTAAAATAGAAATATTAAAAAGCCGCGCATCCGCTTCCTCTTCGAATTTCAATATCTATGCTTGTGGTGTCGTAAAGGTGTTTACACACAGACACGCAGCGCTATAGATAGTGGGCCTACAAAATATTATACGTGTGTAGTAGGTTTGGTCCTATTTCACGCAATGAAATGGATTACATTTCGTACAAGAATAGATTATTGGTTGGATTAAAGCATAGGGTATGTTATGTTAAAAAAAAAAGCCGTGGTGGCCGAGTGGTTCGAGCAGTTGCCTGCGACGCAAAGGTCGCAAGTTCAAATCCCGACTGTACCAATTACTTTTTCTGAACTTAAGTACAGTGATTAGTCACACCACGAATTTTACGGTGAAGGAAAACATCGAGAGGGAACCTGCTTGCGTATGAGAAGAAATTCTAAGACGAATTTATAGTCGTGCTTTAGTAACGACGATGTTCTCGCCATCTGTCACGTTGGCATCTAAAATATATATCTGGCGGAAAGTGGGTGCAGGAACATGATGGGAAGGCGTGAAGATATATATTATATTTCTTATATACCTATAGGATATGTATATACCCTGTCGAGCCTATAACGGAAACCTGCGAACCCTTATTTTTTCAATTAAAGGATGGCGTAGGCGGAAGTTGTCGGTAGCCGTTGCTCCTCGCTATATATATAAAGTAACGCGACACGCGATTTCCGTTACTGTAATTATGACAGTTGCAAAATGGAATAGTGATGTGATGATATGTATGTCAGTGAAGGCAATATTACTTTACACCTTTCCACAAATGTCCCCGAAAGGGTAAGCAGAGTTTTACAACACTTCCTTTACATCGGACATAGATTTTGGTGCCAATGTGGTGGATGGCGAGCCCTTTACCGTTCCGCACTATACATTTGTCTTTGAATTAATAATATTATATACTACAAAAAGTAAAGCCACGAACCCAGTGGCGCCACCTATTGAGATCAATTGTGAATCTAAACCATTCTAGAATCGACCAGAAAACACAGACGTACAGTAGAATTATGTATACATATATATAATGATATATAATTATATAGGTGACCCAACAGTTAAAAGAATAATTGCATACAAGGATCCCAATTAAGTGCATAACTGCTAACAGCATCAGAATGTGAAAAATATTTTTTGTTACACTTCGGTATTTTTTCTCCACCCACATGTATGAGCGAAGGAAGGTAGTCCGCCATATTGGTTTTAATTATAGACGCGCGCGTGCCCTTCTTGCATTCAATTAGTTTGATTTGTGGAAATCGATTTCATGGATGTTGGGTTTCTACGAAGAAATAACTTCTCTGGTAGACAGAAGCAATAACATCCCTGGTAGACTCTGGCAGTCTCTAGTTGCGATCAATAATTGATTTACCTACACTATATTATAGAAGCACAATTAGTTTCATGGTTTTAGCTGATATCTTAGCAACTATTTAAACGAAACTATATACAATAGAACCGGGGTGGCCGAGTGGTTTGAGTAGTTGCCTGCAACACATAGGTTGCAAATTCGAATAACGACTGTACCAATGAGTTTTTTCGCACTTAAGTACAGTGTCTGTATTTGTCACACCACAGCTTTACGGTGAAGGTAAACATCAAGGAGGAGGAAACCTGCAGACGCTGGAGAAAAAATTCAAAGGTGTATCTATAGTCATGAATGTAAATATATATAAATAATAGTTAAAAAAAACACGCTTTTTATAGAAAACTGAACTAAAAAATAGAAAATAAATTTCGATAATATCTTAAAAAGCGTGGGGTGCATGGTATCAATAGTTATAAATATTTTATTGACAGATATGAGTAGAGTGATTATCATTTCGATAATATCTTAAAAAGCACCCCACGCTTTTTAAGATATTATCGAAATTTATTTTCTATTTTTTAGTTCGGTTTTCTATAAAAAGCGTGTTTTTTAGTTTTTTATAACTATTATTTATTTTCTACTTTTTAGTTATTAGTGTATTGTCATCGGTCCTCGATACGTATGCAAAGTTTCAAATTAATCAGACTTCTGGAAACTGGTGAAAATTAAGTTCAAAGATTCCGTTACATACATCATACATAGATACAACCCAAGCTAATATAAAGCGTGTAATTAAAATTAGCTTTTCCCTGCGTCTTCGCCAACGTTTAGTTAGAAAAAGTAGCTTATTTATTTTTCGGTATTAAAATGTAGCCGATCTCCTAATAGGTGATAGCTTATACCTAGGATATAGGCTACTTTTATTTTTTTAATCCTAAAAATTCAAAGTTCTTATATTATAATGTATGATGCATAGCGGCCGAACCGATTCTAGCAGGAAAATTTCCAAAGCTACTTTTTCGAACTCGCGGTGAAACCGCGGGCATAAGCTAGTAGGTCATAAACACAATTAGGTGATTCTTGTTGTTGATCTATACCTTAACCATACCTCATTGTGCCCTTCAAGAAATTCATAGTTGTCGGCCAAAATACATTGAAAATTATGTATGTACATACTCTGAGAGACGACATTACAACATTCTAACAGTAAACAATACAAAAAGGTTCAAGAACAATGCAATCGGAGTGCATTTGAGGCCGAATAATACGTAGTGCCGTGTCGTACATACGTCGTTGTCATACAAATTATATGCGCGCCAATACAGTTATACGCCAATTGTCACACGTTTGGTTTGCGGTGTGACTAAGGTCCTGCGTAAATCAATTATTGATTAGCTATAGGTGGATTTTCGATGTGGATAACTTGGCATGTTCAAATAAACTTTTGATATACACGAATGCACATGTACAAGTTTTGTTTTCAATTATACATTATGTAACAGAAAATACACCAGTTATCTTCTGAGTTATATAAGGTGTTGTAAATATAAATAATAATAATAATATCCTCACGCCTTCCCACAAAGGTCCCCGAAGGGGTAGGCAGAGGTGTATAGGTAATACCCACACACCCACTTTCCGCCAGAGGTATATTAGGTGCCAACGTGACAGATGGTGAGTCCATCGCCGTTACTCAAGCACTACTATACATACGCCTTTGAATTTCTTCTCAGACGTATGCAGGTTTCCTCTCGATGTTTTCCTTCACCGTAAAGCTCGTGGTGTGACTAATCACTGTACTTAAGTTCAGAAAAACTTATTGGTACAGTCGGGATTCGAACTTGCGACCTTTGCGTCGCAGGCAACTGCTCGAACCACTCGGCCACCACGGCTTATAAATATATATAGTTGTAAATATATCCTCAAGATGATGCAATAAAATAAGTAAATCCAAAGATAACAAAATTATAACATTATCAGAAGTAATAAATACTCTTTATTATTTTTATTATTTTATTGGGTTTCGTCAAAAACGTTTTATACGAAATTGTTACCTGTATGGACAAACATATTGTTAGCAACGAAACATATTGTAAAGAAATATTAGAAATATACCAATAAGGTTGCAGATGTATCGCTAGCGTTACCGAACCTGCAAAAATCCTTTCACACCCTTGAAGAACCCCAAGCTGTCTCTGGGGAACTCCAACGGGTACTTCATTCCGCAGCCTACATACATTTGAGAAGAAATTCAATGACGTGGGATCAGTGCTTGAGGATAACGTATAGAGTCCTTGTTATTATGATAATAAGGGCTAAATCTGGTTGCAGACAATAACTTTATTGTAATTTATAAATAATTAACACTCTATTGACGCACACCTCGCTTTCCGCTGAATATGACTGACCGCTCCGTGTTTGTTTATGTAACTACCCACGTTTTTCCAATCTCCACACATTTTTCCTTACAACCATAGTAAAAGAGATATTTTTAAAGATAATTACCTATTCTTAATTTAATTTTATTTTAATTTATCGATAGTAACCGCGTCTCCAATTGAAATATAAATTTAATAAATCTAGGGCTAGGTTAGGATAGATATATATAGACGGTTTTCGATGCTGGTAAGATCAAAGAAACTGAAACTGTACCGAGAAGCGCCAATTTATGGTAAAAATATCAAAGTGCAAATAAGTTTCTAAAAGTAAATAAAGTATTTCGTTTCTAGTTTCTAAGTTTAAATGAGGAAATTCCAGTTTAAATACGTATTTCATCAACATCATCATTATCATCACAGCGAGTCCCTCGCGGTAGGAAGACAGAGAGCAGAGCGCCAGTGCTCTATTCAATCTTAATTCTAGTTTTAAATTTCAAGTAGATCTATGGTTCGGCGTTTGGAACTCCGGCCAAGAGGGAAATATCCTTTTCCATGGTTTTCGTGCTTTCCCTTTTGTTTGGCCCTTATCGACGTATTACTAACACTATATGTATTTAGAAATACTCAATTAACGTGATTTTACGAAAAAAGCTTTAGTTTTCAGTCATCTAAAATTTTCTAAAAACTAATGTGGTACTGTTTTTATATTTTCCTTCACATTTCATACGCTAAATATATGTCAATGACCTTTCACGTACGCTGAAAATATACTGAGATGTTCGCGGAAGCTTTATGTTATTAATTCACTTGTGTGAGTTTTTATATGATTACCTCCTGCTCTTCAGAAATTGAATACGTGTGTTAAAACATCTACATTGTCACCAAGAATTTAGATGACATTAAAATTGCACATTTTAATTTTCCTCTCATCAATGGTAAGCCATTATAAGTTTAACTAAGGTTAGGTCCAACCTTTAGAGATAATAACTCGAGCGGTGTCAAGGGACACCCGGATGGAACGAAGTTCAAGAAGCACACGTCACTCACACGGGGGTTATAAATATACAGCAAATAATAGGTAATCTGTAAGACAACAACCTATTTGTATTAACGCTGCCATTTCACACCTAACAGACTACGTGACGACAAGAAACAAAAATTAACAAACAAACCTTTACCTAACCCAACCTACGTACCCAACCTACGTACCCAACCTACGTACCCAACCTACGTACCCAACCTACGTACCCAACCTACGTACCCAACCTACGTACCCAACCTACGTACCCAACCTACGTACCCAACCTACGTATCCAACCTACGTACCCAACCTACGTACCCAACCTACGTACCCAACCTACGTACCCAACCTACGTACCCAACGGTTGGGTAAGAATGTCGTGACAACTTTTCGTAAGAATGTCGTGACAACTTTTCGTAAGAATTTTTTCCGTCTAGCCCCCTTTCACAACGCGCGATAAGGAACTTCGTTCCAATAAAACCTTTTGTTTCACCAGTATGTTTGATAACTTTGAAAGTGCACATTTTAACTTTCATCTTAATAATGAATTTCATCCAAGTCTTGTAGCCAAGACCTTTATATCAATCAATAAATCGCATGAGGCCTTGTTGACTAATTGTTTAAGGCATAGGCCTCCAACATCTCCGAGATATCCTCTGACCAATGAAGTGATTAAAGAATTCATTGAAATACAGCATGATACATAAAAACTGGAGAGTACAGCATGGAGTTCTTCAAGAAGGGTGTGAAAAGATTTCTGCAGGGTCGGCAGCGCGCGAGTGATACCCCTGGTGTTGCAAGCGTCCATAGGCGACAGTAACCGCTCGTTTGCCGCCCAAGATGTAAAAAAAATTTCTTTCGATTTCTACGTAAATATATTCCTTGAGCAAACTTGTAATAAATCTCATAATGGTAAGTGATAAAATTAAACTGCACCTTAATCTTGCCCAGTTATTGCAAAGTCCATTACAACGCAATGGGTCGTTGTAATTAGAATGAACACTTTGCGAGTGGTGTTTCGGACACGTCAATCCGATTATAAAGTAATTTGTTAAGAAATTCAGCTCTTGGGATTGATATTGAAAGAGTCAATATTTACACGGCATGATAAAATTATTAGCTAATAAACTTGTTCGACGGTGGTCGAGTGGTTAGGATAGATGGCAGCTATATGAAGACAGCACAGGTTTGAACCCCGTTTATAGAGAGGAATTCTTTAGTCGTGCTTGGGAAACGGCGACATATTCGCCATCCGCCATTTTGGCAGCTAAATATATCTCCGGCGTAAGTACGGTTCCTATACGCTTCCACCTACCACACACCCTTGTGAAAGGACATAAAGTCGCAAATATAAAAAAAAATCCTTCCAATTAAAATTCACAATTGTCAAAGAAATGTTTACAAATTCTAAAAGTAGGTACGCTAAAGCCGTACGTTTCTAAATCATCACCCTTAACATAATTATATAAGGTTGACCAAAATCGATCGGTCCAACCAAAAGTACGGATTAGGCCCAGAAGTGACGTCATGACTAATGTCTTCCTCCGTCAGACGACAGTTAAATTACTGAGGAAGTGATACGGGTGAATAGAGTTGTTAGAATTAATAGTAATGCTGGAGATTTTCTGACGGAAATTCGGTGAAATATTTTTTTCCTTCAAATATTGTATTTAATAATAGAATAGAATAGAACAATAATAATGTACGAAAACAATACATATGTTGAATCTAAGTAATGTATTTGTACTTTACCAACTAAGTAATTAGTTTTAATTACAATAACAACAATTAACAGTATTTACAAATGACAGTGGTATAAATAATTACTTACAGATAAAACATTGACCCAAATCGGTATCCCGCGGCAACGTGCCAAGAAGTTTGTATATAAATATATACTCACACCTTACCACAAGGGTCCCCGGAGGGGTAGGCAGAGGAGTGTAGATTGTACCCACACACCCACTTTCCACCAGAGATATATTTAAGGTACCAACGTGACAGGTGGCGAGTCCATCGCCGTTACTCAAGCACGACTATACATACGCCTTTGAATTGCTTCTCAGACGTATGCAGGTTTCCTCTCACTAAATAAATTTACACGCGGGTGAAATTGCATGAAATAGTATGTAATAAAAGCGACGGGATGCCAAATAGCAATACCATGTGGTATAAGAAAAAAAAAAGCATGGTCTGTTTGCATAAAATATTTTATTTCCTTGGGTAAAAAGCAATCAGATTCCAGTGTTCATAGCACTATTTTATTCCTTCTCCAAGTAAATTCATGCGTCTAATTAGGATCGGCGCGCGACGCTGCGTGATTTCCTGAGCGCACGGAGTAGGCGGTTCATTTAAATTTATGTACTCTCTGTTACATAGTCTTTGTTCATACAATAATTTTCTTGTCTTATAAATGTGAGCAGCCCACGGCCATTAGTATAGCAAGATTGTTTGCTTGGAGTTCAGCTACTATTTAAATAAGTTGAAATAGTGTTTCGACTGTCTATAAAATTACAAGTTCGAATCCCGACCGTATTAATGAATTTTCATTTATTTATGAACTATGTTTAGTGATACCACGACATTAACGGTGAACGAAACATCGTGCGTTTGAGAAGAAATTCAAAGGCGTATGTAAAGTCGTGCTTGAGACAGTGGTAGACTCGCTATCTCCAACATTGGCACCTAAAATATATATCTCCAGCGAAAAGTGGGTGTGTAATACTTCACACTTCTGCCACACTTGTATGAAGGCGAAGTTTTGTACATAATCATTTAGACGTTGTTTTTTTCGATCGCATATGCCTATCCCTATAGCTTATAGTGTAAGTGTGCAACCTTCCACTAATGTTGAGTATTATCGGTACACACTGATTACCTACGTGTGCACAAGCACACTACCATTAATAGTAGGTATCACACACCCAGAATCCCGCGACCCCCTCGACTAGAAATTGGAGGGGCATGTCTTCGTGGATGGCACTATCTGTATTAGTTAGCACCTTCGTTCCTTTAAAGGACCAATTTCCTCACCGGAACACCATTATCTAAAAAGCACTCCGTATCGCAGAGCACGTGTTAATTTGCGAAGTACTAATGCAAAGATTAGGTATTTCCGTTTGTTCCTCCCTCGCATCTGGTGACTGACTCATTGAAATTCTTCGGATGCGTTCATAGAACAATATGTATTCATAAACCACTAACCTGTGCTTTACGGGTTCACCCGCTTAAAATACTTATAAATAAAGAAGAAAATAATTGTACCTATTTATAACCTCACGCCTTCCCACAAGGGTCCCCGAAGGGGTAGGCAAAGATATATTTTAAGTGCCAGCTTGACAGATGGTGAGTCCATAACCGTTACTCAAGCACGACTATACATACGCCTTTGAATTGTTTCTCAAACGTATGCAGGTTTCCTCTCGATGTTTTCCTTCACCGTAAATAAAGCTCGTGGTGTGACTAATCACTGTACTTAAGTTCAGAAAAACTCATTGGTACAGTCGGGATTCGAACTTGAGATCTTTGTCGCAGTCAACTACTCGAACCACTCGGCCACCACGGCTCCAATATGTGACAATAAACACATTTAGCCTATACCACCAGGCATGCGATAGATGAGTAACAAATCTGTTTTGTTGCTCGCGTCGTCTCGCCGTCGTCTCGGAGCCGTCTCGCCTCCACAAGGACAAGTGACTCATGGACTACTTAATTATAATTACGACTCGCTTTGTCTGTAATTGTCATATAAGAAGATACGATGAAATATAGAAAGGCCATTAAGATTTCGAGATATCAAACTGTATATGCCACTTATCGGGCCAGCCGTTTAGGAGTGCAATGACTCACACATACACACACAAGAAATATATATAACAGATATAAAAGAATTATAGTAACATGCCTAACATACATTTTATACTATCAGTACCTATATAAATACTTAAGGTATATATATACTGGTTATTTCTGTCAAAAGAGCACTCCAAAAAGAGCTTTAAGTCCGATACTGTCTTGAATACATTCTCAAAATACAAAAAAACCTCAATTCAATTAATCCACTTAGCTCCACGCTAACAAAAGAACTCCATTTTTAAACACCTCTTTACGAATAACGTAACGAACGTTAGGTGTGTAAATATGCCTACCGCCTGAGCAATTAGCCCCTAGAACAATAAGCGTGGCCAGTGGCTACCGTAGTGAGCTCCGAACAAACAAACCATAAACACTGCTTTTTGTTAACGAGTGTACAGCAAACATGCGAGAGGTGAGTGTGAGTATTGACAAGTACTTTTGTACAGTTGAGCAGAAAATTGTTAGGGGCAAATCTATTTTATTGATATTAAATGACTATTGTATACATTATTTATCATATTAACTGGCGGACAAGAGATTGATGTTGGAGCCAAGAAGTATGGAGAGAACTGACGATCTGTTCTCCCTATCTACCGTGCAAGGGACTCGGAGTGATGATTTTTTGTGACAAAGGAAACATTCGGATAGTCAACGTTATTGAAATATTATTTATTCTGAAACTAATTAAATTATCTCAAAAACATGTATATAGCTACTAACTGCTAATAAATGAAATTGAAAATGTTTAAATTGCATTTATATGAGAGGTGACAAAAATATCCGTAGTGTCTCCGCGATTGTATCAAATCGTCATCTTTACAAAGCAATGAAATACCGTGAAAAGAGCATCTTTTGCTGTGGAATTAAAATACGTAACAATATTTTTTAACCAACTTCAAAGTGGAATAAACAAAGTATCTATGAACATACGTATATGTACTGCACGCCTTCTCATAAAGGGCCCCGAAAGGGTTGGCAGGCGTGTATAGTAACATGATCTTGGCCGGAGATAAATTTAAATGTCAACGTGACAGATCGTTGGCACCTAAAATATATCTCTGGCGGAAAGTGGGTCTGTAGTTACTACCTATACACTAGGCCTCTGCCTACCCCTTCGGGGACCCTTGTGGGAAGGCGTGAGGATATAACGTGATAGATGGCGAGTCCATCGCCGTTACTCAGGCACGCTATATTCAACATATATGCCCGAGTATATATGTCCTTGAAATCATCTCAAGCGTATGTAGGTTTCTTTTCAATATCTTTCCCTATTGATATCCTACGTGTGCAGTTGCTAAAATATATCTATATTTGTAAGGCAAAATTTTAACCAATACCGTCCAGCTATTCTAACAAAATTGAGAAGCAAACATCTTAACATACATACATATCATCACGCATAGTCCCTAACGGGGTAGGCAGAGAGTATAGAGCGCCAGTTCTCTCTAGACTTACATACCTCTTTCGCTTCACATTCATCAGTCTCTTCATACATGCTCGTCGGTTACGAGTACTCTTGACGTCTTAACAAACTTAAATATTTACAATATTAGAAGATTAAGCACAGAATCCTTAACTATATGCCATTAAAAGAAATAACCTCGAGTTCATTGCATCATACTAACAAAATTATATGCAATAAGCTAAACAAAAAATCCACAGCTAGACTTAACTGAAGATGCATGACTTCAAAAAACGGACAGACGTACAAAAAACCTAGACACATAAAAAGGGGACTTTATGCAATCACTTTTTGGCTGAATTTACAATGTATATTTTTTGCAATGTGCAGTCTGTGTGAACGGATAATGTTACCACTTTAGGTACTAGCAGATACCCGGCGTGTATTAAAGACAAAACCCCTCTTTGTTCATACTCATGCTAACCATTGTATGGCAATTGTGAGCCGAGGTGGCCTAGTGGTTCGAGTATTTGCCTGCGACACAAAGCACGCAAGTTCGAATCCCGACTGTACCAATGAGTTTTTCTGAACTTAAGTACAGTGATTAGTCACACTACGAGCTTTACGGTGAAGGAAAACAGAGAGGAAATCTGCATACGTCTGAGAAGCAATTCAAAGGCGTATGTATAGTCGTGCTTGAGTAACGGCGATGGACTCGCCATCTGTCACGTTGGCACCTAATATACCTCTGGCGGAAAGTGGCTGTGTGGGTACTACCTATACCCACCTCTGCCTACCCCTTCCCGGGCGGGAAGGCGTTTGGATGAGTAGAGTAACTTTTCGCACCTAATGATATTGCAATTGTGTCAGCGTCAAAAGAAAGGGATATTATTGAGGGAAGCTGGTCTTTTCGCCATCTAGACTGCCATCCTCCGTGGTCAATCTCGATGCCGTCTAACTGTGGCAGGTTTCCTTATGGTGTTTTATCAAAATTAATTATGCATTTATCGCCAACGCCAAAAGGTTAATGAGGCGATTTTCAAATCACGATTATGAACTGAATAGACAATGCATTAGCCATGTGTATTCGAAAGATGGATGTGTTTATAATTCGATTGTAGCGTTTATTCTGTTACTAATAAAGTTATTATTATCCCATCTGACTTTGGGTAGGGAGCACGCATGAAATACTCACTGTCTTATCTTCACATACAAATGTTGACCTGTCTGTTTGTAATATCATTAAAAGTAAATACTAACAACAGTATTAGCAATGCGTATATGAAAATTCTAATGATACTTACTATTCGATTCTGTCTATTAGTCTATTAGTCTGATGATGATGAGATGTTATTTTACAAAAATAACAATTACTATACAATATAATTATTACATTCCGCGCGGACGAAGTCGAGAGCAACTGCTATGTACTTTGTCGTAATAAATGCTATTAACATGCAATATAACATAAGGAAAGGCACATCAAAAAGATTCGAAGCCGGCGCGCATTTAGAAAGAGACTAGTGAATGATAAAGCGAAAGAGGTATGTAAGTCTGGAGTGAACTGGCGCTCTACTTTCTCTGCCTATCTCTTGAGGAACTTGAGGAGCGTGAAGATCAAACCCATAACCAAAAAACTTGAGAGGTGTCAAGGGACACCCGGATGGAACGAAGTTCAAGAAGCACACGTCACTCACACGGGGGTTATAAATATACAGCAAAAAAAGGAATTGTAATAAAATTTTATTTTTTTTAAGTTATAATATATTTTTTTTTATTATTAACAAATATAATGTTATATAAACTTAATCAGTAGGTTCAATTTTCGTAATAAAAGTGTCGTGACAACTTTTCGTAAGAATGCCGTGACAACTTTTCGTAAGAATGTCGTAACAACTTTTCGTAAGAATGTCGTGACAACTTTTCGTAAGAATTTTTTCCGTCTAGCCCCCTTTCACAACGCGCGATAAGGAACTTCGTTCCAATAAAGTGAACAGCCAACGTAGCGTTGGTGTCTGTAACATCTCGATTACTACTATAGCGAACATTACATTGCTTTAAAGCCAGCAAACTAGTTTTAAAACAAAAGCTCACCTTTGCTAAAAGTAATTGAGTTCATGGCTATTTTAGGACCATCCTATCCCCACTATTCCCCACTCAACCCTTTTTAACCCAACACTGAGTTGAAGGTCGGGAGACTACGTACAAATATTTACTTAGAGCTTCTGCGCTCGATTATATTTAAACCTGGCTTAAGGTGAAATAGCTTTGGCGCTACGAGTGAATAGTATGTTAATTCAACAGACAATTAAGTTTGCGAGGATGTTTGGACTCAATCACGCCCGAATACGGAATTGGAGGAAGTATGCTATAAACAAAAATTACTAGCTGTACACGAAGATAGGTTTTATTGCAGGAAAATATACCATTGAATCAAATTTTATTTAACGCGAGTGAAACAACGGCGACTTGGCAGTTCAGCAGTTATGAAAGACCAGATATACATATAAAGACGATCAAAATCATAACCCTCCTTTTCCTCCACCGTCGGGTAATAAAGCAGAGATAAAGATCGCCCTCATTAATTGTTTATTTGTAGTCTATTTATTGACGATGTAAGAATTTCAAATGATTTTTCAGTTTCAGGCGGAGGTCATCTCTGTTTACAGTGTCGTGTTTACATTTAGAATCGCGGACTGCTTAGCGTAACACTGAAAAGGTTATTTTATTTCAACACTTTAGTTCTTTTAAAATAATACCTTGCTTAAGACCTTGAGATAAATATAATAATATATCTCTGTACCAAATTTCATCCCATCCCGTTCTATAGTATTTGCTTGAAAGACGTACAATTATCCTCACAAAATTTCGCATTCATATATAATATTACTTAACTAGCTGTGAGCCGCGGTTTCTCCCGCGTATAATTTCAATAATATTTTCTAGCAATAAATATAGCCTATATAACTCAAAGTGAAAGTAGCTTTCCAATGGTGAAAGAATTTTTGAAATCGGCGCAATCGTTTTTGAGTTTATTAATTGCAAATCACACACACACAAAAAAAAATGCAAATCTTTCCTCAACGATATTTGTGCAAAGTCGAACGAACAACCATGCCATTGATAGCTGTAAAATAAACCCTAAGCCATCGGGGTTAAACGTGTCTCAGCGAGCGAAAATGTTTCAAGCCCCATGTTGTTATAGTAAAACGAAACGTTGTTACGCGATACACATAGTGTTTACAGGAAAAACAACGGTTCCCAGTAAATCAGATCGTTTCAGTCAGGAAAACTAAATTAAACTTCTATGAAAGTCTTGCGAGAGAGATAGGGTAATTAAATAGAACAAGACTAAGCATTTGTCGCGGCTTTTGTTACAAAGACCAGTAAACAAAAATTAAGATAAACAGCTTAGCAATTTTCAAGCTGATAGTGTGAATTTCGTACTGAACGAATGCGAGTTTGATGATCTATTTTAAGTCTAATATTTATACGATTCCAGTTGAAATCTTATAAAGTACAGTCGAGATCAAAAGTAGATAAAAGTGTTTATAAGAACATTAATTCGACATCGAGCGTAATATGTAAATGTAAGAATTACATGCTCCTTTAATATTCAATAATCATTTTTGTTTGTACAATGGACTTGCGCATTTAACAGAATTCTCACTTTTCTCGTTGACTGTATAATTTTTTGCTAGAACCGTTACACGGCTTCTGTTCTCATAGCCTTTAAATAAATCAAGTTAGCACACATCCTGCGATTTTATCTCCAAATCGCACTGGTGACATTGGCTCGTTATGAGTTTAAGACATTTTTTGTGCGACTTAACACGATGTCTTTATAAAAGTAAATAAATAAAACAAAAAGTTATAGCGATAAATCTGCAAGTTGCATTGGAATACAGCGTGCAATAGAGTTGCTCTTAAAAAAATATTAAATATGTTTTAATATTTCTGTAGCGCTGAAGAAGTAGATAAGAGGCATCTGTGCTTGTTACACTACAAATGAAACCTACAAATATTATGTAATATATTTAAACTACATATAAAATAATATAATCACGCCACGAGAGGAGTACCAGTCCTCCCTACATATATGTATTTATATTCATGCATGCGCATTCATCGGTCCCTTCATTTATGCTTGATTAATTGGATTAATTCATACTTAACTAAAGATAAAGGAAGTTCTTATTCCAGCACGTATGGTAATGGTAGAATTTAACAAAATACTATATTTCAAGTCGACATTTACTATATAAGCAGGTATATCTCATCGCATAAAATATATTGTGTATCTGGAGACAAAACAGTGGTGCCTATTCTTAATAGCAATATATATTTTTTGCTCTAATAAGCTCTATATCTTTTGTCCTAGCGCACATGTTCGTGAGAAAAATCCTTAATGTCGCACATAAAGTTGCATGTCTTTGTGCGTACCGCGCGGGATAAGATAACACCTAGAGACTACTTTTGTCATTTTAATCTTATGCTAAGTCTACAGCATGGAGTTGTGCAAGAAGTGCGTATAGAGATTACTGCAGGGTCCAGCGATACTATTGGTATGCAAGCTTCCATTGCCTACCCGCTTGCTATTTGGCAGACCAAATGCTTGTTCGTAACCTTGGAGGTAAAAAAGACGCTAGTACTTTGTATCTTAAGTATTGGACTCAAATAATAATAATAATAATAAATAATGGCCTAATGGCAAAGAGCCTCGACTAACAACTCAAGAGGCTCTCGTTAGACAGTTGGATCAAGTGCCTGATGCAGAAAGCAGTACTGCTCGAAACGGCACGTATTGTGAGGAGATTTCTTTCTCTGGGACCCTAACCACCGGTACCTTGGACCCTGATCCCGATACCGGTGGGCCCCTATATTTTATATTTTTAAATATGTTTATATATATATATTTAAAAATGTAATATATGAGATGTATTTCAAATAAAGAATAATAATAAAACTTTATTCAATAAAAAAATTACAAATTAATATCTGGCCCCCATTCTAGGCAGTGCCTGTCCCGTGCCCGTCCCCAATATGTTGGCAGTTTTCACAATTGTGATTAATTTATTAAGGTTGTAATTAATACAAATAAATAATAGAGATAAACTACCTATACATGGAATAATTGTTCCAAATCTGTGTCACGCGGAAGGGTGCCAAGAAGACTGGCGGCATTGCCACCTTGTATTGCAATGCTCATTTGCTGAGCGAAATATCTGTCAGTTCTCTTGTCACGGGAGGCCTCAAAAAGTCAAAATGTTACATCAATTTCATTTTGGTTTTGAGTGGTTGCAAACCAGCATTGGAACTTGCTACACGGGTAAGGTGCTTTATTCATAAGCATCGCCTTACTACTATTTGTAATTCCACTTTTAATACATTATTAAGTCAGCAGGAAGTCCAATTTAAAATCAATGTTGGCTATACCTTAAAAGAAAGCTGTTTACTTCTATGTACTGGCGTAATTTGGCCGAGGGATTTGAGTAGTTCTCCCTGCGGCACAAGTATCGCAAGTTCGAATCCCGACTGTACCAATGAGTTTTTTTTAACTTACTTTTTACTTTTAACTTTTTTTTACTTAATAAATATCTCTATCTTTTCTTCTCTGATCAACTTTAAATAATAATAACACCTATTATTTCTGATCAACTGTAAAGAGTAAATGAGACCTATTATAAAAAATAATTTTAAGAGACTTGGGACTGAGGGAATGATGCACCAGAGTTCAACGTTCGCATTCGTCATCATGACACACTGACACATAATATCAGAACGGATTTAATCAGCAATTAGTCAGTACCCGTAATTGGGTACAGTTGAGTAGAATATACAGAGTGTAAAAAGAAAAAAACATGACTAATAAATTCAGGCAGATGCGACCAGAACGCAAATAAGAGACAAAAAGAGCGCTCGCAAATATCCAGTGTTGAAATTTTAGCAAAAGGAACGTACGAATCGACATCTGGGCACCTGAACGAAAATACACCGAGATATGGAAGGCATATTATTCCTAGAATAGCAACAGACTGTAAAATGAATACGGAGACACCATGTGCATCCAAAAACTTACAAAGACAAACTGATCCGAGCAACCCTGGAAATGTGTTCAGGCGATATTGCACTTTATGTTCAGCCGAATAAAGGGTGTTCATAATCAAAACTGCATATTCCAGATTCAGTTTTCGAGGGTTGGTAAGTGAATAATTTGTCATTTGCCCCGGACCGCGTTGACGGTGCGTTTCGCCGTTTTGCTAATGTTCATTTTGGGAGGTACAGCTTTAAGTGGAAAAAGTCTTTAAGTATCGTATTAGGAACCTTTGATCTGCTTTTGTACTCACATAAATTTAAAAATGGCTATACATATAAATAATGAAATACTTCTTAATAGCAATTTTTTACTTACATCACTATTAGACATTTTGGGGACACACATAAAACGGCGAATTTTGATGAAATAATCGTACCATCTAATGCTAAAACTGTTGAAGAAGCAAATCAAAACTTGTCACAACAAATTAACCAGAACGAAATATTATAACCTAAACATCAACGCAAACAGTGTCCGTTTCATAGGCGAGGCAACCGAAATACGTAGTTTCCCTGACTGATCGCAAATAGACGGGCGCAATGAACTTGCTCGATAGCGTGGCATTGCAAATATTTAGAGATGCACATGAATTTGCAATATCTTTAAATATTCCTCTGAATACGGAGATACGCTTGCAAAAATGTGCAGAGGAACAATAATAGATCGAATTTGCAATGAAGGATTTGCAAAGCAACTGGCGTGAATGAGGCTGTGAATATAAAGATGAAGAAAGGCATGCTACGCTGGTTCGGACATATAAAGGATGAGTGAGGACTGATCAGACGCTTCAACTAGAGATAGGAACGTCAAGTGTTTGAAACCGGCGAGCATGTAAGAAAAGAAGAATATGCATATGCACTCTCGATCTCTCGATGGGATTCTCTCGGTAAGAACATGCAATTCCAAACACGCCTTGAACGGGTTTGGTAGAACTATTAATAGTTAGTAGGTCAAATTTTTGGCAGATTTCAGCATTTCGCATCAACTAAATTAGGTAAACTTAGCGACGGAAAGTTTATCGGATCATTGAGATGGTAAAGTTGGCAGCAATTTGGTGTGTATTTATAGTTAGTCGATATTTCTGAACGAATAATTTAGTTTTGATTTAATATTTGGTAACCGAACACATCTAAAAGGACTTTTTGCATTGCATATTTCACATTATGTCATTTAACTTGAAACCGGCGAGCATATCTAAAGAGACTGAAGAATGTGGACGAAGCGAAAAAAGGTTGAAATCTAGAGAGAACTGGTGCTATACTCTATCTGCCTACCCCGTGAGATTATACGGTACGATCAAGATCTGATGTAAAAATATTAGATACCTTTAATAAAACTAAAAGATACGCAAATAGCCCGCAATAAGCCATAGAACAGAAATAGAATATGCGAGATAGATCAGTCGCGACAACACGCGTCAAATACAGTAGATTTATAGTACTCCAGTTTAGACTAGCTGGGCTTATTAATGAAGATGCGATTTCATCAGATAATTTCACGCTGAAATATGAAATAGGAGACAGCATAGAATTCAGATTGTAAACCTAACAAGAAAGTTCTATCGAGCTTTTTAAATCTTAAAAGGCTTTACTATTTGAAGATTTTTGAAGTTAGATTGGAGAAATGAGAAATATATTACAAAATTAATTTCAGAATCTAGAATATGAGCATTTTTTTTTGCTTTGGCAGCTTTCAGCTTATACTTTAATATAATATAACAAATAAATGTACGTATTTATCAATAATGGTGATGATGATGCTCTATGTATAATACATACTTTAACTAAATACATTACCTTTTTCGAACGTAACAAATAAGTTTGAAATTTGCTTGTACTTCTTCGTAACACTTCAGGGAATAGACAGAATGAAAAATTATCAACTTATAAACAACGTAAGCAAGTATCGACTAATGATGCACTTAATCTAAACCCAATTCAAATCCAGCCATATCAAGCGATTATAATCTCTGTTGCTTTATCTAAAGGGACATTTTCTTCTAAAAGCGCCAATTTATCAGACTTGCTTGAAGAGAAAATAACTGTTATTTACGAGTTTACTTTGCCGTAAAAGATTTTATGCAAGATGTGACAAATTTCCTTGAGAAATCCTCGAGACTAACGTTTCACTTCATTAAGTATGAAAATACATAAATTGTCGCCGGTATATTTTAAGGTTAGTTTAATCTTGGACTTCACAGTTTTACACTTTGGAAACTTGGATCCAAATGTTTATAGATACTGTGTTCGTCAATTTTAAATCAGTTTCAAAGCCATGAAATGTTTATAAAATTAACTTTGAACGCTGTGAATTGAAAGCTGAATGTGAGATCTAATTAGTAATAATAAAATCATGACTGTGTTTCGTCAATATGGCCGTTGGATTTCTATGCTCTTGGAAAACATCCATCCCAATTCTCAACCAACTTTTCTAGGGTTTTCGATGTCTTAAAAAGAAAAGAGTTTTAATAATAACCGTGCTATTTTTGATCCATATTAATATTAAAGAACAGTGTTCAAAATTGAATAACCGTACAATATCAATTACCTTTATAGAAACTACCCGAGATTTATTTCCGTAGCCCAGTAGAATCTCCAAGCCACGAACTCAAATACAAACCCACATAATTGGATATCCGGCACCAAGAAACACGCAGACGATGAATTGAATTGAATGAATGAAGGCAATCAAATCTGAATAAATCAAACACTGATTGATGTACTACAACTATTATTGTACTGGTCACTATGTCTCCAAAATGAATCCTCCATTAAATTTATATCTAGGAGGTCTATGTTTGCGAAGCAGGCATGTTTGCCTCATTTAAGGTCAATTTAAGCATCTTAGTTCACTGGAACCGAACATAGACCTCCTAGATATAAATTTAATGGAGGATTGATTTTGGAGACATAGTGTATTTAAGGTTTACGCTCTGCCCTCTTTGCTCCGAAGGATATTTTGCAAAACAACTGACGACTGAATGAGTAACTAAATATGAAGAAGATCAAAAATTGTTACGTTGGTTTGAAAGCATGAAAAGGATGAGATAAGAATGGTTCACAAAATAAACGCTTAAACTAGCTAAATCAAATCGATCTAACACTTAAGGATGGGGACTTCAAGAGTACTCTAAACTGGCGAGAATGTATGAAGAGACTGATGAACGTGAGTGCCCACTCTCCGTCTGCTTGCTCCGTGAATGACTTGGCGAGATGACATGTATCTTTGAAATAACCAATTTGTATATTTTTTTTTTGCTCATACTTTTATGGATATTAATTAACCATCTATCGAAATTCACAGCCACTCAAAATTTACTCGTCGGTGGGTTGCAATTCTTTTTATTATTGTACAAAATAGAATGCGATGGAAAACTATTTTATCTGTATTTGAACTATAAACATTTTTACGGCATTTTGAGTATCATCTCCACTTTCGAAGATCGTTACAGCCGTGATTAGGGTTGAGAGTGTTTCCGGAATTAATCCAAAATAATCTGATTTATTTAAACATAGAATCACTTACTTTAAGTGCTTCAGATGGTTGACCTTTGGCACAAATTATCCCGACTGTTCACGTCCGTAGACTTGACCTTTGATAGCCCACACATGATTTTGGTAATGCTAGATGACCAGCTGAAGTTTAAATTTGGAACTCTAATGCCAATTCTAACCCTGGGAGGGTAGGTACCTACATTACTCCGAAGAATGTTTCCAAACCCAAAACCGAATGGACGCTTTACGGCGTAACCCTGCATAAATTCTCTTCGTACCTTTCGTGCAGAGCCCCTGGGAAAAACCATGGGTTTTTCAATGCCGTCAATCTCTACAGAATAAGGGGTTTCTGTTTATTTTTTAGTATTGTCTCTTGTTGTTTAATTTGCGAGCTTTTTCCTAATTAACCAGTCAATAGCGAATCCAAAAGTCCTAGACATCATTCATACAATACATTCTGCTCTAAGACGTACACGTTAGCAATTGTCTCAACATCGCTAGAATTCCAGCGCCCACGTTTAGTTTATTCGACACTAAGCAGGACATTTTATTTGAAAACGGGACTCGCGGTCGTTATATTCAATGTCCAGAGATTGGGATCAGCAGTCTCGTGAGCGTAAGAACCAATTTCCTTTATTGTTGGAAGAGTTTGTAGTAATTGTCAAGGGGTTTTATTGATATGATCAGGTTTAAATTGCAATGAGTTGAAACAACCCAACCAGCTTTATTTATACCAAACAAATAGCCAATATTATATTATACATGTATAAATAATAAAAACATAATTTATTTGTTACACATTCTCATACTCAACCGATTTTTCTCTCTACAGTTCCATTCGCGGGGTAGGTAGAGAGACTAGAGCACCAGACATCTATATTTATATATCTTAATATATATATTTCTTGTGTGCGTGTGTATGTGACTGAACTCCTCCTAAACGACTGGACCGATTTTGATGAAATTTTTTGTGTGTGTTCGTGGAGATTCGAGAATGGTTTAGATTCACAATTGGACCCGATAGGTGGCGCCACCATCTTTTTTTTCCACCCGAGCGAAGCTGGGCGGGACCACTAGTATATATATATATATATACCTAATATAGCTTTGCGTTATTTATATTCATTATTTATATAAAGAATACCTTTTTTGACCTTAGTTCCCATGTACCGAATAAAATCCTGCTCATTTATTTAATATAAATTGTTATAATTATAATGCATTATTACAATAATATATCATATTATTTAAATAACAATATCTGTAATAATCTGTCGAATTTAAAATAACCATTATTTAATATTCTTAAATGTTAGACAACCCTAACTCACTACTTCAACAGCAGCAAATAAAATTTGTTTAATTTTTGGTTTTACAACGTTTTGGTTGTCAAACGAATAATGTTTTAACTGTGGTTCCTTTTCTAGGAAGCCATGAAATGCGGTAAGCTGATTAGGTGCCTGAAAGTTTAATGGAAATATTTGACTTTAATGTCGTGGATAATGGCAAAAAATAACTTAGCCATGTAGGCTATCAATTTTATTCGGGAGTAACGAGGGAGTTATATTGGGTGTGGTTTGGCTAGTAGTACCTTACTGATATATACCTATACATAGTTTAAGTATCTACATACATGTAATTACGTCCACACAGGGTCGTTAGAGCCACTTCTTTCTAGACTTACAGACCTATTTCGCTCCACATTCATAAGTATCTACATATATGCTCGCCGGTTTCGGATTCTCTTGACGTTCCCATCGTGGAGTGTTCGATCAATTTGATCTACGATCTATGTGGTTCCATTGAACATCTAGCAATCGTAATCGTAAATTGAGGAAGAGAAAAGATCTCTTGAGAGATAGGGATTTACGGGTTTCCCGTTCGAAGACCTTATAGAAGTCCTTAGCCAAATAACATTTTTTTTATGGTCTGCTCCTGCGCGATGAGTAAAGTTTCCAACAATGAGTTCCTGCCCCGGGAGGGGGCGGATTATTATATAGTGTTGGAAGCAGATAGATCTCAGAGCCTATATATAACTCTCCGCACACAGAGTGGTAACGCGCAATACTTCGGTATCGTGTGCGTAAACCAACTACAGTAACCGCTTCCCATCAGGTGGGCTATATGGGTTATATGCTTGTTAGCCAATCTAGATGCATAAAATAAAAAGAAATTTCTGATGAGACACGAAGCGCTTACATCTTGTCTAGATTGTAATCTGTATCCTCTATTTTTATCTATTGCCAAACTGGACGATCAACAATGCGTTCGCCCCAAGCTTTGATCTTGATAGCTTTCAAACACGCTGTGAATTAATTCACACTGATGTAAAACTCATATGTGAAATTGAATAAGCCGGGGTTTATACTAATATTGTGTGAATAATGTGAATGTAAGCTCGTTTGTTTGTTTCGCTTTCACGTAAAAGCTACATAACCGATCGTCATGAAACTTTGTACACATATTTTCTAAGGTATTGGGTAAGGTTAAGGTGGGTAAGGTAACGAGCTTTACGGTGAAGGAAAACATCGAGAGGAAACCTGCATACGTCTGAGAAGAAATTCAAAGGCGTATGTATAGTCGTGCTGGAGTAACGGCGATGGCTCGCCATCTGTCACGTTGGCACCTAATATACCTCTGGCGGAAAGTGGGTGGGTGGGTATTACCTATACACCTCTGACTACCCCGTCGGGGATCCTTGTGGGAAGGCGTGAGGATATATTATACATTATTATAAAAATACAAAAGAAGCCGATTTTTACGTGCTTGTAATATCATAATTTAAAAAGTCTGTGATGATGTTTGTCCCTGTCCCGCAAAAACTAAAGAGAAAGGTTATAAGCTGGATTAACACATAGAATACGTTTAAAGGATAGGTTTAAAATATTATTCCATTCACGCAGGTGAAATCGCGGGCACACCTAGTTAGTAACCAGTAAATAATTAAGCTCCCTATTCTCTTTGCCTTTCCCTTGGAATTATGTGTACATATCCATATTCATAATGGTTTGTTTGATATGTTGTCCAATACAATATAGATTGTTTAAAGTTTCCACTTACAATGCAATAAATCCGTCCATTTAAATTATTTCTAGAAACATGTGTCCCATCGACAATGAATACAAAACAATATGCACACTTAATACTATTTATTCTGGGATTCGAAATGATTATTAATATTTCTGAAGCAGAAAATTATTAAAATCTCAGAATATACGTGATACAAATGCAAAATCTGAGGTAAAAGTAATGGTCCTAGCACGGGCGTGTAAGACGTGAGTCCAATCGATTTGATCTAGGTAGTTGGAAAGTGATCTGCCTATTCATCCAGACATTTAGAGAAAGATAGACTAAAAAATGTACCGCTTTTTTTAAGCTACTGTATAGCTTTCACATCTTCGGACTAGCTCGGCATGGTTACCCTATAATAAACCTTTTGACTCCCGTGCCCTGATGGAATTGTCACAGACACAGCTGAGCTCCGCGCTTTGGCCTGCGTAAAATATGATTTCAAACTTATCTTATGTATTAATCCGGCGAATACACAATTTTTCAATTCCGCTCATTCGTTTTCGCGTGAAAGAGGAACAAATATCGCAACGAACAATCGCATTTATTATTTCGTCGATAGAAGAATCAGTTCGTTGACAACACAGTGCGTCTTCTACAAAATTAAAAATCTTACAAATTTCTCATTACATGTCATAAAAAGAGTTAAAATTGTACAGAGAATCTTGTCACAAGTCGTCTTATATCCTCGTGTTAGGGTGTATTATGAAGCTTTCTACGTTACTTGAATACTAAGTTCCCAAGGCTGTGGAAGGACGTCACGATAGTACAATCACGAACTCTCAACATATTCCTTGAGTGCGGCGCAGAGGATGCTCGCAAAGGTACCGACATCCGTTTTTCGATATAAAAATGCATTCTGAATATTTGTGATTTTAAGAGATTGCCGTTTTTACCTTATACGAATGCATTAATACATTTCTCGTCTGTTCTAGTGGTTAGAGCTCCTGACTGCGAAACTTGAAGTCGCGAGTTCGGATGAGGGCACGATGAATACGAGTATTTGTACCTAAGTCTTGGATGTCCTATGTATTTATGTATATATCTATCTATATAAGTAAATATATTGTTGTCTAGTTACCATAACACAATCTCTGCTTAAATTGGGACTATGTCAATTTGTGTGGAATTGTCCCGAAGTATTATTATTATTGGGGGTAAGTACATATAAGATATCTGTAGCTAGTTTGAGTCTTTTGCTTCATTCTCAATCATCAGTCACTTCATATATGCTCACCGGTTTTGAAAGTATTATGTATCGTATCCCTTTGCCTACTCCGTGAGGGCCTTGTGATGCTATTACGTATGCATGTAGGTGTTATAGTAAAATGACTATTCTGATTTCTCCAAACATATTCTGATTTCCTAGTCGCTAATCTCTTTTGTCATCCGTGCGAGTAGAAAGTCCGATGCGACTTTGAATATGTAGATTTTTTATCGTGGCGTTTCTCAAGTCACGTTAGTATGGACACTAGTACCCTGGCTTACATTTGTTTGTCAATAGATCCTGGTTAGCAAATAACTGCTAGGATTTTGAATATCTTTTTTTTTATGCTTTGTCATAAAATACTACTACCTATACTAAACTAAATATTAGATCGGACACGTACCCGGCTCAAACGTTCCCATGATGCCCACCGCATTTCCACGTTGTATCGCTAATGAAATACGCTGAACCAGGTACGAGTCCGATCTTGGGTATTAGTATCGATTGAAATGTCAAAGGCAAGCAAGCATTCCACTTGCAAAAAAAAGGACATACAAAAGATAACCATTCCCAAATGATAGGTAAAGAAAAATGTCGTAAATCTTTCATCGGAGCTATCCGAATAAATATTGACACAGGACAAAATTGGGGCGAAAAGAGCAAAACGTCATCTATGTACACAACATTATTCACGTTTACAATAAACTCGGGTGAAAGATAAGGAGGAATTTATCGTATTATAAGATTTTTAAAGGCAGATGACCACTCAATCAATTATAATTTTATTAGTTACTTGAAACGGTCTGCACATTACAATTACCTTTTAAGTTTATGAATGGTGACAGTACCCCTCTTTACAAAAGACCGCAGATCGGTGGTAAGGTGTAGAAATCTACCTACTACTTTCTGTTGACCCTTTTGTTCCTAGCATAGCTTATTCTCTGGTAACCGTTTATCGTCAAGTGGGATCTAACTGCCATATTTTTAGAGGGTTTAACAAAACGTATGTTTTTAGTTGCAGGAGAATCACCAGGAGATTATAACTACGAAATCAATGTGAAGAAAGATATTAATGTATTGCCATCCTTATGATGTCATAGGCAATGAAAATTGTTTATGATATGGAATTTGTCACATTAATAACACAGTAGTGTAGAAAATAATGTAACCCCTATTAAAATAATTACCCTTTACATCCTTTTTTATAACGTAATTAAATCAAATCATCACATCCGAGACTAAGCCAAGTACCAGGAGCGCATAATCGCTCAGACGTTAAGTCTAATAATTCATAACATCCAATATAATCTGACCTCCTGCTACGACCAACATTACCGGTTGCAAACACACGAATGATATCTAAATATACCGGTCATTGAAATAATGAAACATCCGCCGCCTAATGAGAACCAAATGAGAGGGTTGGGGATGTACCAATCGATTTGTCCCCGTGAAGTAATAACCTTTTCCGTTGTCATCTTTTTAATTTTAGTTTAATATGTGGTCATTTACTACAGTAAAATATTTCTGTCATTTGCCATTCAGTGCCCTGGATGCAGAGTGGTACAAGTAACCGCTTGCAACACAAAGATTTGAACTCGAATCCCAACTGTACCAATGAAGTTTTTGTACCAATTCAAATGCCATGTATCACGTTGGCGCCTAATATATCTCAGGCGGAAAGTGGGTGTGTGGGTATTACCTATACACCTCTGCCTACCCCTTCGGGGACCCTTATGGGAAGGCGTGAGGATATATTATATTATTTTTAAGCTTTCCTCTACGCAGCTTTACGGATAAGAAAAACATCGAGAGGAAACCTGCACAGGTTTGAGTAGAAATTAAACGACGTATGCTTGTGAAACGGCGATGGACTCGCCATTCGACAGGCATCTAAATATATCTACGGCGAAAACAGGGTGTGTAGCTACACATTTCTGCCTACCCGTTCAGGGATTCTTGTGGGACGATATATTTGTATAAATTATCCTAAAAATATCCACGATATTCTTCCAGGGCATGCACAACGTAACTTCCGTTTACACACACTCAGTGCTTTCGCCTCATAAATATTCATTGGACGTTTTGGCTACATGACAATTGGCCCTTTTTGAGTTGCCTCAGTTCACTTGGGAGGTCCATTGTATTTCCATTTAACAACGTGACCTAATGGACTAAAGAATGGACATGTACCGAAAAAAAGTTTAATAGCTACCTTACTTAAGGAAACATCATATAATTATATAATATTTTTACTCAGTTGATAAATTCAAAATTAAATCCCAAAAAAGAATTGCTTTCCCAACATAGCATTAATAATTCAGATTTACTTGACATGGTAGCAAGGCCTTCAGTCAAATTATAAAAACGGTCAAAAGAATTTAAAAGCTTTAAACTTATGAAAGTTATGCTGCTCTTATCTAATAATCCTAATAATACCTTACTTCATAATAAAGCATTTTTTTTGAAACGGCAGCACTGAAACGGTGCGTACGATGAATATCAACGAGTGACCGAACAAAAGAAAAAACGTTACCGATTGCTAAAACCCATTTGGTAGCCCTACTAATATTTCTACTGGCAATTCATATGCCAAGCCTTAAACTGATTAAAATTCAAATTTCAAAGATTTTAGGCTAATATTGTTTTCGCTATAAGCTGTGTTCCGAATACTAAATTCAGTTAAAGTATTAAAGGTTTTATTTAATATTCCATAAATAAATTCACCATTGTTTCATTATTCTGACATTCGGATGTTGTGTGAAGGAAGTGAATTATAATGGCGCTCAATTCACATAACATAACGTAATAATTACATTGCCAGTTTAGATTTATGGCTCAGCGCAGATTACAATAAACAAAAACTTAGATTTTAAAAAGCTGCAATTAGGTCAAGTTTGTGGTTTGTGGTCACAGTTGGATAATTACAAAAAAATATACAAATTAGCAAAAAATTCGAGTTACTATGAACAATATAATACGAAACTTTATTGATCTCGACCCGCATCTATAAAAATAAGTTAAACTTACCCAATACAATATCCCTGGCTGAACAGACGCATACCGCTGCCAAAAGCAGAGCGGTGGCAGCGAGTGGCATTTCGCGCCAAAACGCAATGGCGGGCTTCATGTTTCACCAAGAATCTCAGCTCCTGTTGGGATCCATTAGTTTCTAGAACAATAAAATTACAAATTATTAAATTGCTTTGGTATTTCAAGACCTATAAATAATTTGAACTTTGAAATCTAACAAATTATTATTGTATTTTTTACAGACTATAAATATACATATATATGTGTCTTACCTATTTGATTATAGAATTACGTATCTAAAAGCTTTAGTATTAGTATAGACTGACAACATTTGACAGTTTTGCTTTTAATCGGAGACAAGTCAATGTTATAAGTTTGGAACTCAAGGATTTGTATCCACGTTATAAATTGAATAAAAAAATACCGAGGTTTAATTTATCTATATGAAATTCATAGACGACCTGCAGACGAAGGTAGCAGCATGTTTCATAATTTATTTTTCTTATAAAGACCGATATAAGAACAATCTAACCATTCTCTAACCTTCCCAGATTATATTATCTGGGAAGGTTAAATAAGCCCCCAGTTCAAAAATAGACGCCGGGTTGTAAAGCGAACGCGTAATGGACAACATTCATAGACGCTTTTAATACTCCTATACAGTGTGTGTCATCCTTACTAATGAAATTATCCTTTTGTCATAAACGTCAATGTATAGATAGCATCAATATACAAATCAATATCAATATACATAATATTATGCAAGCAGCAGTTTGAACATATATATTTTATAATATATTCAATATATATATAGTTTGAAAATACAAATTTAAATATTTTAATCAAATACAGAATATAAATAATAAATATTCTATATTCTATTCTATTTCATAATATAAATCAAATTCAGATTATCGAATTCAAAATATGAATCTATTTCCAAATATAAATAAATTCCTTAGACACCCAAGATTTGCTATTCAAAAAGCTTTAAAAGGAATACAGCATCTGGTCATCTCCAAAGTCACCACAGCTATGATCAAGTCCTCTACTTGTGACACGGAGAATGATCTGACAGATTATTATAGATTCCATAGCCTTGGAACCAAGGTTTGACACTGCGAATTTCAAAGGAGTTTCCTACCGGGGAAAGTGAGCTGAAAGAAGAAAAAAGCTGAGGAGTGACTACATGCTTTACTAATGACTACGGCACCAATACGGGGTATTCTGTTCGATATGTTCATAATAAAATACAATTAAAAATAAATAAATATTTTTTATATGTTTGGCAGCCCAATGAAATATATACTCGTAGGCAGTAACTCCTTACTAAGAGGCGGGAGAAACTATACTCAAAAACTGACAAAGTTTTACTATAAAGAAAAAACGGCCAGTACAAATTTTCTTTAACTACTTGTTTACAAAAATATTTTATTTCCGTCAAGGGTGACCGGCCAGACGTTCAGCTGAAGGAGTTCGCCGACATTTGATTTGGAACTCTACATCATGTCAATTAGAGCTCGTATTTATTTAGACAATTGATGAACAACACGACAGCTTGATGTGGTCGAGAACGCCCGATCTTGTCATAATGAAAGTTGTGTTTATCTTGGCAATGATTTTATATAGGTAATTGTAGTTATTGAGATTTGTAATTCTGTAGTCAGCTTTATGAGAAACATTCGAATTTAGAAGATGAGCACACATTGATCGAGGTGACAGTATATTTAAAAGCTACATAAGTGTTGATGAAGCACAAGTAATAAGTTGGGTTCAACTTTATGTCATAGAAATAATATAGGGCAATACAAAAACAAATTTGACGAATTTCTGAACGATATTTTTTGTTAAACTCCTCGCGGTCAATAGCCAGTTTATACAGTTTAATTGATATCTGGTCATTGTCACACGTCTAAAATGTATCTGTGTAAAATGTACCTATCAGCTTACCTTTTATGTATTTTTTGCGTTTAATTATATCCCCGCATCGAGTGCAGTGACGGCGGTCGTTGGCACCGCGTAAAATTAAACATTAAAACAAACAAGCTTATAAAATAACTCAGGTTTTGATTCACTGCAGTACAGGGTTAATGAAATGGAACACGCGCGCATAGAATTATGGTGTTATGTTACTTTATGACAATGTAATGGAACTATTTTCATTTGAGTTACAAGGTATCCATTTAAATATAAAAGATCTGTATCCAAACATTATAAATAACGATTTCTAAATTCAAATCGTCTATTTCAGTACGCACGCAAAATAATATTTTTGTGGGATTCTAAATTCAAATAAACATATATTTATAGTTTCTATGAAGATCGCATTAATAATAACACAAGTTTAAGATTGTTTTTTATCTTAGTTTGTTATCATAACAATTGATGCCAGTGATTCACGATCAATATGTCGATAGCCCCGCACTATTGTCAAAATTATCCCTTCGAACAAACCAATTGAGTTTAAGGAATAGGCCAGTTCTATATGCACCCTTCACTAGCACAAACTATAGGAAAAATTCATTTTTAAACCGTTGCATTGCCAGTTTTAATCACCACTCAGCACTTTATGATTTCGATGTATTTTGCACAAGTTCGGCATCTGTCAAAACAACACTAACTGAGAATTACTTTAAGTGAGTTGTTATAGTTTTTGATGTGAAACATCTATAGCCGCACGTAAAACCGATTTCTGGCGTGGCGACGCATGCCGTGGCGACGCGTCGCCATACTTCAGTTACCATCGACCATTTGTCACAGTAATACCGTCCTCAGAGGAAACATCGAATATAACTATTACCGAAGTCGACGACGTTACGAATTAAGTAGTTACGATTTGAAATAAATTCGGAAATTTTTGTATTTAATGAAAATAAATGTTTATTCAATAAATAGTCATCGTTATCTAGAAAAAAAAACGTATTATTTTATTTTATCATTATGACATATTTAGTTCCTTTCACAATCTGTTCTTTTCTGCATATTACTTTTACAAAATAATGTCGATGTTTCACATCTGCCAGGCGACCCGTGACGGCTCACATTTTTTTACTTATATTTATATTATTTATTACTGTATATTTTTCTTAACTGTTTGTTTTATCTAATATAATTTTTTAAGCTATTATCTAAGAATATCCTATCCTCAAGAGGACTTATTTCATGCATGCAACTAAGGTTATCTTGTTTAACATTTATAGGTGAAGATTTGTTATAAGCATTTAGTTACATTTATGTTTTTATTTACATGTATTACTTGCTGTAAATCTTCCTGCAATAAATAAATAAATATACACTATGTCATAGAAAAACAAAGTGTGTATAAAAAAATATATTTAATTTGATTTAAAAATACAGTGTTATTAAGTTCAAAACATGAAGATAATGTCTTTTGAAATATAATATAAAATTAATTTCAATATTATATCTTTAACTTTTTAAAATGTTCGCATAATATACCTATTTTGGCAACATTATTTACACACGAATTAAAAAAAAACCCTATGATTTATTATATAAATAATATATCATCACGCCTTCCCACAAGGGTCCCCGAAGGGGTAGGCAGAGGTGTATAGGTAATACCCACTTTCCGCCAGAGGTATATTAGGTGCCAACGTGACAGATGGCGAGTCCATCGCCATTTATTATCCGTTATTTTTTAACTAAATAATAACACGTGATTTCTATATATAGATGGGAATACCTTATTTAGAACATTACCGCATAGGTATACAGTTAAAATTTAACGATCTATCATAAAATGTACAGGCCCATGCTGGGGATTAGTTTTTTTTTTATTCAAACACTGTTCAGTGTTACCATTTCATTGGGTCGCGTAACACGTGCCTTCACCTCATATATTATCTAGAGGGTTAAGGCATTAAAAATGGATACGTGAGGGTTGGATAAGCTTTTTATTGTAATATCGCCCTCATCTCAAAATAGACCTATCAACAAAATTTTAGGGCTGATTTATTAACTGTAAATAGAAGTTATTAAAAGGACCATTTCAGTTTTAATTTCTGCTGAACCCTATCTACTTACTAATATTAAAGTAAGAAGGATGTTTGTTACTCAATCCCGCCAGGACGGCTCAATGGATTTGGATGAAATTTGCCACAGAGATAGATAATGCGTATAGGTGGATATTTTATTCCTGAATAAAACCGAGGAAATCTATTTGACACAGGTGAAATCGCAAAAAATCTAAAAAATAAATAAATGTGAGTCGGAGATATAGAAAAGATCATAAAGAATTGTTCATCAAGAATATAGTTCTAGAATGGTAGAAAAACTGCTTTTACACTTTTCTAAAGAGAGGTAGGGCATAACGGATTCTCCGTTCGAATTTGGAGCTGCCCGACTGGGGCAGGACCTCCACCTTATAGAAGTCCGTAGCCAAATAGCACAATTTTTTTGTGTTGTGTTCCTACGCGGTGAATAAGGTTTCCAGTAATGAGCTCCTTGGGGAGGGGAGAGGATTGTTAAATTGTGTTGGCAACCGAGGGATTAGACCTATTATGTTGCCAACAAAGTATCTCTGAACACTTAGGTATCGTGAGCGTAAATAGGCTACGGTAACCGTTTCCCATCAGGTGGGCCGTATGCTTGTTTGCCACTCTTGTTGTATAAAAAAAAATAAAAAAAACACGATCGTCTGCATACTTGGCAAACTGACATGAATGAATTGCAACATGTTAACTGGATTCCTTTTAAGGTGGTACACCAGATTGCACGGTAGGCAATTATCTTTATACAAAAACCTCTCTCTAGCTTATTTATTTTAATAAATGCCTTTTGAAATACTTTTGAAAGTATCTCGATAAAACATTAGTCTAACACTAACTACATTAACAATCATAATACATAATAATAAAAACCTTTATGTGTTTTCTTTCCCCACAGAGGTTTGCAGAGCACCCCTTGCAACCAGCTACCGACGCTCATCATCATATCATCAAGAAAGGTATTCCGGAAGTAAGAAGAGAGGTAGGGCATAACGGGTTTCCCGTTCGAATTTGGAGCTGCCCGACTGAGGCAGGATGAGGCATGAAAGGATGAGTGAAGAAAGATTAACGAAACAGATATACAAAGCAAAATCGTGTGCAAGAAGAGGCAGAGGAAGATCACGTTCCAACTACTTGGATCAAATCGATCGGACGGAAGTATACTCGAAACCGACGAGCATGTATAAACAAACTGATGAATGTGGACGAAACGAAAGTATTTAAAAGTATGTAAGTCTAGAGATAACTGGCGCTCTTACTCTCTGCCTACCCAGTTGGGGACTCGGCACGTAGATATGTATGTAACTAAAGTAACATACTTAAAGCTGTCCACAGTTCATACTTAAAATTGAAGATGTTACTTCAATATTTGCTAATGTTTCTCACGCCTTGTTAATTAGCACTCACTTATGAAGCGAGGCTAAGACAAGCCCTACTAATGGTATCGATTCCCGTCTGGAACAACATATTTGTATAGCGCATTTTTTTATAATATAAAATTACGTATTAGCCGTACAGATAGTGCAATCCACGAAGACGGGGATCTTCGTGAAAGGCGTTAAGATATTATTTTATAGGATGGCAGAGGGTCAACACGTCTTCTGACCTCTGAATTTCGTCACCGTAAAGCCCTTGCATGAGTTCAGAAAAAAACCCAATGTCAGTCGGGATTCGAACTTGCAATCTTGCCGGCTACTGAAACCTCTCAGCCACAACGGCATATTATTTTCTATCACGCATTATAATTTAACGCCTTCTTACGAGGACTACCTGGGGGTAGGCACAGAGTAACGTATTTTTTCGCCAGAGGTATCAGATACCCAACCTCGCCAACGACTATGGCTATACATATCACCACGCAGAGTCCCTAACGGGGTGGTAGGCAGAGAGTATAGAGCGCCAGTTCTCCTTAGACTTACATACCTCTTTCGCTTCGTCCACATTCATCAGTCTCTTCATACATGCTTGTTTGCCACACTTGTTGTATAAAAAAAAAATGCTCGTCGGTTTCGAGTACTCGTGACGTTTCCGTCCTTGAGCGTCCGAATGATTTGATCCAGGTAGTTGGAACGTGGTCTTCCTCTGCCTCTGCTTGCACACACTTTTGCTTTGTATGTATATCTATTTCGTCAATCTTTCTTCACTCATCCTTTTCTATATGTCCAAACCAGCGTTACATGCCTTTCTTCATCTTCACAATCACGCCCTCATTCACGCCAGTTGATTTGCGAATCTCTTAATTGGGGATTCGATCTAAGATCGTTACTTCGCGCATTTTTCGAAGCGATCGCTTGATGGCAGCGAGGGCTATGTTTTTTAATTTCTTTCAAATTGTTTTAAATCTTTGTTATCATCGAAAATCTGTGTGCGTCATTCATAAAACATATCAATAGAGTGAGGCGAGTGATAAGCGCTTATTTATTTATAAATATACACAAAGTCCGTCCCTACCGAGGTAGTCTGCCAGATGGCGCGTGCGCCGGTTTTTACACGAATATTAGTAAACAGTGCTCCGTACAGGCTGATGTTTTATATCTTGCTCGACGGGCACTGCACAATAAAGAGATAATATTAGTCATGATGTAATTCTAAGCCAATTATTATAAAAAATTAAAAAAACAAGTCTACATAAGTAAGTTAGGTAATACAATAAATTAAGATTATTTTTGAACATATTTAGTAGAATTTTTATTGATTTTTATTTAGATAGTATAGTTTAATATAGTATCTACATATTATTATTACTTATACATTTAAAATTAGAACACACCGTTCATCTAAGTAAAATTGAAGTGACCCTTTTTATCTGTTTGTTCCGGCTTAGCTCTGAAACGGCTGAACCGATTTTGACTGGACTTTCACTGGTAATGTTATAGAAGTAACATACGTAATAACGTAATAAGTAACTTAAGCTTTCTCATACATATACATACATACCATCACGCTGAGAGCCTCCCCTTTCATATTAATACAAACGCAGGATATATATATATGATAAGTCTAAATAGAACCTATCTGTCTAACCCACTGTATAATCAAATTCAATTCCAACACGGGCAAGACCACAGAGCACAAATAGTGTGAAATAATACTAATTAACACCGAACACCGCATCCTCCGAACAAACGACCACAATCAGGACCAGACAGCGCACACCCACGATTTCGATTTAAATCGACTATAATCAAAACGATTTCCTTAATCGAATAAACACTAATAAAACAAACAGTTTAAATTGATGCAGTTCAAGTCGTGACCGCAGTCATACCGCTAATTACGCATTTGCACGCCCGCTGCATTGACAGCAGACAGTGACAGCAGACGTGGCTAACCACAACATTGTTTTTATTATGTGTATGTGGTTAATACTTGTGTTTGATAATGCACGTGCAATGTGTGTGCGAGAAGAGGCAGAGGAAGACCACATTAAACTACCAACTACCTGTATCAATCGATCGGACGCTCAAGGACGGAACGTCAAGAGTACTCGAAATTGACGAGCATATATGAAGAGACTGATGAATGTGGACGAAGCGAAAGAGGTATGTAAGTCTAGAGAAATGGCGCTCTATACTCTCTGCATACCCCGTGAGGGACTAGGCGTGATGATATGTATGTATGTATGTATGATAATGCACTAAGAATGATTTGTAAGTAGATTTGGCAAAGAAATATATTTTTACTCTTTCACGCCTCTCAACTTACTGAAACTTACTGATGAAAGACGAAGCGTCTCCTGATCGTTAAGGTTGATGAATTGAAGATTTCCTTGTAATAGGTTCTAGAGTAACAATTTCAGATATATTTAGGTGCTTAGTCAGTAATTGCCACCGCCACAATTAACAAGCGACCACCTTATTTTTTCATTTGAAATGTACGCAAGTTTCCTTGTGATGTTTTCTGGTGTGACACCTAAATCAGGCGTGAAGATAGAGTACTACAAATTTCAGAAATACTCATTCATACCGACCTAGATATGAAATATTATTATCTAATAATTATTATTATATTTTCGCATTAATAAAAAGATCTATGTCAACTTTGATCTTTTCAATTAAAAATACAAATTTCCCACTTCCATGAACATTAACACCATCGTCCGCAATGCCAACTTCCTGCCCTAAAAAAAAAACAACTATTAAATTCTAAATTCAAAAAACAGTCACGCGTTACGCTTCTGTATGACACACGGTAATCGGTTTAGACGCGAAATCGCGAAGGCGCAGCAATAAAACACCATTGTGGCAAAATGGCGAATGGCGATTCGGAATCGGTTCGAATTTTAAAACATCCTGTGTAAGGAAGCGCGCACGTGCCTTGTAAACTTCCTGCGTGGGTGCGTACATTGCTTGTTCCTAGCCGACTGTAGAGGGAACTCTATGAACTCTAGTTTAGAAATATAGTTTGTAGCCTAAGTGACTACTTACTTGGTAGATGAGTTTGGAACATGTTTTTTTTTATTTTTTTTTTCTCTTTATCGGTCAGCTGCATGTTAGTATTTAAGTACATGTGGTGTTTACCTTTAAGTAATTGTTACACTTTTTTTGTTTGTTTAAGTTTGTATCTTTAGATTTAAGTTTGGTGTAAACAATTGTTGGTGAACCAAATATATAAAATAAAATAAACTCCCACTAATATTATAAATGCGAAAGTTTGTACGTTTGTTCACGCAAAAACGACTTAATGGAGGTGAATTCAAATTAGCACAGATATAAATTATGAACACATTCTGATTTTATTCTGAAAAAAGTATATACATATCATCACGCCGAGGGTGTAGAGAGAGAGAGTATAGAGCGCCAGTTCTCCTTAGACTTACATATAGATCAAATAACATAAATTAATTACGCGAACACCTAGTATGTCTCAGTTTCCCAATTAAAATAAGAGAATCCTAACATTTCAACCCTAATGTGCAAACAAGCCTCAGGTATTCAATTACTTCCGCTTTGTCACTGCGATTTATCTATGTGTGAATATGACAGAGTGGAGCGCTAGATCACACAAAATACATTTCTAATTCTTCATGTAAATTCATTCTTGAAGACGTGGTTTGTAAACTTATCGTACTTAGAAGACATCAATTGAGCGATAACTTTATCGGGAGTTTACTTCATTTGAAGCGTTTTAAGCGTCTTTTAAAGCGGAACCAAGATTTACATTTCTCTTTGTCCAAAATTTCAAGCGGCGCCCTTCGTGGAGTCGAGTGTCGGTACATTAACGATTCCTGTCGGGGCTCGTATACTTTATCCTCGCATCTATTTTTGGACTCCCATTGCTGCCAGGTAAAATCCCTTCAAGCATTGCTTCAAGTATGGAACCAATTACCAGAGTCGATATGAATTTTAAGACTTTTGTACCCTTGAACTGTTCTCCATTTGAAACCGACCGTAGACTAAAGAGCTATGATTGACGGTAAATTGGTATTCTACTGTATTTTGGTATAATTATTCTACTGTATTTTGGTATAATTATTCTACTGTATTTTGGTATAATTATTCTACTGTATTTTGGTATACTTATTCTACTGTATTTTGGTATAATTATTCTACTGTATTTTGGTATAATTATTCTACTGTATTTTGGTATAATTATTCTACTGTATTTTGGTATAATTATTCTACTGTATTTTGGTCTAATTATTCTACTGTATTTTGGTATAATTATTCTACTGTATTTTGGTATAATTATTCTACTGTATTTTGGTATAATTATTCTACTGTATTTTGGTATAATTATTCTACTGTATTTTGGTATAATTATTCTACGGTATTTTGGTATAATTATAGAACTGGTTTTGGTATACTGTACACCCAATTACACTGGGAGAATAAAGCATCAGTTCTACCTTAGATTTTCCATTTTAGAAAAAGGTAGACAGAAGTGTGGTTGTAGTACCCACACACCCGCTTTTCGCCAGACATATATTTTAGGTGCCACCATGACAGATGGCGAGGCCATCACCGTTACTCAAGCACGATTATACGTACGTCTTTGAATTTCTTCTCAAACGTATGCAGGTTTGGTCTCGATGTTTTCCTTTACTGTAAAACGTGTAGTGTGACTAATCACTGTACTATAGTTAATAAAAACGCATTGTTACAAACTCCTCGGTGACCAGGTCTCTTAGTGTGATTAGTGTCCTCAATTATATAATTAATTTGTATGTTTCATAGTTTAATGAGGTTCATTATTATAAATGGCCATTATGATATTGATGTATATATAACTAAAAATTGATCACTAAATGTGTTGCTAAGCGCAAAACTCTAAAACGGCTGAACCAATTCGGATAATTTATTTTTTGTTCTGTTTGATGAAGTCTGAGAAAGGTTCTTAAGGAGAGAAAAAAATTAAAAAGTACGAGGAAATAAGTAAAAACAAAAATTTTCTTGTATTTTTAGGTGGTACAAAGTTCGCCGGGGCAGCTAATTAACTATGGCTCTCACTTCAAGAATATGAATGTACTAAAATATCCAAGTAACCCTTTTTGGTAAGCACTTCTCTGCTTTACTTTGTTTCAAGTGCTATAGTTTAAAATAGATGAATTATTTTTAAACAACTCTTGTATGACTCCAGGAGCAATTGTGTATACACTATTCGGTGATTTAAACCCAAAGTTTATTACTGTACCTAAATGTACTGTAATAATTTTATTATTTATTTATTTATATATTTACGGTGAAGGAAAACATCGTGAGGAAACCTGCATACGTCTGAGAAGCAATTCAAATGCGTGTTTAGTCGTGCTTGAGTAACGGCGACGGACTCGCCATCTGTCACGTTAACACCTAAAATACATCTCTGGCGGAAAGTGGGTGTGTGGGTATTACCTATACACCTCTGCCTACCCCTTCGGGGACCCTTGTGGGAAGGCGTGAGGATATTATATTATATAAGTACAGTTATTAGTCTCACCGCGAGACTTACGGTGAAGGAAAACATCAAGAGGAAACTTGCGTACGCTTGAGAAGCAATTCAAAGGCGTGTTTAGTCGTGCTTGAGTAACGGCGACGGACGCGCCATCTGTCACGTTAGCACCTAAAATACATCTCTGGCGTAAAATGGGCGTGTGGGTATTACCTATACACCTCCACCTTCGGGGACCCTTGTGGGAAGGCATGATGATATATTAAAGCAAACTATTAAAGTAGTTTCGCTATGAAAAGAAAGCGAAAGAGGTTTGCAAATCTAGAAATTTGGCGCTCTACTCTCTGCCTGTATTAAATAGTAGGTATAGCCAACATTAGGACTTCTGAGACCGTGTGTAGTTGAGGCAGAGGTCGACTGTTATTGTGTCCGAAACTAAACTTAAAACCATTTCATCATCACCTGGTGACCCCAAAATAGCTATGATGGCTACCGACAAGCAAGCCAGCTCATAATTCTTATGAACACATTATTTGTGCAACTCTGTAGAGGCTACAAACGGACAGAAAGCAGCGTCCGATGATTGGTACGGATGTGTTTACGTTATCGGACGAAGCAGTACCGGGTTTGTTAACGCTGTGGTACGAGGTAGCTTTATACTACCTGTACTGTGGGAGAGTATTACTCGTGTAGTTAATACCACAAAGGTATCGCACTGCGCGGTTCCAAAGGAGTTTCCTTCCGCGAACACTCAGGCTGTGGAATGAGCTCCCCGTTGAGGTTTTCCCTGGAGAGTACAGCATGGAGTTCTTCAAGAAGGGTGTGAAAAGATTCCTGCAGGGTCGGCAGCGCGCGAGTGATACCCCTGGTGTTGCAAGCGCCATAGTCACAAGGCACCTGAATTTAGGTTCACCGCCGAAAAGTGAGTGTTATTCCCACAGAACAAAGAAATATTATTCCGTTCGGGTAACAGTCTTGAAAACTCATGGATATATTTAATGTCAAATGTATACGTGTAAATCGTTAATGATACAAGTTCCCGTTAAATGTAAAAACTTTATTGAAACTCAATAGTTCATTAATTTATTTACAATAAGGTCATAAATATCAATGATTATGCTCAAAAAAAATGGATTTTGTCACGCCCTCATAAATAGCCCTGCCTTTATTATTTGTTCATACAAGAGAATGCAACATTGTATAATTTTTTTTAAAGCAATATACTTCCGCATTTGAAATGACTATTATACAAGACCCTACACCGACCTTGGGTCTAAATAGCTCCCCTATGCCAAGCCGAAGACCTGCCTATTGTGGCCCCAGCAATTTGTAAATCATCGATAAGAAGGCCGAGATTTACTAGTGCCGATGCGGTGTCGATAACTTTGTCGATGGATTAAGGATTAGTTAAACCAGAAATAATAATAATAACAAGTACAGGTTTCAGTCACACCACGAGCTTTACGGTGAAGGAAAAACTTGGGGGGAATCCTGCATACGTTTGAGAAGTCCATCGGCGTTACTCAAGCACGACTATAAATACGCCTTTGAATTTCTTTCACCTTCTCAAACGTATGCAGGTGTTCTCTCGATGTTTTCCTTCACTGTTAAGCTCGTGATGTGAATAATCACTGTACTAAAGTTCAGAAAAACTCATTGGTACAGTTAGGATTCGAACATGCAAACTTAGTGTTGGAGGCAACTACTCGAACCACTCGGCCACCACGTCTCACTCAAACTTGCCAATAATAATCGCGGAACTTGACACGTAATGCTTGTTATAACTAAGTAAATTGTTGAAAAATTAGAACAATAAAACTTTGCCTTTGAAATGTCACTGACATTTCAAATCAATTCTTTATCTATCAAATGTCCTTCATGTATAATCTAAAGATATACGAATACGGTAAAGAGATTCGAAATGTATAAGTGGTATAAAAAAAAATATATATATATATATACTAGTGGTCCCGCCCAGCTTCGCATGGGTGAAAAAAGTAAATGCCCTAAAACACGATCACAGCGCCACCTATCGGGTCCAATTGTGAATCTAAACCATTCCCGAATCCCCTTGAACACACACAAAAAATTTCATCAAAATCGGTCCAGTCGTTTAGGAGGAGTTCAGTCACATACACACGCACACAAGAAATATATATATTAAGATATATATATATGTATGAATTAAAAAAAAACGTATGAAACATTACATTAAATTCAAACGCATTCGGCAACATACAATTATTATTATTGACACACAAACAGTAAACTGCAATCATCAATATTCATAGAGCCGTTCAATTGCATTGTAAGATCAAAAATATCGATATCTCACAACACTAGCACTCGTGTTGGAATCGTTATTCAATTGGGCGTTCTATAGACCATAACGGTGGTCACTATCGTATACGTGTTCAGAATTACGCCGTCATACTGACGATTCACGACAGTTGGTCTGGTCACTTATTTAGTTTTATTTATACAAGGTACAACTACTGGCCATGTATGATCCGAGTCAGCAGGGGGTAAGGATATCTTTCAAATAGAGAACGATATTCTTAAGAAGGCGTGACCAACTCGTCAAATGTTTACTCAAATATTAGATTTTTTTAATCACCTGTTTTAACCAGCCAGTTCATAGAATTTACTAAAGAGTTTTTTCAGCTACCAAGGTTAAATATATATATATATATATATATATATATATATATATATAAATATATATATTTTTTTTAAGTTAAACGAAGCACAATACACAAACGCAAAATTATCTAGTTTCAACCAACCGAGCTAGTCAGTAATTCAACAAAATTATGAATATCTAGGTCAATGGCTTGTCAATTTTCCGTGAAAAATCATGAAAATGGCACGGCTCCAAAAATTTTTTTATGAAAATATAGAACAAAATTAGTAGACGTTGATAATTGGATTGGGAATAGACCGACAAGTAAACAAACTGTCACATAAGATCCTACTAAGATTCTAATGCAAAAGTATGTACGTTTTTCTTTCACGCAGACTACTGAACGGAAGTGGATGAAATTTGGCAAAAGAAATACGAAAGATAGAGGACATATTTTATCAATTAATTCAACATTGAAACAGGTAAAACCGGGGACTAAAGCTAGTTTATTTATAAAGTAAATATCAATTTGAAGTAAGTAGTGGTCGAATGTCGTAAAACTTTATCGGGCTCCAAACCGTGTGCATTGCGGTTTTAGTGCTGGGTGTAAGGAATAATGTCCTCCTTACTGAAGTTTAATATGTAAGCCATCAGAAATGACAATAAAATAAACAGATATTCCTTTATTGCGGATTCGTGCGAGACATAGAAAACCATTTTATTGCTTACAAGGTAGAAATGGCGTAACTATTATATAATAAAAGTAATAACTCCATGAAAGTAAGTCTTACACACAGCCCCTAAGGGCAAACGAGGGCAAAGAGATCAAAGCGCCAGTTCTCTCCAGACTTTACCTCTTTCGCTTCGTCCACATTCATCAGTCTCTCCATATATGCTCGTCGGTTTCGAGTACTCTTGACGTACTCAATAATAATAATAATAATATCCTCACGCCTTCCCACAAGGGTCCCCGAAGGGGTAGGCAGAGGTGTATAGGTAACACCCACACACCCACTTTCCGCCAGACGTATATTCGGTGCCAATAATAATAATTACATCAAATAAATAAATAATGTCTCATAGAAATATTCAGATGGTCTGGTCTTAAAGAACTCTTTTGTCTCTTCGAACTCGTCTTTTTAACATGAGTAAAGTTACGAACTGAGTCTATTTAATTCGCATTGCCGATTGAGAGTTATTTATGCAACGATCCGCTGAAGTTTTCACGCAAGCTTTAAATTTATTGATTTCTATTTCTGTGAACATTGCTGTACTGTCTAATACAATTGCTATGCGATTAACTTCTTTATCTACCAACGATACAGTTCCAATTCCAGTGATCGATCACTTGGGTAGTTATGACAATTTTGTCGATACTCCATCGTCCTGTGTAATTTCTTATGTTTTTTTAATGGTTTAAAAATAGATATGCATTTCGAACTAGTGAACTGTAACTTTGACTGGGATTGGTTCGTAAAATGATTAAAGTTAAAAATCTAATAAATATTTGTTAAAGAGGTATATTACTACACACTTCTGCCTACCACTTCGGGGACTCGGGGCAGGCAGATCTCCATACACAGAATCATATCGAGTCTACCTGCCTCTCTCTCCTAGCCTTTCTTATATTTTCCTTTTCCTCTTGCAAAACGAGTACTATGACAACATAATGAGTCAAAAGTAATGCAATACGCGGGAATCGAACCCTCGACATATTAACAATAGCCGTCTCATTTCAGTCCGATCCCCTGTGATATAAAAACAAGTCGCTACTAAGCAAGGCTTTACCGTTTTTTTGTTCCCTTGGGTAGAAGTTCTAATGAGAGTCTGTACAAATGCAAATAGTCCTTTCTACACTATCTTCGGCCACTTAGCCCGGCGGGGACCTTGGCGTCGCAACATCAATTAGCATTTACCACTTCACTGGTGCGATTATATGGAGTCGTATTAAATCAACGCTGTTATTTTACTTGAGCACTCGAAACTGGCGAGCATGTATGAAGATACTTATGTATATGAATGAAGGCAAAGAGATCTGTTCGTTAAAGATAACTATAATAATCAATATATTGGGACAATTACACACATATTAACATAACCCCAAATTAAGCAAAGCTTGTGGTGCTATTGTAACTAGGCAACGATATACATCTTAATATATATAAATCTCGTGTCACAATGTTTGTTCTCAATGGACTCCTAAACTACTTAACCGATTCCAATGAAATTTGCACACCGTGTGCAGTTTCATCCAACTTAAAAGATAGGATAGCTTACATCACAATTGGACCCGATAGGTGGCGCTGCGATCATGTTTCAGGAAATTTTACTTTTTCACCCGGGCGAAGCTGGGCGGGGCAGCTAGTACTTATATAGATATATACGTTAATGCATAGGACATGCAAGACTTGGGTAGAAATACTCGTGCTCATCACACAAATATCTGCTCTCAGCGGGAATCAAACCCGCGACCTCAAGCTTCGCAGTCAGGAGCTCCGATCACTAGACCGATGACAATACTACATACTCTTTGCAAAAGTTTTTCAAGTACGACTATACATTCGACTTAGAATTTCTTCTCAAAGGTGCAAGTTTTTTTTTTTATATTTTTCCTTCATCCTAAAGCTTAGTGTGGTTAATATACCCTGATTAACCTTATGTTCAAAAACCAGCCGTGGTGGCCAAGTGGTTTGAGCATTTGCATGCTACACAAAGATCGCAAGCTCGAATCCCGACTGTACCAATGGGTTTTTCTTTCCATAATACAATGATTAAGCATATACATAAAGCTCGTGGTTCACACCACGAGGTTTATGGTGAAGGAAAACGTTGAGAGAAAACCTGCATACGTCAGAGAAGCAATTCAAGAATGTATAGTCGTGCTTGAATAGTTACGTTTGCACCTAAAATATATTTCTGGCGAAAAATGGGTGTGTGGATACTTCCTATACACCTCTGCCTACCTTCCTTTCCTATCCTTGTGGGCAGGCGTGAGGATATATATATTCAAAAAAACTAATTGGAACTGGGGATTCGAACTTGCAACCCGTTTGTTGCATAAGACTACTCGACGACCTGCAAGCCATGTAACCCTTCCTTTGCTAGCTTTGGTATCAGCTCTGCGAATAAATTTGCTCGCATTAACTGAATCCAACTTCAATTGCTTGATAAATGTTCACATTTGTAATAAATAATAACTAATCTATAACTAGTATTCAAATGGGAATGACTGTCTGTCTATTATCACGACTAAGCCGCCGAACTGATGTTATGTCGTACACACATCTTTATATATATATAATTCTTCTGTGAGTGTGTATGTCACTGAACTTCTCTCAAACGACTGGACCGATTTTGATGAAATTTTTTGTGTGTGTTCAAGGGGATCTGGGAATGGCTTAGATTCACAATTGGACCCGATAGGTGGCGCCGCCGTCGTTACCCCGAGCGAAGCTGGGCGGGACAACTAGTAATCTATATATATATATATATATAGGAGATCCCATTTGTGAACTGACTCATCACCAAATCTCAGGAACTATAAGGCCGATTGACTTGAAATTTGGTAGGAGTATTCCTTACGCGGTGTAGAGGTCAGCTAAGAACGGATTTTGTGAAATTCAACTTCAAGGAGGCTTACTGTCTCATATTCCCTTTATCAGTATATAAAATATATAAAATATATATTTTATATACTGATAATAATAATCAATATATAAAAGTATACAGTATATAAATGTATATTTATATAGTATTGGTTTCGGAAAAAGCTAGGTTATTTAAATGTATACCCTACTGTGTTTATAATAAAGCTTATTATTCCCGGTGTTATCGTTAGCCATCGTAGTCTTATTCATACAATCTATGTATTGACCCAAAAACAGAGCCTCTATTGTTTAAGCTCGCATTACTCTTAAATTCTTACCATACGACCCACTTCTGAGAAGCCTGGCGTCTGGTATTCGTTAAAATTTATGAAGTTTGCTCCAATTGCGGCTAAGTAAATATACTCGCGTTTCCGATTTACTTCCTCCAACCGTTAATTTCAGTCATAACATGTTTTTTACATACTTAGCTTCGTGAATCAGCGTTTATTTTGGTGTTTTTTTGTTATTTCTCATTACCAGCTAAGCACATAATTAGAGAAAAAAAATTACCTAGACAGAACGCTCGGCTATTTCTGTCATATTTGAATTTGGAAACTTGTGATTTATTTTTTGTTATGATGTTTAATGTCGAGTTTGCAGAGGTGATGTAAGCAGCCAGTCTTAATTTAACAATTTTATGCTTTGGTAAAATATTTTTTAATATGAATACACAACCTATCTAAATATGCTTACAAGACTCAATTTTACTTGTCTTTAGTCTTTTTGTATGGTACGTCAAGTGTAGGCACACGTGCACACGTGGAAAACAGAGATATAGAGTAGAGATGTCATTCGATATTGAGTAGAAAATAAAAAAAAATGTGCTAAAAATGTAGAGCTTATTATGTTAATAAAGTAACCTGAAAAATATGTGCAAAGACACAAACTAAAATCTAGTTACGTAGTGCATTTTTAACTATAATGTTTAATTTCCATTCTGCTACTGGACCTGGATAACTGTCTTTTGGTGGTAAGGATGTTCTACCTAAATAAATTTGTCGTCATTATGTACCACTCATTTAATAATTAATACAAATAAAATCTACTTTTATTGACTCTAGAACGATTTAAACTGTAAAAAAATCGATTCTCCAGTTTCATATGGCAGCACTGATGAACGTAAAGTAACGTCTCGGGGTCACGTTAAAATATTTGGACTCGTGTGAAGTCGGCCGCGTGTTCCCTTTGATATATTCCTTAGATGTTTATTTTAGACGGAACCAACATCAAAATGGCATTTCAAAGTTTTGATAGTTCCCATCAAAACTGAATTGAAATCTTTGCACTCTTACTGGGAACTGGTGTTTTTTATATTAGTTGTTCAGTTATGAGAATCAACATAAAATAGAAACTAACTTAATTCCGTTCACAATTAATTACGTTATCGTTTCTGAACTTCGTACGCGTATCCAAACAGAATATTTTACAAATTTAAAAAGATATAATTCTTTTTTCAAAAGTTCTAAGAACGCGGCCTTATTCTGGATGCATCTCACATCCTTACATCGGACACGGTCGACGCTCGCAACTCTTTCGAATGACAATCATTGAGAGATTGCATCTCACTCGACACAATAGTGAGACGTTTTCGACACCTCAATTCACAAAGTATAAAATCTCGTACAGGATCGGATTATATATACGATAATTGAAATTTATTAGACTTTTAACTTCAATTGTCAGTGAAATATAGTTTAAACGAAAGATATAGGTAGAGAGAGCTGTTAATTTTTATTAGATCGAATCCGAAAAAGATATTCTTAAAGCAATAGGATCAATTGTTAACTTATATATATATATGTATACAATTGAGATACCTATTACTAGGGTGTTTAAAATTTTCATTTTAGAAATTAATTTATAAAATTAATTAATTATTATATTATATTATTACTCGCCATCTGTCACGTTGGCACCTAATATACCTCTGGCGGAAAGTGGGTGTGTGGGTATTACCCATACACCTCTGCCTACCCCTTCGGGGACCCTTGTGGGAAGGCGTGAGGATAAATATAAATATATATAATATTATTATTATTATAGTAAGAGCTGTATGAATTTTTTTTTATACGACTTGGGTGGCAAACAAGCATGCGGTCCGCCTGATGGTAAGCGGTTACCGCCGCCTATGGACACTTGCAACACCAGGGGTATCACCCGCGCGTTGCCGACCCTGCAGGAACCTTTTCACACCCTTCTTGAAGAACTCCATGCTGTACTCTCCAGGGAAAACCTCAACGGGGAGCTCATTCCACAGCCTGAGCGTTCGCGGAAGAAAGCTCCTTTGGAAGCGCACAGTGCGAGACCGTTGTGGTTCCAAGGTATGGGGATGAATTCCCCGTCGATGGTGAATGTTCATGAGCGAATGAGATCTGTAAATTTAGACAGAACTGGCGCCCACTTACCCAGAGTATGTATGATAATGTATTAAAATTTTTAACACGAACATAATACGTTATTTTACTTTATGTAATGTACGTAGCGCCACATTGTATCGCGTTGGACAAATTACAATGGTTGTCATGTAATTGCCATAATTTGGAGCGTCGAGATTTATTCGCCATTGAAAACAAATTATCACCTCTACATTACCATAACCGCACCTCAATTTCGTTCATAAATCATCGAGCAAAGACAAAAACTACCTGAACCCAGGATGCATTTAAACATTCCTGAAGAAAAACGTTATGCATTGAAAAATTTTTTTAGTTATTACCGCGTAAGAGTCAGCTATAACGTAAAATTATACGTGTAGAATGAAACCACGTTTTTTTATCGCATTGCAAATTATAAATGAAAACTATAATATTATGTTTGCGAACGAGTAGTATGTATATCCTCTAATAGTGGTGAAATGTCCCCGAAAGGGTAGGCAGAGGTGTAAAGGTAGTATCCACACACCCACTTTCCGCCAAAGATATATTTTAGGTGCAATCTCAACAGATGGCGAGTCGTTCTTACTTAGCCCGACTATACATACGCCTTTGAATTTCTTTCAAGCGTATGCAGGTTTCCTTTCGTTGTTTTCCTTCACGGCAAAGCTCGTGGTGAGACTAATCACTGTACTTAAAATCAGAAAAACTCACTCTGGATTCAGTGTACAGTCAGGATTCGCGTTCTAATACTTCGATAATCTTTGCGTTGCAGGCAACTACTCGAACCACCCGGCCATCATATTCACAAAACCTTATAATTTCTAGGAGGCAACTGTAAAAAATCTGAGACACCTTGTATCACCAAGAAAAGAATGCGAAATGCGTGTCCTAATTCTGACATTAGAACCTTACGTATACAAATGAGACGATTTCTGACGACAAACGGCTATTAACATTCCTTACGTTCGCTTCGAATTCTTGTCGTTCCGCAGCAGGATCGCTTCTCGTTATTTGAACGATTTATAGAATACTACACTTTTAATACATTTAATGCACTTTGTATTTATTGTGTAAATATATATTGCTGTATTTATTTGTTTTGAATTTACGATGTTTAGCTTTGAGCGTATGTTGTGGGATAACATTTTATTTACTTTGGAAAAACCGAACGAAATCAAACTTGACATACAAGATAGCCTTTTACGTACATTATTGTTACTCATAACGGTCCCTCACGGGGTAGGCAGTGAGTAGAGAACCAGCTATATCAAGACGTCTTACCCCTGGTGTTGCAAGCGTCCATAGGTGGCGGTAACCGCTTACCATCAGGCGGACTGCATCCTTGTTTTTCACCCATGTGGTATAAAAAGAAAACACGTCTGTAGCTTCAAGCCCATGCAGTCTCTTCATACATGTCCACCTGCTTCTCTCTCGAGGATCCCATCCTTCAGTGTTTAATCGCCTTAGTGAATGTAGTTGGAACAACTCTACCTCTTGAGACACTTTCATTTCTGACTGACTCGTCATTATTATATGTATGTAATATATTTTCATGTATTAATTACCTTGAAAAGCATACGGCCCCCCTGGTGCTATTGAGGGCGAGTCATAAAGCGGGATTCTAACCAATTCATAAAGTCATGAATAACTGTAATATGCGTAGATAAAAGATCAATTTATCAGCTGACTGACATAGAATAGAATCCTATACCAAAAGCGTCCCAAATTATTCTCGCCTTGCGTTCGAAACCCAGCCTTATTGACATCTGAACAATGACTAGAAACAAAAAGATTAATTAATTAACATGCTAAAATAGCTAAGGTTCATAATTAATTGAAATTAACGGTATGCTAACGGCGTATCTAGTTATAATTTTTAACACGTCTAGTTCGAGGTGAGGCATGTCGAGAAGCTTAGTCTAACTGCATTATTCTTTCGACACGATTTTAATTGTATCGTTAATCGGTTGCTATAGATTCGATTATGTATAACAAGGGTCTCCAAAAGGGTAGGCAGAGGTGTATAGGTAATACCCTATACCCACTTTCCGCCTGAGATATATTTTAGGTGTCAACGTGACAGATGCCTAGTCTATCCCCGTTACTCAAGCACGACTATACATACGCCTTTGAATTGCTTCTCAGACGTATGTAGGTTTCCTCTTGATTATTTCCTACACCGCAATGCTCGTGGTGTGCCTAATCACTGTACTTAAGTTCAGACATACTAATTGGTACAGTCGGGACTCGAGCTTGCGATACTTGTGTTGCAGGCTACCCGAACCACATGGCCACCACGGCTCTCGCACATAAATATATCCGGCGAAAAGAACATGTTTTACACCCCTGCTTACTTCTTTGAAGGCTCTTTGTGAGGTTTGAAGATATAGCAACAAGGCTAGCTATTCTTTGCCTATGCTGAGTAAATGAAAAGTATTCCACGCTACAAAGCTTGCTTACATATTACAAAGATACGTATAAACAATAACTTTAGTGCAGGGTACTTGCTCCCGACATTTACTTGCTGGCTCTTTTGATTAGGGCGACTACAGTGTCTTACAATAACTACAGAACGAATGGAGTCGAATTCTACCGCGGGACACAGTAATGCTACGGACTAAATAAAGCTGTAACTATGGGTATTATACAGGGATACAAATACTTCATATATATTTTATAGGAACAATTCCACACAGATTTACCTAGTACCAAACTAAACAAAGCTATGGGACCTAGACATACCTAGGATACCCAAGATGATTAGCTGGATTAACACATATGGTATATTTGCAATCCAGAAGTAACATCAAAGAAAATTTATTCGAAATACGAAATCCGCTGCGTCCGCAAGCGGTCCGTCCCGGCTTCGCACGGGTGGATATATGAGGACATATTTTTTTATACTAGAAAATATAGCCATGTCACTCAGGGTGAATGTAGCTTTCCAATGGTGAAATATTTTTTCTAATCGGTCTAGTAGTTTCGGAGCCTATTCAATGCAAACATACTTACACACAAATCTTTCCTCTTTATAATATTAGTATAGATATATATATATATAGATATATATATATATATATATATAGATATATATATATATATATATATATATATATATATCATACGCAGCGGATTTCGTATTTCGAATAAATTTTCTTTGATGTTACTTCTGGATTGCAAATATACCATATGTGTTAATCCAGCTAATCATCTTGGGTATCCTAGGTATGTCTAGGTCCCATAGCTTTGTTTAGTTTGGTACTAGGTAAATCTGTGTGGAATTGTTCCTATAAAATATATATGAAGTATTTGTATCCCTGTATAATACCCATAGTTACAGCTTTAATATAGATATATATATATATATATATATATATATATATATATATATATATATATATTTATAAAACTAGGAACATACACTACAATTTAGCGCGAGGCAGACCGCGGGGCATATCTTTTCTTTTATCTATCAGGTATATGATTTACTATCATATACCTAATTCCTCCATGATATGATTTTATATATTTGCATACATTTACGTAGTGAGGGCAAATGGTCGAAATAATATTTAGTAATAAATTATAATTAATTATAAATAAAATAAACTAGTCTACATTGCACAGCAAAAAAATAATTGCTTGGCAAATATCATAATCACGCTAAATGGCTTATTTAAGAAACCGAAAATAAAGACCTTGGCAGAAAAAGATAATAAAAAAAAAAACCTATTTTATAGTAAAATGCTGTTTTAAAGGAGTTTTTTTTATATACAACAAGAGTGCCAAACAAGCATACGCTCCAATCGTTGGAAAACGATTACCGGAGCCTATTTACGCTTACAATACCGAAGTATCACTTGCGCGTTGCCACTCTGTGTTCGGATAGTTACACTGTGTTGGCAGCATAATGGGAGTAATCCCTCTGCTGCCAGCACAATATAACAATCCTCCCCCCTCCCCAAGGAGCTCATCAGGTACCATGGTACCATACAAGGAGTTTGGGACCGCGGTTGCTTAAATTGTGGAATGAACTCCCTGCCGAGATTTTTCTTTGAAACTACAACATAGGACTCCTTAAGTAGGCTGTATTTTATATTTATACTAGCCCGGTAGTAGTTGTAGGCGTCCAAAGGCGGGCCCGTATTATTTGTCAACTTAGGTGTATAGAAAAATAGAACTGTTAATTATATTAGTAGAAAACAATTTCTACCTATACACCTCAGCCTACTCCTTCAGGGCCCTTGTGGGAAGACGTGAGTTTATATTATAACAATTGTTTGGAAGTAACGCTCGATAGAGAGGGGTGAGGAAAGATCGGTCTGCCCTGGCCTTCGCCCAGTGGAAGTGTAAAAATGATATGATTTTTCAAATATGCCTGTGCTTAGTCCAAATTTCAAAAAGTGTTTATTTAAGCAGTTTTTTATAGAGATCTCAGCGTTTTAAATGTTGATTAATTAAAGCTATAATTTGTCCTAGTATATATAAATTTAGAATTAACACCATTATTCATAAATTTATAAATGATAAATATATCGTCGCGCCTTCCCACAAGGGTCCCCGAAGGGGTAGGCAGAGGTGTATAGGTAATACCCACACACCCACTTTCCGCCAGATATGTACAAGTATCCGCCAGTTTATAAATAAATATAATATATACTGATAATTTTAAAAGCAAGTCTAAGTGCGACTCCATTCCGTTTTCGTCCGAACAGTCTCAAGGATCGTACATCAAAAGTGTAGATAGCACCAATAAAACCCCACCATTGTCCAGCACTCGACCCCAGACACACTTGTCGCGACCTCTGCTCTGTTGCCACGCAGATTTGAGTTATATTGAATGGCTTACATACATACATGTCATCACGTCGAGTCCCTTACGCAGACTTATGTAGACTGAAAATAAAGCCAGTTATTTTTAAATTTGTAGACATTTGCAAAGAGTAACCATGGAGTTTCTTTATTGTATATGGCTTACATACATACATGTCATCACGTCGAGCCCCTTACGCAGACTTATGTAGACTGAAAATAACGCCAGTTGTCTTCATATTTGCAGACATTTGAAATGTGTAACCATGGAGTTTCTTGCCGGTTCTTCTCCATGGAAACGACCAACCCGAACCGTGAATCTTTTTCGACGTTTTATAAGTGCCCACCTAGGCTTATATGAAATAAAATATTTTGGTTATGATTGTGATACCTCTTTTCTCTCTCTTCAGAAAAAAACTTATCAGCACAGTCGGGATTCAAACTTTTAATCTTTGCATTACAGCCTATTCGAACCACTCTGCTAGCACGCCTCTCATGCAGGAATATGGAGAACACGGTAACCCGAATATTTCTACTTCCTATATAATTAATTCAAAATTAGATAATAACCAAAAATCGTCATTCGCATGCGTGTGCGCATCCGATTAATATTTCTCTAGCATCGAGAATCATTCCCGCTTCCTTGTACGTGGGGTGCATTTATGGGATGTGTTACGTCTCTATCCTTCTTATGGGTGCTTGTGTGAGTAAGAAAGAGACGGTCGAATGTCCAAGCAACGTCTTATTGCAGTCAATCATCTATATTCGAAGTGGCTAGTGGAATATTATCGAACTTCCGTTCGTAGAGTCAATGACTTGACGTTTTGATGTAATGATTTTGACAGAATAAAACTCGGGTGCAGAATTGAATGAAAAGGACTGATTAAAAAAACCTTTGTAATATGAGTATCAAACTACCAGAGCGATAGATATTAGAGATATTCGACTGAAACTTTCAAAACTGCGCGCTCTCATTACCTACAATTAGCACCTAAAAAGCTGAAAGAAAGAACTGTAATATGTATGTAGATATAAAATGTAATATTCTTAATGGCATACATATCATCACGCCGAGTCGCTAATGGGGTAGGCAGAGAGTATACAGCGCCAGTTCTCTCTAGACTTACATACCTCTTTCGCTTCGTCCACATTCATCAGTCTCTTCATACATGCTCCACGGTTTCGAGTACTCTTGATGTCCCCGTCCTTGATCGTCCGATCGATATTATGATCTACGGTAGTTGGAACGTGGTCTTCCTCTGCCTCTTTCTTTCGTCACTCATCCTTTCTATATGTCCAAACCAACGTATATAACCAAGTGGATATATCCAAAGTTACATTCAATACGATGTTTTTATATTTTAAATGTTGCTGTTCGTTTATTCATTTCTAGCCATCGACTTCATACATTTGAAATATAAATTTGAAACAACAAACAATAGCTGATTTAGGTGTAAAATGATGCACCCAAACCATAAATAACAGATCGTTGTGAATCAATAGACTTTTATTTACATGTAAATAGCATGAAAACGTCGCTGGCTGCATCAGTTGCGGATATACAGTGGGATCTTGAATAAATGTTTTGCTTTCCTACATACATTATAATTGTATATTTGTATATGTCGTCAAGGGTCCCCCAAAGGGTAGGCAGATGTGTGTAGGTAGTACCCACACACACACACAATTTTCGCCGTTGCCAAAATGACAAGTGGCGAGTCCATAGCCATTATACTCCAGCACGATCATACACACGTTATTGAATTTCTTCTCTTACGTATGAAGGCTTCCTCTCGATGTTTTCCTTCTCTGTAAAACTCGCGGTGTGAATGATCACTGTATTCAAGTCAGAAAATCTCATTGGTCACAGGGTTTGAACTAGCAATCTTTGTGTTTCAGGCAACTAACTACTCGTTCCACTCGGCCACCACGACTCGTATATTTGTATCTATATGTATCTTTATATATATAATTCTTCTGTGAGCGTGTATGTCACTGAACTCCTCTCAAACGACTGGACCGATTTTGATGAAATTTTTGTGTGTGTTCAAGGGGATCTGGGAATGGTTTAGATTCACAATTGGACCCGATAGGTGGCGCCACCATCTTTTTTTTTTCCACCCGAGCGAAGCTGGGCGGGGCAACTAGTGTATCTATATACATATAAACTCTTCTATCTTTAGTAATACTAAAAAGATGCATAGTTTGTTCATTAATCGGAACTAATAAAATGTAGGTAGGTATTAGATATTCCGTGCGAACTTTAAAGGCGACATCTAGTGTCAAAGAGCTAAGACTACAGTCTGAGTCGTAAGCAATGTATCAGTGCCGCAAAATTCAAATGACAACCCAAACCCAGACAGATAGACACATTACAAGATTATCTCAATATTATAGACTGACGTCTTCCTCTCTTGCTATCGCCAAGTGTCGCTTGAAAAGGATCTTAGGACATTATACTAGCGAATGTTTGTGGGAATGTTTGTGAAGATATTGGTTTGGCTTTGGATGAAATTTGGCACAGAAATAGATTATTATTATTAGCTTGGAACACATGGTTATGATTTATCGCAAAACCGCGTAAACCCGTGGGGTGGAGCTCGTTATTATATAATGGAAATAGATTGAAAACTTGAGAATCGTTTTTGTTATACAGACCTTAAACAGACCTTTTAACCCAACGTAAATAAATAGTGTGTTTATTAAGATGACTCTTGACTCCTTGAAAGAAAACTCCTTGATGACCAAAAGTGTCAGATAACGAAACAGTACAACGGAGAAAGCTAGACTACCGACTGTTTCGGAGACCTCGCGGCTTCTACCTTGCAAAAAATACTGGCCGTAAATAAAGTATATTTCTCAATAAAAAAGACTTCAAATCATTTAAGCTCGGTCTGCGATGAACTTTATCATCCTAAGTAAGTTAAATAGATTATAAAAATCACGCAGCAAAGATTTATTTTAGAAGAAATCATTAATTATAGTCGATTTCCAGAAGGAAACAGCAAGAATAATCCATACAAAAAAAAATATTGTCGTGCTAAAATACCCCAAAAACTATTATTAGGTATATTCAGAGGCGACAGAAAAAATCACAAGCCAAATCACTACACTAAGACAATGTCATAAGCTGTCGACAACATTAATTGAAATTTATTGCATCTCACCCGACAAAATGGAACGTTAACCATCTGTGTTTATTCAAGTCAACTCAAACGTTTCTTTTATGTATATACGGTAGGTTTTCCAATGCAGCGTTTTGTTTGACAAGTCCGTTCCGTTTCAAGAGAGCACGTTAATATTTATTATGGTCGGACAATCGAAGATAATGCTACACTCATGTGATTTAAGACAATCGTCGAGCGTTTTTGTTCTATTGAATTAGCCTGGTACGGAGGAATGTAAGCCTTCCAACGAAAATATTATATACTAGCTGTGAGCCACGGTTTCTCCCGCGTATAATTTTATAATCTTTTCTAGCAACAAATATGTCACTCAGGGTGAATGTAGCTTTGAAATGGTGAATTTTTGAAATCGTTCCAATAGTTTCGAAGCCTATTCAATACAAACAAACAATCAAATTTTTATGCTTCACCCGCGTGGAGTTAAAAAAAGTAGCTTTGGAAATTTTCCTGCTAGAATCGGTTCAGCCGCTATGCCGTGAAACAGTATCATACATTATGATTAAGAACTTTGACTTTTGAGGATTAAAAAAAAATGTTGCCTATGTCCTATTCCTAGGTATAAGCTATCACCATTTCAACTTTCAGCCAAATCGGTTCCGCCGTTTGGATGTGAAAGAACCGCAAACATCCAAATATCCGAACTTTCACATTTATAATATTAGTACGATTAAGTTTTAGGTATAAGTATAGAAGAAAAATATTGCATCTTTTAGTGAACATAATATCCGATCGCCGTTATCTATGGTTATACGAGCTAATTACTCCTTTGATGACAGAGTAGTGTGCCGCGAATTATTATCATAATTTTTTTGTTCATAATTAAGAAATTATGACAAATGAAGTAAAAATTATTGATGCTGAATTGACAAAGCATATTTTTACTTTCAAAAGTGTAGTTACCATCGAAATATATTTGTAAAGTGGGTGGTGTGGGTATTACCTATACACCTCTGCCTACCCCTTCGGGGACCCTTGTGGGAAGGCGTGAGGATATGTATGTATGTATGTAAATATATATTTGTTTTAAATAAATAATCTGCTTCTACTAAATAGAGATCTAGTAAAGATTGCCCTTGAACACAGTAAATACGTCAATTTGCCAAAAAAGCGTTGATTAATATAACTGTCACGAATGCTAAGTCTATTGCTTGCTCAGACACATAGAAATTGATAAATAACACTTTTAAAACAGCAACGAAAATCCACCCACGATCTTGCGTCACATCTATCACATATGATTTATTTATTATTTGCAAGGTTAATGCATTGAGCATGACTGATTAAGTTATAATTTTATTTACATCGAGGTTTTTTTTATGGAAACGTTGAAGTCGTTTAAAGAAAACGATTAAAATGAATGGAATTAGTTTAAACTATATTTATATAGTGATTGGTGTGTCACACCACGAGCTTTACGGTGAAGGAAACATCGAGAGGAAGCCTGCATACGTTTGAGAAGAGAAGAAATTCAAAGGTGTGTATGTATAGTATAAAGCAAAATATTTTATTTCACATAGCCCTAGAATTGAAAATTATTATCTATACAAATAAATAAAATCGGAGTGTCTGTTTGTAATAAAAAAATAATTTTTGTTTCGAAAAACACAAGTGTTTTTATGTACTTAAAGATTGTCAAAGGTAAGTGGAACTGTCAAAAATAGTACTTTCCGATTGCCTACCCATAGACAAAGTCGCGTTCCGCTAACATCTACCTAAATGCTTTCCACACTAATACTATGAGGAAGAAAGATTGTTGCTACATACATACATATCATCACGCCGAGTCCCTAAGAGTATAGAGCGCCAGTCTCTAGACTTACATACCTCTTTCGCTTCGTCTATCTGTTTCTTTTTATATCTGTGTATATCTATTTCGTCAATCTTTCTTCACTCATCCTTTATGTCCAAACCAACGTAACATGCCTTGCTTCATAGTTACAATCAATAACTCCTTCACACCAGTTGTTTTCATTTCGCTTCTATATTTTAGCATATATTCGTTTTAATAATGCGGGCGAAGTCTCGGGCCACAACGAGTGTGGTATGAAATTATATACGTTGACTGTTTTCAAGGTGCGGATATTGGTATTCCTTCCTATCTGCACACACTACGCAGTACGTACAGTTTCTATGGGAGTAGCATATGGACGCTCGTTTTCTTGGCGGAAACGCCTGTACTTACTTACGGTAGTTAAACGGTTTTGGTGTGTAATAAAGCAATGAAAATATTATTTTATATACCGTGTGTGCTTTATGATGGTATGACCAAACATGTAGAGGTATGACATGGCTGACCGACATGGTTTGATAATTCTTTAGGAAGTGTTAGATAGGACACTTGTTTACACTTTTGATATTTTTTTAACAAAGCAAAGTTTTCAATAGTTTTAATTACGGTTTTACAAGCCTGCAGGATTTTTGTTCATACCTTGATTTATTTTTCAATGCTATGGAAATATCTATATGGGGACTTCATGCCACAGTCTGTGATTTCGCGGCAGGATTATTTTATAAGCCGCGCAGATAAATCGTAAAAGGTTTATATATACTCGTAGAAATAAGTTTGTAGCCAATTTTTTTTTATTTCAAGAAGCTTTTTATAACCTATAGGACTTTTTTTAAACTTTCTTCATATTTTTAAGCGTTTCATGAATATACGACAAATCTAAGGTTGGCGCCCCTGACATTAGGCATACGATCACTCGTGATTACGTCATCTATCATAATAACCGCCGCATCAGTATGCCAACTGCATCCGCCTTATAAGTCAAGCAGAGGTGTCAATCATGTAGCTAGTAACAGTGAGTTGTCATTCCGCGCATATCTGCGAGGATGCCATGATATATTGGCGGAAATGGCAACACTGACCCGCAAGATAACGCTTAGGTATAGGAGAAATTAATATGTGAGAAGTTTCGTTCTTAAACAATGGTCCTGAGCGATTAGTATTTTTTTTCAATGCAAGCTCGCTTCTATCACCTACAATGTCCATAATAAATTTGCAAAGGAAAGAATTTATAAGTGAACTAGCTTCGCTTGGGTGAAAAAAGTTAATTCCCCGAAACACGATCGCAGCGCCACCTATCGGGTCCAATTGTGAATCTAAACCATTCTCGAATCCACCTAAAGACACACAGAAAATTTAATTAAAATCGTTCCAGCCGTTTACGATTCTACAAAGAACTTACAGACAAACGTTAATTTATATATATACATATATATGGATTATCCATACATTACATACAATATTCAAACAATTTACTTCGTTTTAGCTTGAAATACCAACCAACCTACCAGGTGAACATAAGGCTAGAAGGATTCTATGCCGTTATTAAGACTCCTTGCACAGGCATCATTATGCTTTAGACGAAATAGTCATAAATAAAAGTTAGATACAGAATATATTTTTTGTATTATTATTATTAAGAAAAAAATACTTAAAATTCATCAACATTCGCTCCAATATGAGTTTGACATATAGTAAAAAAAAAACAAAATGTTTTCGGTCGCACATCATACAGCCATAAGGAACACGCCGCCCTAACGATATCCGCGTTCAAACGTGTAACTTTTAAAATGTACTTCATTATGCAACCCGTGTCCGTTCGTCTATTCACTGAATAAGTTAAAACTAATAATCTTGCTTGACATACAAATAAGCGATATTTTGGGCTATTTAAAATTCAAGGAGATTCGTTGAACTCGATGTGAGGTATAGTTAAGCTTTTTGGTGGCGCGAACAAACATTACCGCGGGTTTTTAAAGCTCTGGACCTCATTTCCCTCCCTAGAATTACTCGTTCAGTAATCCTAGGGAGGGAAATGAGGTCCAGAGCCTCCTACGTAAATAGAGTATTAATTCTTCAAATTGGAAAATTGGGAGTTTGTGTCACTGGATATTCTCCTCACCGGGATTTTATCTCCAGGAAAATATATCTTTAAATAATATAATATCTTCTTCCCACAAGGGTCCCTGAAGTGGTAGGCAGAGGTGTATAGGTAGTACTCACACGCCCACTTTCGGCTAGAGATATAATTTAGGTGCCAACGTGACAGATGGCGAGTCCATCGCCGTTACTCAAGCATGACTATACATACATACATAGGCATTTAATTTTTTTTCCAAACGTATCTAGGTTGTTTTCGTTGTCCCCCCTTGTTTTCCTTTACCGTAAAGCTCGTGGTATGAGTAATCACTGTTTATTTGTCAACTTAATATGAATGCAAATTAGTTCAAGTATTTGTTTTCATGTGAGAACATTAAACACAATTGAGTACCATTAATTTTATTATGTGAGTAAGTATAATCGATTCTAAATGATAACTTTACGAGGCATTTAAAGTAATGTTTAAAGGAAATAAAACAACGCGAGTGTTCTGAATACCAAAATACAGACTTCCGTCCTTTTTGCTGCGTTTTAAAGGACGTTTCATAATATCAATTATTGTAATAAAAATAAACAGATGAAATATTTTTTTTGTCAATCTCGCTAACGCGTAAGAACATTTTAACGTTATTCTATGAGATCTTTTTTCTATTATTGAAATATTATTTGATTCCTAACACACGCTTCAAAATACAGGCTCATTGAATAAGTCGCGAAAAAAACAGAAATCACTTTTTTTATTTAAGTATGCAATATGGAATTCTTAATTTGAAAATGTTTAAACATAATAGAGTAGAATCTTAGCAGAAGGAAAACCGTTCAGTACATGGATGTAGTACAATACAAGAACAGTCGCCCACGCATTCTGAGAAAGCTAGTCGTTGGAAAAATCATAAAAGTGTGATATATTACTTTGGCAATAAGTGTTTTTATTCGAAGGTATGGGTCATCGCATGATCCGTGTGCAACGTAACAGCAACTGAAATAGAATGAGTATTCCGTTGTTTTTAAGAACTTAATTGGAACAGCAAAGCTATTATAGGGACAAGAAGAATCGACGCGCTTTCATACATCAAATAACATATATATATATATATCCTCACGCCTTCCCACAAGGGTCCCCGAAGGGGTAGGCAGAGGTGTATAGGTAATACCCACACACCCACTTTCCGCCAGAGGTATATTAGGTGCCAACGTGACAGATGGCGAGTCCATCGCCGTTACTCAAGCACGACTATACATACGCCTTTGAATTTCTTCTCAGACGTATGCAGGTTTCCTCACGATGTTTTCCTTCACCGTAAAGCTCGTGGTGTGACTAATCACTGCACTTAAGTTCAGAAAAACTCATTGGTACAGTCGGGATTCGAACTTGCGACCTTTGCGTCGCAGGCAACTGCTCGAACCACTCGGCCACCACGGCCTCAAATAACATGTTGTATTATTTATAATACAGTTTATTTACAATAACAACAATTAATAATATTTACAAAGAACAGTTGAAACTAACTACTTACAGATAAAATATTTGTCCCAAATCGGTATCCCGAGGCAACGTGCCAAGAAGACTAGCAGCATTGCCACGCTGGATAGCAATGCTGATTCTCTGAGCGAGATATGTTCCAGCCCACCTGTCACGAGAGGTCCCGACTAGACGGCGCGAGACCTCTTTAAAAAGATGGTGAGCCTCAGGACCCCAAGGCCCCAGAGTTTCAACCGCAAATGCAGCAAATATGTAACCTGACCCGAGACAGGCATACTTGCGGCGCTTGAGGCACTCCTGCTGATCAAATTGATTTTGTTTGTTCAAATTGGATGACGGATTTGCTTTCTATCAAAGTGACGAATCTACATAGTTAACGTTAAATTTTATGATAAGCTTTTGTCCTGTGTCATTTTAATTACCTATGTATTTTTCTTTATATTTCACTATATTGAATGCACGCAGATTATGTCCACGAGAGCTACTGCCGACAAACTGTCATACAGTTTGACAGAACATACAATATTACAAAGATTTTGAACATATAATTTGTGGAATTCAAATAAATGAAAAAAAGTTTTGCGTTTTTTTTCATTTTTTTTATAGACCGTGTTTTGTTTTGTTCCTTTCGGGGACTGTTGTGAGAAGGCCTTTTAAATATTACATCTTACCTACAATGGATATTTACATAGGACATTATATACATAGGAATTTATTTATCAGTATCTTTATGAACTAAGGAGGTGACAATAACAAATTAAATGCATTGTCTATGACCACCGCTCGTGCCCATTTGGGCCCAAGTGATTCACTGACTTCATAAACGTCATTAGATATCGGAATAAACATTTTGTTGCAGCAATGCTGCGTTGTAAATATTGCATAAAATACAGAAAATTTTCCATGAATTGATTGCAAAATTGCCATTGGCAATGTTTTCGGTGCATTTCAGTATCGATTCATATAAACAGATGTTTCTAAATAAAACTGGCGCCAAAGTTCTAAGAATATTTTTGCGTAATATATTTACGATTTCCGGTGCAATGCACGTATTTGGAATTCCCTGCAATACCGTTTGGATTTTTTGAATTTCTCAGGGATTTGAATATAAAAACAAAAGAATAGGATTAGAAAAAAAAATTTTTTTAGGTAATAGCATGAATAAAATTTTAACCGTCATTCCTGTCTATGGTTTACTGGCTATGATATTCTATAACTCCATGATACTTTGAAAAAATAACGACACAGTACTATGTTTCAAAGCCATACCTTCAATTATTCTCAACAAACAGCGAATCTGATTCATATTACAATAACGCTACCTATTAATACGAAGAAAAAATAAACACAACTTCTGGCGGGGAACAATGATCAAAAGACTGGTATTCAGGGCAGAGACTGAATAAAAGGGCTTTCTAAACTTGTCAGTCAATAAATTGACTGCACATATCGCATAAATTTTATTGTACACTAGCTGTGCCCGCAACTTCGTCCGCGTTTAATTTAACAAAAAAAGTTTTCAGTTTCTAAAATAAAAGTAGCCCACGTTACTCCTTTTTATATCAGCTATCTGCCAGTGAAAGTCCTGTCAAAATCAGTCCAGCCGTTTCAGAGATTAGTCGGAACAAACAGACAGATGGACAGACAGACAGACAAAAATTTCAAGAAATGTTATTTTGGTGTATGTACCATATATGTGTTCATATGCATGTAGTAAAAAGCGGTTATATCAATATTACAAACAGACACTCCAATTTTATTTATATGTATTGATTAAATATCTGTCAATAAAATATACAATATGTATTTAACGTGCGAAACAACGTATTCAATCATGCGTTACCGATATCTCGTTAGTTTTATGTATGTATAGATAGTGCCCTTCGGTTTAGCCCGCGTTAACTTGTATATCCTTCTTTTTTTCTAGAACAAAACATATTTTGTTTGCTAATCCAGCTATAATCTATAGATTACACAGACAAATATAATCTCTGATAAATTTTATCCAATTCTCTGTTTCACGTAAAAGTTTTTGCGTGAATGAGGAACAAACAAATATCCTCAAAAACTTTTGCATTTATAATGTACGAAGGTTTTTGTAAAAAGTTAAGTGTTTAAGTAGTAAGTGTGTAAGTAAAGTGTTGAGTATGTTCTATGTAGGTATTTGCGTTGGTTTTTATAGTCCTTAGCATCACTGACATCTGTCACTGTTAATGATTTTGACCTAGATTTTGAGATATTCCTCTTGACAATTTATTGACTGATATGTCAACTCATCATTGTATTGAGACTAAACGAATCGAATTGTAGCCACAGTTTTGCTTACACATCTATGTATGCAGTATTGTGCTTACCCAATGGTGACAACCTCAAAAAAGTAATGGTTCTATTTTCAAAATAATTCAAATTTAGAGTGTTAATTATTTTATTATATATATTATTTAGATTTAGAGCGATCGAACTACTACTTTTACGACGTCTACAATCTTGTTTAGTTTTACAGCCTAGGTCTGATGCTATAATGGTGTAGGTTTTGAATAGCATATATATTTTTTTAATAGTTAGTTAGTTTTAACACAACAACAAGTAACAATAGGTACTTCTTAGCAGTTAAAGCAGCATCTTGTCTGTCTGTCCGTAGTTTTTGCTACACCTAAGGAACCACGTGTTTGGCACACGTTACAAACCACCGGAAAGAACAGAGCCATTTGTGACAAGTAGAGTCGATATTATTGAACTGGTAACATTATTTAGTCTATACTGTTTTTGCAATACAAGGCTTGTATTGAAATATCTCGGTTGCAATACCCCGCGGCTTCACCTATGTAAAAAAATATTTGCTTATTAGCTTAAAATATGTTTTTTTTTATTTCTCCGTTCAGGAGTTTTTGCGTGAAGGAGGAACCAAAATCCCCACAAACCTACGCATTTTAATATAAATACGATTGGCTCTAGATCAGAAAATGTTAGGGTAACAGTGTTAGAAGGTATTATTCAAGCTCAATATTACTCTCTGCCTACCCTCCGACTCAGCGTGATAGTATGTACCCTAAGTTCGGTCATACAAATCATCAAACCATATATCTCCCGCAGTAAACAGAGAAAAGAGCTGCTCTCTCTACACTCTCACTTCTTTCAAGTTCATTCTTTGTTTTTTTTATAATTATACTAGAGTATTGCAATTTCAAATCCCGACTGTACCAATGAGTTTTTCTGAACTTAAGTACAGTGATTAGTCTCACCACGAGCTTTACGGCGAAGGAAAACATCGAGAGGAAACCTGCATACGTTTGAGAAGCAATTCAAAATGTATAGTCGTGCTTGAGTAACGGCGATGGTCTCGCCATCTATCACATTGGCACATTGGGAACTGCCTACTGTTTCGGGGACACTAGTGGCAAGCCGTACATAAAAATATATTATTATTAACGGTCAGAGACAACTACAAATTGTAGCAAACAGATAACATACATTAAATACGATTTGTCTGTAGCAAACATAATTAGCTTAATGGATTTACACCTTGTTATTATAATATTTGGAGTCTCGAAGCCACTGACTGATGAATGTGGATGTAGCGAAGTCTGTGAGCCTAGAGTGGACTGGCACTACTTCCTCTGCCTACCCCGTAAAGAACCCCACGCGGTGTATGTATGTAACAGATAACGTATGTTAAAATATAATATATCCTCACGCCTTCCCACAAGGGTCCCTGAATGGGTTGGCAGAGGTGTATAGGTAGTACCCACACACTCACTTTCCGCCAGAGATATATTTTAGGTGCCAACGTGACAGATGGCGAGTGCTTCGCCGTTACTCAAGCACGACTAAACATACGCCTTTGGATTGCTTCTCAGACGTATGCAGGTTTCCTATAACGTATGTGTGTGTAATTCATTGATCACTAGTTTAGCTAGACAGGAGTAAAGCTAAATGAAGGAAAGTTGGGAGAGGACAGAGTTGAACAAGCTTATGCCTTGCCTGATAGTAAGCAGCCACCGTAGCCGCGCCGTAGCTTCACTATCTAGCTTTCAGCATAGGAAACCAACGAGTCCCCTCCTGCACAGCTTTATAAGTTCTAGGAACATTACTCGTTGAACACACAATGGTATAGATAACCCTACGCACAAACCATCGATAGTCCTAAATATGTAGCTTCCATGTAGATATATCTACATGTTGTGTCGTTGTGACACAGTGGCGTTAAGTGGAATGCGGAAATTGCAGTTTGCATAATATTTTTTTGGTACGAACGTAGACTCCACACCACTCTCTGTGCATCTGGCAACAAAAACATATTGTCCCCCACGTGTTGTGCTACGGCGGCTGCATGCTAAGGGACCAGGGTTCGATCCCCAGCCGCAAGTCTTCTGTGGACCTTCTAATATTTTACAATTAACTTATTTATGGCAGTTTTTTTATCGTTTTTGATGATAGGAAGTTTAGTTGAAGTTTGACTCTATCGTATCAATGAAATGAGTCTTTGGTTTCGTACCACTATTCAGTTCTATAAAGTATTAATGAAGAAAGTTTATGTTTTGAATAATATACATATATATATCGTCACACCTTCCCACAAGGGTCCCCGAAGGGGTAGGCAGAGGTGTATAGGTAATACCCACACACCCACTGATTAATAATCACTGCTTAGTTTGAATTATATTACTTCTAACTAATATTATAAATATGAAAGTTTACAAGTATGGATGTTTGTTACTCAATCACGCCAGAACTGCTGAACAGAATTGAATGAAATTTGGCACAGGGATAGATTATTAGCTGGATTATAGGATATTTTATACAAGAAAAGATTACCAATAAAATCAAATATTACGCGGGTGAAACTGCGAGGCACAGCTAGTAAACCGTAATCATATTAAGTACATATAATAAATAAATAAATAATAAATAATATATAATAAAGTTTGTGATGATGTTTGTTCTGCTTTCACGCAAAATTTACTGAACAGAATTGGATTACATTTAGCACAGAGATAGATTATTTGCTTGGATATATTTTATTCTAGAAAAAAGTTTTACCAAATTTTAGGCGGGTGAACAACTGGTTACATAATATATTTATTTCGGCCCTTAAATAAAGGCAGTTACACACCCATTTGAATTTAGAACACGGTTTTTTATGATAGTTTTTTTTTAATGTCGTTTTTTTATTTTATTATTTTATAGTTGGCCTTCTCACAGGCTCGTTAAAGGTGTATGCAGAGACGCGTGTCTATCATCGAATCTCAGGCACGACTTCACTCACATACACCATTCAATTTATTCTCATACACAAGCAGATGTCTTAACTTTGAGGTACAAAGAAGGTAGATCGAAAAAAAAACTCGAACTGTATCTAACTAGTCATATGGCCAATTCCCGCCACCCGTTAACCAGTAAAGCTAACGAAGCCAAAAACAATACGAAGAACTGTTGGTGACTCACTTAAAATATAAAACTAATTACGTTTTCATATAAATGCCACAGTTCTATATTTAATTACATCTTAAAATAACAAAGCCAGCTTACCAGACGTGGAATGACAGGACCGCCTGACTGACCATCCGTTGTGTTAGAATGTTTTGAAAACAAGCACTGGTGTCACTGTAGTGTAAGTTTGTAAGTACACAACCACTTGGGCACTGTCACTACACACAGTAACGTGGATCGATGTATTAGGCTACGTGCTGAGACGACCGACCGCCGTAAGCTCTGAACGAAGACTGAAGTGAATTCACCTAGGGCGCGAGAGCTTTCAGCGATGCGCGTGCGACGAAAGCAAAACGTTGAAAATACAGTTATCTCTTTCTAATGCATGCGCGGGTGTATAATAAAACATCCCTATCTCGTTCTCTTTGTCTGTAACTACGTGGAAATAGTGGAAAACGTCTGTAAACATAGCAGGCACTTTTCGTTACGTAAACCCGGGTTGCACTGCACGAGTATGATTTATTCTGTCCCATGATTAATGATTTTCGTGTTTTCGTTTTGTTTTTGTTAATGTTGGCGTTAATTCAATGCAACTCTGTCTGTTGAGGAATGTAGGACAATGTTTATGGGGATTTTTCAATGTATTTCGTTGAGTACGAGGTTTTATTTGGATATTTCTCGTTTCGGCGTAGTACTTAATGTATGTATAGGATATTTGTTAATTGCATCATTGAAGTTATACTAATTAATCTTACTAATATTATAAATGTGGAAGTTTGTAAGTTTGGATGTTTGCGGTTCTTTCACGCCTATACCTAGGAATAGGACATAGGCAACTTTTTTTTTTATCCTGAAAAATTCAAAGTTCTTATATTATAATGTATGATGCTCTTTTACGGCATAGCGGCCGAACCGATTCCAGCAGGAAAATTTTCGAACTCCACGCGGGCGAAGCCGCAGGTATAGCCTAGTAAAGTCATATCTAATAGATACTTTTACTTGACTTAACTTTTTAAAGATTGATGACAACATTCTGTAGTGGTCAAAGTCGCAAAACGTTCTGCCGCTCCATGGGTCGAAAGTTAGATTTTTAAAGTTAGCAATGTACCTAATGACAAGTTAGGAATGTGCCACAGTTGAACTTTAAGACAGTAGTAAAACAGTTAATACATAGTTTGAGTGTAAGAAAACAAGTATAATTTTAATGGCTAAGTACGAATTTGTGAGGAAATGAATTTCCTTCCATCCCAACCAAGTTTCGAGGAACATAAAATATGGACATAATTCTACGGATTGGTATCTAATTTCCATCGTGTAACTTCCGTTACGGGCCAGTACTACTTCCTGGCCATTGAGCAAGAATTTTAACATATACATATGTATATGCATACATTTATATGTATAAACACACTGAGTCCCTCACGGGGTAGGCGAAGGAAGTAGTCAGACTTCTTTCCCTTCACCCACCCAGTTCCCATGCGTCTCATCAAGTATGCTCGCCGGTTTCGACTATTCAATAGAATACGTTTCTATTTAAGACCTGTATTGTTGATTTTGAGAACAAATATAGGCTCGAATAGTCACGCCTTCCCACAAGGGTCCCCGAAGAGGTAGGCAGAGGTGTAAAGGTACACCCACTTTCCGCCAGAGTGTACCAGTACAGTACAGTACAGTTGGTACAGTACAGAGTGTACTGTACCAACGTGACAGATGTGCCTTTAAATTTCTTCTCCGACGCATGCAAGTTTCCTCCCGATGTTTTCCTTCACCATAAAGCTCGTGGTGTAACTGACCACTATAATTATGTTCAGAAAAACTCATTGGTTCGAACTCAGGGATTCGAACTCGCAATTTTGGGGTTGCAGGCAACTACCCGAACAACTGGCCCACCACGGCTCTTCGGCGAGAAACCTAATGAGTTTTATCTAAACTCCTTGATCGGTCACTTTGATCGAGACTAGCTTTCAACTAATTCGAAGCGTTCAAGTATAAAGGAAGGGGGATTTATTTATTTTTAAATACCTTCATTGTAACATCCGCTAAAATAAAAAAAATATCAAATCCATCGACCCCTAAAGAATGTAAATCTTTCTCAAAACGGCGCGTGTCACGTCGTTTAGTAACTTCACCACCGGAAGCGGATACTCCATGCGCCCGTAGATTTAGGAGCTACGGCCATTGATTGATTGATTAATGATCTGATTGATTCGATGTTTATTGCCTAGTCGGGTAATATGTGTACTGAGTTCTTTGATTTTTTACGACTGCGGTCTGAGTCGATGTCCGAGAGTGATGTATAAGTCAGTCTTGCCAACCACACACAAAGTTTACACGTACGATCTCAGTGCTACGTGCTGATGTACTTCAAACTACATTTGATTAGTGTGCCTTATCTATACCCTATACAAAAAAGAATAATTAGTGTCTGTTTGTAATAGTAAAATAATCGCTTTGGACTAAAATCAGAAAATGGATAACTATATAAAAAAAATTAAACACTAGATGGCACTGTTTTTCGAGACTTAATGAGCGGTTAAGCAGACGGCTTCATACTGTTAATTTTGTGTCACAGGTGCGCGCGCATCTTAAAATTTCACTCTCATCATTTTTTCATAACGCGCCTAAAGAAGTATAACTTCAAAAATAACATTTGGTCTGTCTGTTTTTTTTTTATACCTACTAGAAGAGTGGCAAACAAGCATACGGCCCACCTGATGGGAAACGGTTACCGTAGCCTATTTACGCTCACGATACCGAAGTATCACTTGCGCGTTGCCCTCTGTGTTCGGAGAGTTATAGTGTATTGGCAACATAATCAGTCTAATCCCTCGGTTGCCAACACAATATAACAATCCTCCCCCCTCCCCAAGGAGCTCATTACTGGAAACCTCATTCACCGCGTAGGAACACAACACAATAAATTATGTTATTTGGCTACGGACTTCTATAAGGTGGAGGTCCTGCCCCAGTCGGGCAGCTCCCAATTCGAACGGAGAATCCGTTATGCCCTACCTCTCTTAAAATCTGTCTGTTTGTTTCGGCTAATCTCTGAAACGGCTAGACAGATTTTGACGAGACGCTTATTGGCAGATAGCTGGTGTAATAAGGAGTAATTTAGGCTACCTATATTTACAAAATTTTTAAATACTTCTCTACTTGGACGAAGTCACGGGCACAGCTTGTTTATAAAATGTATGTATAAAAGTTGTAAATCCATGTTTTCCCACAAGGGATTCGAGGGTAAGCAGATGAGGAAGAACCGAAGCCTCACTTCGTCGGAGATGCCAACGTGACAGATGAGTCTATCGCCGTTGCTCAGATACTTAAAATTTCTTCTTTAACATTTAGCACGCTTCCTCTTGCTTTCTCCGTCGTAACTCTCGGTATCATAGCGTTGCAGAATACACAAACCACTCGGCCACTACAGCAATTTCCTCTATTTTCATCCTAATATAACCTAAATTTTAGCCTAATTACAACCGGATGTTATTGATTACAAGTAACAGTAAAAAACCAACGCACTTAAATAACGGGAATCGATTGTGAATGAAATCTATTAAAAGCCGGTCTATACATAGACTCAGAAGGTATTATTGAACGAAACCGATGAATGAATTGAATTAATGGTTTCGTGAAGTGTTCCCATAACTTTGTGCAGTGGAGTGTAGGTGTGTAGGTAGTTGCGTGGAAGTGATTGAATTGCGACGGCGCACGCGCGAGCTATAATCACTAGTTCAATTCTTCTCGTCTCAGCAGCCCTTGATCTAAAGGGGGGGGGGGGAAGTCTGGGCCCACGCCCGGTCAATTCAACCACAGAACAATATAGGTATATACTAGCTGTGCCCGCGACTTCATCAGCGTAAAACGTAAAAAAAAAGTTTGAGTTTTTTTAAATTAACGTAGCTTATGTTACTCCGTTTTACATCAGCTATCTGCCAATGAAAGTTGCGTCAAAATCGGTCCAGCCGTTTCAGAGATTAGCCGTAACAAACAGACAAAAATTGTAAATAAAGAAAAAAATATTTTGCACCGTGTATATAGTATGGCCAACGGTATTAAGTCTACAATAAAAAATGGCTTCCACGCCATAAAACCTCTACATTAAAGCCTAAAAGTCGTTGCATTAGAATCTTTGCCTGTATCCATAAATTCTCGTACAAAATGGCTTCATTAACACGAGTAGTATTACAAGTCGCGAAAACAAACGCCCCCGTACAACTACTAAATATGGAAATTCCAGTAAATGTTGCTGCAGTTTCGTTTATGTAAATTTGAATATGCTATCCTTTTTTCTCTCTCGTTATGTGAGTTTCGGAAAGTTTTGATACTTAACCGAAAAACTACGGGACAAAAGGTCTCCAGGCACTACTTAGGTGCTAAGTAAACACAGCTCAGGGCACCCTCTATGGGGTACAGGCCTCGGATTATGGCGTTTCTGATACACGAACTAGGGAGCTGGGCTGGACTAGGAATTAGTCTTAACATATATAATAACTAGCTTATGCCCGCGGCTTCACCCGCGTGGAGTTCGAAAAAGTAGCTTTGGAAATTTCTTGCTAGTATCGGTTCAGCCGCTATGCCGTGAAACAGTATCATACATTATAATATAAGAACTTTTAATTTTTCAGGATAAAAAAAAAGTAACCTATGTCCTATTCCTAGGTATAAGCTATCAACACTTCAACTTTCAGCTAAATCGGTTCAGCCGTGAAAGAACCGCAAACATCCAAACTTACAAACTTTCACATTTATAATATTAGTAAGATAAGAAAATAATTATATCCTCACGCCTTCCCACAAGGATCCCCGAAGCGGTAGGCAGAGGTGTATAGGTGGTACCCACACCCACTTTCCGCCAGAGATACCTTTTAGGTGTCAACGTGACAGATGGCGAGTCCATCGCCGTTACTCAAGCACGACTATACGCCTTTGAATTGCTTCTCAGACGTATGCAGGTTTCCTCTCGATGTTTTCCTTCACCGTAAAGCTCCATATAACTCCGATATATACATGACATCACGCCGAAGCCCTCGCGATGTAGTCAGAGAATGTCAGTTCCCTCTAGATCTACAAACCTCTTTCGCTCATATTGTTTAAATATACAAATTCACATGTAAACTGCAATATGCACAATTTATAAGTAAAGTGGAATTATTCTTTCCAAGAATCTGTGGTATGAATACTTTTGTTGCATTGCAAGGATTAACCGGGTCATAGAATAACAATACGCCAAGTAGAAATACTGGTCTGATACAGAGAGTAGGTATATTTTTTCTTATTTATTTTATGCAATAAATTACGAGCAATACGCTGTGAATAAGCATCAACCAGAATGGTTAAACGAAATTGCCATCATTAGCTACTACAAAATGGAATCTAGGAACGCGTAGGAATTCCACCTTGAAAGATAATTCTATAATATATATATATAAATAGAACAAACCCTCAAAGACGGGAGCGTCAAGAGTACTCGAAACCGGCAAACATGTATGGAGGGACTGATGAATGTGGACGAAGCGAAAGAGATATGCAAGTCTAGAGAGAACTGGCGCTTTATTCTCTCTGCCTACCCCGTTAGGGACTGCGCGTGTTGATATGTATATATATTTATATATATCTTCACGCCATCCCACAAGGGTCCCCGATGGGATAGGCAGAGGTGTGTAGGTTTTACCCATATAACCACTTTGCCAAAGCCAGAGATGGCGAGTCCCCGCCCAGATTAGGCAGAGAGGTTGAAATACCCTTTGTCTCTAGATATACTGACATACATTCTTATAAGTTTATTTTGAAATGACAGGTGATCGTCGTAGGCTCCCATACGCCGTCTTACCAAGTCCTATCTGGCAAATTAATCTATGCCACACTCACATATGTTACACGGTATCTTCTGCCCACGTGCGACGTACTCTCGTATATGGAGTATTGTTTTATTTTATAACTAACTTATACCAGCGACTTTGTCCACGTCGCACGAGATAAGATGTCACACAAATACATTAACACACTGTACACAAGTATTACAGAATTACGAAATTGGAATTATTGTTTATCCACGATTATAAATGAATAGACCCAATTACAAATGAATACACCCAATTATAAATGAATACACCCAATTATAAATGATTACACCCAATTATTAATCAATTTAACTACGCCACGTAGGTGGGAAAGAATCTGTACCCGTATTTTTAACTCGTTTTATTTTCCCTTCCACGCTCTTTTTATTGCAAGCGGCGGCGGTTACCGCTTACCATCATGCAGGCCGCATACTTGTTATTAAAAGTTATTAAGATATTTTTATTTAATGTGCAATGTACAGACACGTCCACAGATTCATTATCTATACTAATATTATAAAGAGGAAAGATTTGTTTGTTTGTAATGAATAGGCTCCGAAACTACTGGACCGATTTCAAAAATTCTTTCACCTTTGGAAAGCTACATTATCCCCGAGTAACATAGGTTATATTAAATTGGACCCGATAGGTGGCGCTGCGATCGAGTTTCATGAATTTTACCTTTTTACCCGGGCGAAGCTTTCTGTGTGTTTCTGTGTGTCTTAAGCTAGATTCGAGAATGGTTTAGATTTACAATTGGACCCAATAGGTGGCGCTGCGATCGTGTTACGGGCAATTTAACTTTTTCACCCGGGCGAAGCTGGGCGGGACAGCTAGTATATATATATAAAGGATAAGTAATGTTTGCACGTACGCTTGAGCATAATAACAAGGCATGCTTTGTTAGCTATCCTGATACCCGAGATACTGTTGAAGGATTTATTATAAAATTAAAGTTCCCGTGTTACGAGTACTGGCGAAGATCATCGAATCAGCAACGCCATACAACGTGGCAATGCCAGCTTTCTTGGCACACTTCTGCGCGACAGGCGATTGAAAAATGTATCAAATTAGAATGATGATAAAAAATGGTTACTAAATATATCTCAGGAAAGAGGGCCTCTGCCTACCTATTTTGGGACCCGGGTGGGGTGCGTGTTATCTACACAATATTTGATAAGTGAGTCCAGGTATACATACTAATACCTGATTGAAGAATTACATGCTAAACTCTCTTATTATACAATTGCTCCGTTCCTGTATAGTAATATAATCGGTTAGGCTAATATATTTCCGACGAAAAGTAGGTGTGTGGGTACTGCTACTAGCCTACCCCTTTGGGGACCCTTGTGGAACGCGTGAAGATATATTATAATCTCGAAATGGCAAAAGTGGCTGTGACCTCCAATTATTCCTTTGAACACGTTAGTTTGAACACACCTAGACGCAATGTCTCTTAGGAGTAAATAGCTCAAGAATGGAATTTTACTTATTAATAAACTATTAAGAATCTTACAAGATATCAAGCTATCAACTCCATATCCTGGCGCGATCCTTAGCAAAGCGATTTTCGTAAAGATATGCATTGTCCGTCATAAATTTTTGGTTTAGATTCAGTTACCGGTCCGATTATGTAGTTTGTATCGATAGTAAAATTATGTATGACTCGCTGTGCCCGCGACTTGGTCCGCGTGAAAATCTCACGATATCTGACGAATCACGAATCACGAAAGGAGGGACAGAAAATTAAAAAAAACACACCTTACGTAATTTATGGACGCCCCTTTACTCCTTTTTATATCAGCTATCTGCTCGAGAAAGTCCCGTCAAAATCGGTCCAACCGTTTCAGAGATTAGCCAGAACAAACAGACAGACAGAAAGACTGATATATTGCTCTATGTATCGTGTATACATCCATATGCAGTTAGTAAAAAGCGGTTATTTTAATATTACAAACAGACACTCCAATTGTATTTATTTGTATAGATTAAGATGCAGAGTTAAGTAAGAACTATGTGAAGTTAAGTATGATTTCAACCAAACGGGTCGTATCGCTGCGGGATCGGAAAGGATACGAACGAATGCGGTTACAGCCGATTGCGTCCGGCAGGATGGCGACGCATACGAACGGTCCCGTCGATTGCGTAATTGAATTTCGAATTACCTGATTTTTGAATTCCGAATACTAAAAATTTTCGCAACACTTCATTTTGATTCTTTTTAATCTTTTACCTTAGCCATGACTAGCCGTCATTTCGATTCGTACCGTCTCAATAGATTCAAACACGTATGGATGTTTGAATTGTCACTGTGTTAGAGCTAAATAGGTTTCAACCTGCAATGTATTATTATTCTTTATTTCAAATAAATCTTATAAAATATTGGGGCCTACCGGCATCGGGATCAGGGTCCAAGGTACCGGTGGTTAGGGTCCCAGAGAAAGAAATCTCCTCATAATACGTGCGTATTATTATTATTATTACCTCAATCGGAGTTGAAGCGGTGGCCTTAAACGAAGCGGTCGGATCGTCATGTGGAATGGAGCGATATAACAATAAGTTGTTGAAGCTTATTAAATATATTTTATTAGCTAACTACCGCATAAATACGTAGTTTAATTAATTGTTATTAAATCCAATCACGAACACTGGTTACCATGTAAACATCTGAATTACGATCATGTTTTGGTCCTTATGGAAAATATCCGTTCCTTAGAGAGACAGGCGTTTATAAATCCGTACCTTGGTAAGCTTGAATAATGATCACATTTTGAGCAACAATTTTACGGCAAGTAAAGTGAAATTACTTTTGTTAATACAATTTTGCGAGGTCATCATCATCATCATATCATCACGCCGAGACCCTAACGGGGTAGGCAGAGAGTATAGAGCGCCAGATCTCTCTAGAGTAACATACCTCTTTCTCTTCGTCTATATTCATCAGTCTCTTTATACATGCTCGTCAATTTCGAGTTCTCGAGGTAATTTTGAAGGAATCAAGCGTTTTTATAGATATTTATAGGATATAAGATATCTTCATATAATCACGCAAGGGTCATAAAGGGGTAGGCAGAGGTGTAACGACACTCTCTTTGTTCCGGAGAAAATTTAATTGGCTTCACACCTTCCCATAAGGGTCTAGGGGTAGGCACAATTGTGTAGGTAATATACACCCACTTTCCGCCAGAGCTATTTTAGGTGCCAATGTGACAGATGGCGAGTCCATCGCCGTTACTCAAGCACGACTTTACATACGCCTTTGAATTTATTCTCAGACATATGCAGGTTTTCTTTTGATTTTCTCCTTCACCGTAAAGCACCGTAGGTACATCTAATTGGGTGTATGCATTTATTAGACCTTAGGTGACAGAAAGCGTTTATACGCAAAACAAATTAAATAGTTTATACATTTTATTTATTTTTATTCTATACAGCCAGGTTCAAAAATGTATTGTCTTATTTATACTATTGGATTGATTTCTATTAGAGGATTCACTATAAGTTGCATAAGAGCAATGTAGTTGCAACATAACAGGACCGCCAGCCATCTTAATTCCTGGATTAAATTGATAAGTAGGATAAGATTATTGATCAGATAGTATTTCATAACAGAGCTTTCCTGACTAGTTCGATAAAAACTCCATATGAAGACATTCTATAACAAGTATTTAAAATTGATACCTGGTAGAGCTAACTTATAGGGTACATATTCCTTTTCATCCTTCCTTTGTTTTCCACTATAGCCACAGAAGAGTTAGGCAAAGGTATTTTATTTACCAGACGACCGTCTGGTCTAGTGGTTAGAGCTCCTGACTGCGAAACTTGAGGTCGCGGGTTCAAATCCCGCTGAGGGCAGATATTTGTGTGATGAACACGAGTATTTGTACCTTAGTCTTGGATGTCCTATGTATTTATGTATATATCTATCTATATAAGTAAATGTATCATTGTCTAGTTACCATAACACAAGCTTTGCTTAATTTGGGACTAGGTCAATTTGTGTGGAATTGTCCCAGGTATTTATTTAGTTATTATTATTATTTATATTTATATATTTAGGTGCCAACGTGACATATGGCAAGTCCATCGCCATTTCTCAAGTACGACTATACATATGCCTTCCTTCTCAAATATATGCAGCTTCCTCTCCATATTTTCCTTCACAGCAAAGATCGTGGTGTGGTTAAATAATACTATAAATGTGAAAGTTTGTAGGTTTGGATGTTTGCGGTTCTTTAACGGCCAAACGGCTGAACCGATTTGGCTGAAAGTTGAAATCGTCATGGCTTATACCTAGGAATAGAACATAGGGTACTTCTTTTTTTTTTAATGCCTTAAATTCAAAGTTCTAATATTATAAAGTATGATGCTCTTTCACGGCATAGCGGCTGAACCGATTCTAGCAGGAAAATACATAAGCTACTTCGAACTTGCATGCTTTGCTGACGACTAGTCAAACCACCATGGCTCCTTGAATACTTATCTAAGCATGCGTCAGGTTAAATAGCTGAGTTGATAATTTGAACCAGAGGTCACAGTTATAAATCCGAAGCTCCGCCCACAGATCTTATTCACGTAAACTATTAGTAAATAACATGAGGACTCTACAATAATATACAGCTTAACGATAGGGTTGTCACCTTTTAAAATAACAACATGTCATTTTACATATTAACTGATTGAATATAATCGAAGCGGTAGGCAACGGTGGGCAGGTAGTACCCACACACCCACTTTCCACCGGAGATAGATCTTAGGTGCCAACGTGATGCAGCGAGTCCATCGCCGTTACTCAAGCAAGACTATACATACGCCTTTGGTTTGCTTCTCAGACGTATGCAGGTTTCCTCTCGATGTTTTCCTTCACCGTAAAGCTCGTGGTGTGACTAATCACTGTACTTAAGTTCAGAAAAACTCATTGGTACAGTCGAGATTCGAACTTGCGATCTTTGTGTCGCAGGCAACTACTCGAACCACTCGGCCACCACGGCACAATAAGTTATTATCTTATACAAATAGACTTCTGCAGGATATGTACTTTTTGTTCCTTAGGATTATGTATATCCACAATTCAACGCAAATTTTTAATCATAAATTACATTTAATAAATCGTTTAGGCCATAAATATTATCTTGCATGGCACCTAGTATATATTCTTGTATTATTTACAAAATATTATATGTACGCTCAACTAATACAAACATTAAAACATGAACAAATTTTATCATTGATTCTTTGACAGCCCTATCATTTGATGGAAGATGTACAGTTAGGCGCGTGCGCACGTACTTAAGTAATATCGAATATAATTTATTGATGTTGGCGACTGTACCTCGTACTGAGAAATCTTGCTTAGTTGAATTTTATGCGGGAAATTATATTTATTTCACTAGTAGTAGGTAATTTACATGTAGTGATAGGTGTATATGTGTTATTAAGGCTACAAGCTACAAAGTTTATAAATAATATCACGAAAGTTTATTTTCATAGTCATATTTCTCGAGTAGTAAAAAGGTCTCGTACTGCGCGGTTCCAAAGGAGTTTCATTTCGCGAACACTCAAGCTGGAATGAGCTCCCCGTTGAGGTTTTCCCAACATGGAGTTCTTCAAGAAGGATGTGAAAAGATTCCTCCAGGGTCGGCAACGCGCGAGTGATACCCCTGTTGTTGCAAGCGTCCACAGGCGGCGGTGTCTGCTTATCATCAGGCGGACCACATGCTTGTTTGCCAATCGTGTGGTATACGAAAAGAAAAAGAAGTAGTGAAAGAGAGTAGAGTTACTTATAGATCTCTTTCGCCGCATTCATTCATCTCTTCTTCTTTGCTCGCCGTTTTCGAAAACACTTCTAGCTTTGTGTCCGATAATCTTACTATCTTAGCTTACGTCTTACTAATATTATAAATGTGAAAGTTTGTAAGTTTGGATGTTTGGATGTTTGCGGTTCTTTCAAAGCCAAACGGCTGAACCGATTTGGCTGAAAATTTAAATAGTGATAGCTTATACCTTGGAATAGGACATAGGCTATTTTTTTTTTAATAATAATATATCCTCACGCCTTCCCACAAGGGTCCCCGAAGGGGTAGGCAGAGGTGTATAGGTAATACCCACACACCCACTTTCCGCCAGAGGTATATTAGGTGCCAACGTGACAGATGGCGAGTCCATCGCCGTTACTCAAGCACAACTATACATACGCTTTTGAATTTCTTCTCAGACGTATGCAGGTTTCCTCTCGATGTTTTCCTTCACCGTAAAGCTCGTGGTGTGACTAATCATTGTACTTAAGTTCAGAAAAACTCATTGGTACAGTCGGGATTCGAACTTGCGATCTTTGTGTCGCAGGCAACTGCTCGAACCACTCGGCCACCACGGCTGTTTTTTTATACTGAATACATTTTTTTTTTATACTGAAAAATTAATATTTCTTATATTATAATGTATGATGCTCTTTCACGGCATAGCGGATGAACCGATTCTAGCAGGAAAATTTCCTAAGCTACTTTTTTAATACAAGCTTATATTATATGCTTATATATAGGCATAAGCTAGTCTTATATATGTACATATATAAAGTACAAACTTGAAACCGAAGAGCATGTATGAAGAGACTGATGAATGAGGACAAAGCGAAAGAGGTATGTAAGTTTGGAAGAGGCATGAAAGAGAACTGGCGCTTTATACTCTCTGTCCACCCCATGTATGAACATATATAAAGTATACTAAATGATGTGGAAATTAAAAATAAAACACGTTAAGTCGCCCTAATCAGTCCAAGCCCAATTTCCACCCAATTTGCCCACAACCCGTTACCGCGCATAACGTATGATCAATAGTTATAAATAACGCGAAACGATGTCGCGAACGATACCGGTGCGTTACTAATGACATCCTAGAGCGCCCGTCTGTCTGTCACAATAAGCGTGTGAGCCGTGATGACGATAACGCACTATGGAGATGGACTGTTCAGATTTTTTTAAAGGGTGGTATAGCTAGTGCCGTCCACGAAGCCGCGCCTGCCGCCTAGTTGCCTGTGACAAAAATATCGCAAGTTCGAATGTACCAATAAGTTTTTATAGAACTAGTGAGTAACTGCGACGGACTCGCCATCTATCATGTTGGCACCTAAAATATATCTCTAGCGGAAAGTGGGTGTGTGAGTACTACCTATACACCTCGGCCTACCCCTTCGCGGACCCGTGTTCTGGCGAATAAATTGTTTCATTCACAGTCCGGGTTCGAACTTGCAATATTCACTCCATAAGCACAGCTCCAAAATGTATTTTAAAAACTCCATCTCCATACCCCGCCATCCGTGCAGGACATCATTAAGCATCGGTCTGAGCTACAAGTATTTCAACCGACAGAGAGAAAATCTACTTTTAGCCTGAAAAAATCGTTAGTTTTAAGAGGATGCGCACGCGCCGCCGCCGGTTAGAATGCCACTTTTTAACAATTAATAGTTTCCTTACCTATTTTTTTTAACTTCCTCCTTGTAGGCGGGAGAGGCGATATGTTTCGGAAGGGGAATGTCACATGCCGACTATTTCAATTGGGATATTGTTAAGATTATTGGTTGATCTTTTGTGTCAAAGATATATATGTACTAGCTTATGCCCGCGGCTTCGCTCGCGTGGAGTTCGAAAAAGTATGTACAGTATTTTCCTATCGGTTCAGTCGCTATGCCGTGAAATGTGTTCAATAGTAGTCTTTGGCTGTGAAAGAGTAACATACCAACATAGGCCTTTATAATATTAGAACATCGAATGATTTGTAATTTTTGTAATGACAGGATTGAGTCTTTAAACATGTGTCAAAATAAAATGTTATTTAAAAATAAAAGCACTAAGGAGTATTGATATCATTTTAATGCAAATCTGAATTACTACTAATAATGAGGCAAATTTTATTCCTGTAGGAAGTTTCAATTTTCGGGATAAAAATATGTCCTATTCCTAGGTATAAGCTATCACCATTTCAACTTTTGAAAGTTTTTGTGTGTGTTCAAGGGGATCTGGGAATGGTTTAGATTCACAATTGGACCCGATAGGTGGTGCCACCATTTTTTTTTTTCCACCCGAGCGAAGCTGGGCGGGACCACTATTATTTATAAGATGTTATGTACATGGTATAGAAGAGCCGTGGTGGCCGAGTGGTTGGAGTAGTTAGTTGCCTGCGTCACAAAGATCGCAAGTTCTGAACTTTGAACTTAAGTGCAGTGATTAGTCACACCACGAGATTTACGGTAAAGGAGAACATCGAGAGGAAACCTGCATACTTTTGTCACGTTGGCACCTAAAATATATTTCTGTCGGAAAGTGGGTGTGTGGGTACTACCTATACACCTCTGCCTACCCCTTCGGGGACCCTTATGGGAAGGTGTGAGTATATACATAGTAGGTATATTTGAAAATAGACCAGTTGTTTTGTAGGAGTTATACGGTGTTGAGTACCTATATCGTCACGACGATGCAATAAAAACAATAGCTCCAAAGATAACAAAATGACAACAGTATTAAAAGACCTAATACATTAAACAGTGTTACATATGATAGAGCCGTGATGGTTCGAATAATTGCCAGCAACACAAAGATTGCAAGTTCGAATCCCGACTGAACCAATGAGTATTTCTGAACTTAGGTACAGTTATTAGTTACACCTCAAGCTTTACGGGGAAGGAAAACATCGAGAGGTCACCTGCTAACGATTGAGAAGAAATTCAAAGGCGTTTGTATAGTCCAGCTTGATTATTGACGATGAACTCGCCATCTGTCACCTAAAATATATCTCTGGCGGAAAGTGTTTAGTACCCACATACCCAATTGCCGCATTTTATAAGGCACCGTGATGATGAGGTTAGGTTAGGTTAGGGCGATGGGCACTGTTTGGGCACGGTGTCCGCTTACTGCCGTTCGTAAGCTTGCAGCCGCTAAGCGCATTCTCGTCGGCTGGGTCTCAGCAAGAGTCGAAGTGCTGGAGGCAAGGCCTCTGCAGTGCTTCCGATGTCTCGAAATGGGTCACGTGCGTAACACATGCACGAATACTGTCGACCGGAGCTCGTGCTGCTACGCATGTGGTGAGCTGGATCATCGAGCGAACAATTGCAATCGCCCTATTAAATGTCCGTTGTGTACAGCCTTAGGCCGAGCTGCTAACCACAGAATGGGAAGCAAGAAATGCTCTCCCCCGAAGAGCAAAACCAAAATGAGCCGAAAGCCGGTGTCTGTACCAACAGAGACTGGAGGACCGATACCCGAGGTAGGTCCGGTCAGGGAGGAGGTAATGGATGCGTCATAATGGACCACACTGTTAAAGCTCTCCAATGCAACCTCAACCATTGTCGAGGTGCGCAGGACCTTTTCCTGCAAACCATCGCGCAGTGGTCAGTCGGAGTAGCTGTAGTAGCGGAGCCCTATCAGGTTCTCCCGAACCATCCTCGCTGGTTCGGTGATGACTTGGACTCCGTCGCTATATATTGGGGAGGTGGAAGCGGTGACCCTCCTTGCTCTCTTATCCAAAGGGGGCCGGGATTCGTCGCCGTACGGTGGGGTCATATCGCTGTTGTGGGCTGCTATGTCTCTCCCAACTGTACACTTGCTGTTTACGAGGCGTACATGGACGAGGTGGCCAACTGCATTCGCGGTTGTCTTCCCCGTCCCGTGCTTGTCCTGGGCGACTTTAACGCTCACTCTCGTGAATGGGGGGACGCCCGGGATGATGCCAGGGGAGAGACTGTGCTAGAATGGGCAGCGACACTTGATCTCCGTCTTCTGAATCGGGGGGCTGTCAGCACCTGCGTGAGATGGCAGGGGGAGTCCATTGTTGATCTATCGTGGGCGACGCCCGCCGCCGCACTCATGGTAACGGGATGGATAGTGGCTGAGGAGTTGGTGACACTTTCGGACCATCGCCACATCATTATCGACGTGGCCCTACGCCCTCCAAGCCATGGAAGTTACAGTAACAGCCCGCTTCGACGGTGGTCTCTCAAGCGGTTGGACAGAGATAAACTCAGAGCTTCAGCCATAATTGCAGCCTGGCCTGAAAGACACGCCGAGGGGATACTGCCGGATCCTGAGAGAGAGGCTGTCTGGTTTCGGAGGATCATGACGTCGATATGTGATGCGTCGATGCCCCGGAGTAGGCCTACCGAGCAAAGGGCCGTATACTGGTGGTCTGAGAACATCGTGGAGTTACGTGAGGAGTGTCTCCGCTCTCGTCGCCAATACACACGAACCAGGAGAAGAAGGCGAACTACTGCTGAAGAGCTAGATGGAGCCTACCGAGCCTATAGAAATGCTACAATGGCCCTGCAGCAAGCGATTGCTAACGCTAAGGCTAGGTCCTGGAGCGAACTTCTCGAGGGTGTAGAGAGAGATCCATGGGGGCGTCCGTATAAGATGGTTCTTTGTAAGCTACGTCCCTGGGTTCCTCCACTGACGGAAACCCTAGACCCTGCCTTTGTGGGACGTGTCGTCGATTCCCTCTTCCCCAGAGTCCAGGATAGTCTGGTGCCTCCGGATTTGCATTTGGCATCGAATGTCTGGTCTGAAGACCTCGAGGTAACGAAAGAGGAGTTCAACCGAGCCGTGAAACGCCTCGGAGCACGGAACACGGCACCTGGACCTGACGGTATTCCAGGTCGGGCTTTGTTACTGGCTCTAAGTGATGGACTAGGGGATAGACTACTTCAGTTGTTTAGTGATTGCCTTCGCTGTGGTGTATTCCCAACGGTCTGGAAAGAAGCTAGGTTGGTTCTCCTTCATAAAGATGGGAGGCCCGCGGATTCCTCCTCTGCATACCGCCCTCTTTGTCTACTAGATGACGCAGGAAAGTTGCTGGAACGAATCATAGCAGACCGCCTTTGCACGCACTTGTCAAGTGTTGGGCCGGACCTGTCGAAAGATCAATATGGCTTCAGACGTGCGCGGTCGACAGTGGACGCGATCATTCGCGTTCGAACACTGACAACGCAGGCTGTTACAGGGGGTAGAGTGGCGTTGGCGATCAGTCTCGACATCGTCAATGCCTTTAATTGCCTGCCCTGGGATGCAATCAGAGGGTCACTGGTGTACCATGGTGTGCCTATCTACCTTCAGCGTGTGCTCTGTGCGTACTTACGCGACAGATGCGTGCAATACGTGGGCGGAAATGGACGGCTACACAGTAGGGAGATGTACTGTGGGGTTCCACAAGGATCTGTATTGGGGCCGCTCTTGTGGAACCTCGCGTATGATGCGGTACTGCGTGTCAACCTCCCTGAAGGCATTAATGTCGTCTGCTATGCGGACGACACACTCGTGTTAGCCACTGGGAGTACATTTGAGGAGACTAACCAGCTCGCCGAGCTTGGGGTGGCATGTGTTGTGGAAAAAATCCACGAGATGGGTCTGAGGATAGCGCCGCAAAAGACCGAGGCGGTATGGTTCCACAAGATGCCTAGGGGGAGGGAACCACCCAGCTCGTCGGTACGCGTGGGTGACGTTGATGTCCAGGTCGGGCTGTACCTCAAATATCTTGGGCTCACTTTGGACAGCCGCTGGGGCTTTGAGGAACATTTTAGTCGTATGGTGCCCCGGATTAAAGGGGTAGCGGGTGCTCTGCACAGACTGCTGCCCAATCTAGGGGGACCAGGTGAAGGAGTTCGCCGCCTCTATGCGGGGGTTGTGCGATCCATAGCCCTCTACGGGGCACCCGTCTGGTCCAAAAGGCTGGCTGGTGTAAGGCGCTGCAGAACTATGTATAGAAGTGTGCAGCGTCCTATGGCCATTCGGGTCGCACGAGGATACCGCACGGTTTCCTTCGAGGCGGCCACTGTCCTCGCACGGTTTCCACCCCTGGATATCCTGGCAGAGATGGATGCTCGTATTTACGATCGCCTCCGGCGGACGGATGGAATCGCACCCCCGAATGCGGCTGAGGTGAAGAGAGAAGAGCACCGACATGCACTTGTGGCATGGCGTGAGCAACTTCGGGAACCGCAAAACGCTCGCCAACGCGCCGTTGGGGCAATTCTGCCAAGCTTCGGGTCGTGGCTGAGGAGGAGGAAGAATGTCACCTTTCGGCTGACTCAAGTTCTCACCGGGCATGGGTGCTTCGGTGAGTTTCTAAACCGGATCGGTCGCGAACCGACAACCCAATGCCACCATTGTGGGAGTGACCGGGATTCCGCACAGCACACGCTGGAAGAGTGCCCAGCGTGGAGCTCGGAGCGACGGACCCTGGTCGGCAGGATTGGGCAGGACCTCTCCTTGCCAAGCGTGGTAGCGGCTATGCTGGCGGATGAAGAGTCGTGGAAGGCAATGGTCACGTTCTGTGAGTCGGTGATGTCCCAGAAGGAGGCCGCTGAGAGAGATCGACAGAGAGCCGATCCATCTCGGAGACGACGACGACGACGACAGGGCAGTGGCAACAGACGCCCCCCCCTACAGTCTGCCCAATAGCCAGGGCCTAAGAATTTCGGCTATGGTATCCCCTGCCTGTCGTAAGAGGCGACTAAATGGGGTTGACGGGCTTGCGGATAGTCAGGGTGGGGGCCCTGGCTGTCACACAACGCGGGCCAAGGATTGGCGGGAGCGCCATGTGGCTCGAGCTTCCGATGGCACAGTGAGGGTAGTGGGGGCGAAGCTAGGCGCCCCTGGGATGTGCTAAAGCAAAGTGCAGGAGGGCACTGGTGCGTTCCTCAGGAGATCCCAGAGCCCTCCTATATACACAGAGGATGGCCACCGAGGGGGTTTTAGTGAGTAAAAATCTCACATAACCCGTTCGTCCCCCCCAGGACGGTCGGGTACCTATAGAAGGTTTCCCCCTCGAAAAAAAAAAAAAAAAAAAAAAAAAAAAAAAAAAAAAAAAAAAAAGATGAGAATAAAACGAGTGCAAAGAGATAAATACAGAAGTTTGTACATGTATATATATTTTACAAAAGAATTTTTTACTTGCCGCCAGGATTGGAACATGCAACCTTAACTTCTTTAAGCCAATCGCCCACCTAAGCTCTTCTCGGAATGTCATCCGATCAAAATGCAATTCAAAAAGTTTTTCAGTTTCGCTTAAGGCTTGATTGAACTAATTTACGATGACAACGCCTGCTTAATCCTTAAATAGGTCAGTTAATACCTTCATTTCTCTACCATAGGTTCTTTGTGCCCTTACTAAATTTACATTTAATGGTCTGGACACACCTACAAATTGTGACTAGTAACCGTAAAAGTTCTAAATGTCATACTGGTAAAGATGCGCATTATTTACATATTTATACACATAATTACGTCATACCTAGTCCGTGGTAGCGCCACGATGTAACCAGAGAGTATCCGATTGATGTGATCCAGGTAGTTGAAACGTGGTCTTCCTCTGCCATCTTTCCATATATTTTTGCATATTGCAATATTTATATGGGCGTTATAATTGTTAATGGCATTATTTATATTAACCCGAAGAATATTGATATCAATGGCACATCAAATCAAGGTCAAGACCACTTTGGCCTTCGAAAGCTAGAACGAAAGTCATCGACGTTGCTCAAATAATTAGTGGCGATCTAATTCGAAGTATCTGACATACATTATACAAGAATTAACCCCGTAGTCGCATCCGTTCCGATCGCGCAGGTGTGTCATGCCAACAATTGCATATAAAGGTTCCTCGTGTTTGTATGCAGCGAGTACCACTTGCAATCAATCATTATCTAAATAAGGTGCGACCTTGATAACCGATCTCGGTCGCGCATTGTTATCATCAAACAATTGCAAAACGACGCAACACAAAAGTATTTAAGTTGTTTTTGAGACCAAAATCAAAATATTTTATTCAACGTAAGGGACACAGGGAACACTTATTGCACGTCACATATTTAATACTAGCTGTCCCGCCCAGCTTCACCCGGGTGAAAAAGTAAAAAAAGTTTGAGTTTCTTAAAAACCGTTCTTAGCTGACCGCGTAAGGAATACTGCTACCAAATATCAAGTCAATCCGCCATATAGCTCCTGAGATTTTGTGATAAGTGAGTTTCCAAGAAAAAAATACCTGCCAGGAGAAGAAAACCCTTGGCCAAAGGGTTCTAGTATTCGCCTGCAACACAGGTTTCGTTAGTAGGTATTAGGCACACAGCTTTACGGTAAAGAAAAAAATCGATATGAAACCTGGATGCAATACATTCGTGTAAGTTTTCGTTTTACGCTTGTTAAACTCCGGTTGTACTCATTTGCTTAATCAATTATTATTATACATTCGGAAAGAAGTACAAATACGTTAGTTAGACTAATACATAAGCCGTGCTTGGGAACGGCGATGGACACGCCATCTGTCACTTTGACACGTAAAATGTCAAGGGCGAAAATCGGTGATAGGTAGGTATAACTTTTACTTTTATTATTTAAAATGTTTGCTTTCTGCACTTCTGATCTATATTAACTTTAACTATGCCACTTCTCATACTCATCCGGCGGCGGAATAATCGTGAAAGGCGTGTTTAAAATGTAAGCTTGACGTAGTAATATTATTATGTAAGTTGTTCATTATAAAGCGTTGTTTCGCATGAAACAGTACCTCCCGTATGGTCTAGTGGCTAGGATACCTGGCTTTCACCCAGGAGGCTCGGGTTCGATTCCCGGTACGGGAATGACGTGTCATTATTTTATCTTTTTTATATAAATAATTTGATAATGTTATACAACTACGGACATTGCCATGGTTTTCGAAGACTATAATTACCAGTAGAATTTCAACTATAATTATTTTTAAAAGCAAGTTTGTTACAAATGTATTTCCTAAATTCATTATTATTTTCGACATTCCTCACGCCTCCACACAAGGGTCGTCGAAGGGATAGGCATAAGTACTACGCACACACACCCACGTTCCGCCAAAGGTATATTTTAGGTGCCAACGTGACATATGGCGAATCTGTCGCCGTTACTCAAGCATGACTATACATATGCCTCTGAATGTCATAAAAATGAATGTTTGTCTGTATCTCCTGTATGGGATCGTAAACGGCTGGAGCGATTTTAATGAAATTTTCTGTGTTTCTTCAGGTGGATTCGAGAACGGGTTAGATTCACAATTGGATTCGATAGGTGGCGCCACTGGGTCCGCTTATATTGTTTTACCCAAGCGAAGCTGGATAGGACAACTAGTATTAGATAAAAGTCAGATTACGACAGACAGCTGTCAACTTTTTCAAATAACCCTTCCCTTCTGTGTGAGACATTAGCGATAAACCGTCAATGGGATCATAAAGTGCCCACCATTGAATAAAAACGTCAACATTATGGCAAACACGCCAAATATCCACTCGGCTATTTCTGTGGGCAATGAGGAAGGAAGCGCGCGGAATCGGGTCAGGGAGCTGAAGCGACTTGGGACTTTGACGACAATGCTTTTAATTACGCTTATATTCGAAATGTTAAGTAATTTTACAGTTACAATATCGTAAGTTTTAAGGTTATTCGAATATTTCCCAATGATATCGTAACTATTAATTTTCATTATCACGGGCTAGGCAGAGAGAGAGGCGAATTTGGAGCCGCCCGACAGGGCCAGGGCCTCCACCTTATAGAAGTCCGTAGCCAAATAATACAATTTATTGTGTTGTGTTCCTACGCGGTGAATAAGGTTTCCAGTAATGAGCTCCTTGGGGAGGGGGGAGGATTGTTATATTGTGTTGGCAGCAGAGGCATTAGTCCCATTATGCTGCCATCATACACAAAAACTCTCCGAACCGAACACAAAGTGGCAACGCGCAAGTGATACTTCGGTGTTGTGTGCGTAAATAGGTTGCGGTAACCGTTTTCCATCGGGTGGGCCGTATGCTTGTTTGCCTCTCTAGTTGTATAAAAAAGATAGAGTAGAGCACCAGTTTTCTCTAGACTTACAGACACCGCTTGCGCTGATTTCGTTTCACAGTGAGTAGCACCGGGGGCGCATATAATGTCTCGTACTGAATATGTGCGCAATAATTAAAAACATGGAGGCATAGATCTGACGGTGTGATTAATCGCCTAGATCAGGAAAACTGATTGAATCAGTCCGAGTTTGAGCTGGCCGGGAAACTTTCCGTTGCAGGCGAATATTAAACCACTCGGCCACCTTGGCTCCAATTCCGTATTAATATTACATGCATAGTGTGCTATTTTGATGTTTGCATTATAATAAACTTCATACGTTATACCACAAGGAAAACAGGAGTGTTCCTCGAAGCTGCGTTGTCAACGCCTGTTGTTAGAAATACTTCGGCTTGCTCCCATTCTGAGAGCAGATGAGATGTTCTGGTGCTACTAACAAGAACATTTTCGGATATTGAATGAACGACATGACAGCTTGTTATAACATAACTTAGAAGGAGACGTAGAGAGTAAAAGGAACAGAAGCGATCGTGATTAACGTCAATACCTACATGCATGAAGAGGTCAAAGCCTGTTTATTCCCTACTAGCGGTCCGTCCCGGCTTTGCACAGATGGACACATTTTTTTTTATAAGAGAAAATATGACCTTTGTCACTCAAGGTGAATGTAGCTTTCCAATGGTCTAAAATTTTTCAAATCGGTCTACTAGTTTCTGAGCCTATTCAATACAAACAAACAATCAAATCATTCCTCTTTATAATATTACTTTATTAGTAAAGATGTATGTATATCTTCACGCCTTCCCATAAGGATCCCTGAAGGGATAGGCAGAAGGGAGTATCCAGACACCTACCGCAACACTATACATACGTCTTTGAATTTCATCGCAAACGTATGCAGGTAAAGCTCGTAAACTAATCACTGTACTTGAGTTCAGAAAAACTTAGTGCAGTCGTAATTCGAACTTACAATCTTTGTGTTCCAAACCACTCGGCCGCTACGGGTATTTATTTATTTTAATTAATTAATATTTAAATATATATATATAGTCTGCATTAGTTACCCAGTAATCAAATAAAGACGCATCGGTCTCAGGCACAAGGCCAATACAATTGCATTCTATTAAGCCAATTGATTGCTAAGTTTTGATACTTGCGATCGATTCAAGGAGATTTTGACAACCGTCTAGTGGCTAGAGCTCCTGACTGCGAAACTTGAGGTCGCGGGTACACGAGTATTTGTACGTTAGTCTTGGATTTCCTATGTATTTATGTACTAGCTCATGCCCGTGGCTTCGCCCGCGTGGAGTTCGAAAAAATAGATACAAAAAGACGCGCACCACCAATTTCTAGCCGGGCGGGTCGCCATGCGGGGAATATAACCCGAGCCTATTAATTGTAGCCTGTGCACTCATAGGTAATCAGTGTGTACCGCCAATACTCAAACATAAGTGGACACTATTAACTATAGGGAAGAATAGTGGGACGCCTTCGTGGATGACACTATCTATGGAAGCTGTCGTGAAGAGTCTATAAATGATGCCTTTTGTGCCTTATCTCTCTCAAAATTGTACTTTCGTCCATGTACCACCAAAGTCATCTTCCTATATCTCTAGGATTTGAGTTTACTCTCGTTGTGTAAATAAAAATATTTGATCATTGATAAATTTTGCGATAACAGAGAGTCCGGTCAAGTCTAATATTGGTGGAGATGCACGCGTATTGTATAGTAAACATATTTGCGCTGATACAATATATATATCTATGCAAAACCTCTTTTTTATCTTATCTTATCTTATCTATAAGAACGATAGTGATGAAGTTACTATCCGATTCTTTGACCACTTTATGTAAGTATGTCTTATCAAATCGTTCAGACACTCAAGGATGGTAACGCCAAGAGTACTCGAAACCTGTATTACCATGTATGAAAAGCCACATGAATGTTGATGAAAAGTTTGTAAGTCTAGAGAGTAGGGCGCCAGTTCTCTCTAGACTTACTTACCTCTTAGACCACATTAATCAGTCTCTTCATACATACTCAACGGTGTCCGATCGATTTGATCTAGGTAGTTGAAACGTGGTCTTCCTCTGCCTCTTCTTCCACACACCTTCGCATTGTATATCTGTTTCGTCAATCTTTCTTCCTTCACCCATTATTTATTACCAAACCATACTATACCGTAACAAGCATTTATTCATCAAATAAAAAAAAAGTTACGATATTGTGATGAGAAGTCTGAATATGTATGTTGGATATCCTTGAGAAGCTTGTGATGGACTCGCCATTTGTCACGTTGACGCCTAAACATATCCGGTGAAAATAGGTGTCGCCTACCCTGTTGAGGAAGACGTGAATATACCTGTATTTATTACTAAGAAGCTGTGAAGGAAAAGTGGAGTAGATATTAATCGTATTTTAGTCTATTTGCAATCTACTTTCATCCGCAACTTGGACATCAGTATTACATATATAACATAAGAAATGAACAAACAGACAACAATACACTATAAAGATGGTTTTATTTTTAAAGTCCGGTTGTAAAATCCGTCCAAAAATGTTAAAACATTGGCCATTGTCAACAGTTTTAGTATTCAGTGTAGACATACTTCAATATGTCGCAAATGTAGATCTGCACTGAGATACAGACTAATGGTATCCGCTGGGAGTAAAAAAAACTGGTGAAGTGTGAGTGACGTGCATCTAGGGTTCCGTGTGAATGTTTGACACCTTCTTCTATGAGCGGAGTAATACCACACTCTTTTCGCTGGAGATATATTTGTCAACATGGCAGATGGCAAGTCTACCGCTGTCTTTTAGTACTTTGCCGCTTTGTGCCGTATAAAAATCCTACATTGTATCTATAAACACATTTAAGCCACAAGTTACGGAAAGACTTATTCCTGTTTGTACTGATCAACGATAAAAAAACATTTTTAATTTCTAACTTCATAGAAAATTTAATTTTTAATCATATTTTGATCCTTCAGTAGTAACAAGCAGCATATTCTTATGTGTCAATGTAATTCCTGGGCATTAGCGTTGGGTATAAAATTAGAAATTAAAACCCCTAAAATAATCAATGTCGTAAATATCATGTATCTGTTTTTTACTCTAATATAAATAAAATAAAAATACTTACCTGAATTTGTTCTCAAACGTATGCTTACTATTACACTATAATGTAAATAGTGTTTGTTGGACGTACGATTTAAGTACGAGTACTATTTAAGTGTAAAATTCAAAGAGGATAATCTTTAAGGGTAAAATTCGTTTTGCATTTTTTATTATTTTAAGTATGTCGTTTAATACAATGAGGCTTTATCTATGGTTTAATATATTTAAACACACCACGAACTCTTTCGGTTAAGAACAGCACATAAATTGCGATAAGAAATGTGACAAATAGAACATACCATAGAGTTTCTTTTATTATTATTGATACGGAACCCTTTAGACAATAAAGTAAGAATAGGTTTTCCAAGGAGATTCGGCGGATATGTAAATTTCTAAATTTAAATTTTACCGCTGAAATTAAAATTCAATCAACGTAAATCCGTTCAAAAACGAATTTCAAGTTTTTTATTAATAGCATCATGCACTGTGTATTTGAAACGGATTCTTTTCATATTATGTCATTAAATGACATTAGTCTGATTAATGAACTGGATGAATACATACCTGCTTATCTTTTGTTTCCTATATATAAACAGATAAGTTATATATAGTTTGTATGGCAAGCAGGTATATAATCTATATTTCAAGCACGCGCCATTTAACACCAATTGAATTCTAAGCTTGTTTTGACATCTGTCAAAATAAACACGTATGTAATTTGGCATTAGGAAGCCATAAGTCAACTAAAAGTTTTCTTAAGCACTAGTGTACCATCAACAAATCTTTTAAAATTATATATATATAATTATATATATAAAGGGGTAGGCAGAGGTGTATAGGTAATACCCACACACCCACCTTCCGCCAGAGGTATATTAGGTGCCAACGATACAGATGGCGAGTCCATCGATGAAAATTTACAGAGCTTATCTGTCAGATTTTGTTATTTTATACAATAAAACAATTATCGTATATGTAAAAAAAAAACCTGTTCACAGAAAATATATATGTACCTATGTATGAAAGCGCGCTTATAGCTAGGCAATTCCAACAAGATTCAGAGGAGACGTGAGCAGAGGTTTAATACTACAGAAGGTGTTATATTGACTTGTAATAATTTAGACAATATTTACGCATTTAGGACATATAGTAAGGATGAGTGACGAAACAGATATACAATTCGAAAGTGTGAAGAAGAGGCAGGGGTCTTCCCCTGCTTCCACATTCCAACTACCTAGATCAAATAGACCGTACACTCAAAGATGGGTACATCAAAAGTACTCGAAACCGGCGAATATGTATGGAAAGACCGATGAATATGGATGAATCGAAAGAGTCTCGAGAGACATTATCTACTCTCTCTACCTCGGCGTGATGATACTTATGTATCATCCTACTAAGACATGTTTTAAAGACTACCAGTATTGTTTAAGCTTCTATAAGTCTAGAGAGAACTGGCGCTCTACTCTCTCTGTCTACCCCGTGAGGGGTAATTATAAATATGTATGTATGCATTCATCCATCCATAATTTTATCCCGACTGGAACATTGGTTTCATAACCATCAAACCAAATACCAGAGACTTCTAAGAGGGCATAATTTAAGAAAAATAAATGCGGGCCATAAAGTTCTCAAATTAGCTATGGCGTTTTTAAATGGAGTGCTAGTGAATCAGTTTTATGTGCCAATAGTGGTTTCGGTTCACATTTGTTTTTACACTCAGTGTTGCAAGCTGACAAATAATATTTTTCGGCTACGCCGTTAGCGTCAACCTCTACGGTTTATACGCTCTTTGTATTTAGAATATCGCATCAAACATCGGAGTGTTAACTGCGTTTCTTATTTATTATATGGCAGCACCTGTTGCCATTGACAGTGGGGCCAGATCGTATAATTCGCTTTCTAAATTTATTATTAAAAATCGGATACATATATATAATTTTTTTAGCAATGTGACCGAGTGATTTAAATAGTCGCTTGACACTCCAAAATTGCAAGATCATCACCCGGTAGTCAGCATCATTAAGTATTTTGTGTACGGTGATTAATCACACCAAGAGTGTGATCACACCGGTGAAGAAACGTGCTTGAGGTATGGCGATAGACTCTTCATCTGTCACTATAACAGAACTCTGGCCAGTATAAATTCGAGGGTACGCGGCTGCTGCCTCTGCCTACCAGTTTGGAGGTGAGGACGTGAAGATATACATAACGGATTCTTATGAATAGATACATATAGTTTGCCAAGCCGTTATTATAATTAGTGAACTTGACATTCCTGTATATACCATACGACAATTTATTTCTAAAATATTATCAATTTACATGTAATTTTGTTAAGATACAATAAATTATTTTCTGTTTTTTTCCATCAGCCAAATTACAAACGATATTTCAGTTTGTTTATTACAAGCAAACAATGATTTTATGTCTTCTAAAATAACTTCTCCCACTACCGACTCGTGAAAAAACCTTCGTTCCAACCTTTTTATGACAACAATCACTTAACAAAAGTCATAACACTAAACAAAGGATTACGCAACAAAATTAATTAACGAAAATTAACGAACATCAAAAAACATCAAAATGTTGGGCAAAAGACAATTTAAATCGTAAAAGAGTACAAAGGAATCACTGTGTTTACAAGGAGTATACATCACGCGGAGTCATCAACACGCAATCCCACGCAAAGAGAATCAAAGGCTTTGGAACAAACGTAATGCGATTGTAAGTTACAATTTGTTACTATCAGTCTCTTGATAAAGGTGGTATATAGTACCATAGAAACAGCGATCGCAATAAGCGGTAGCGGTAAATAATTAGGTCGCAAAGTGACGGATGGCAAATTCGTAGTCATTTCTTCTCAAGCGTATGCATTTCGTCACGATGTTTTCCTCGTAAAGCTCGTGGTGTAAATCAGAATAAAACTCATTGGCTTAGATCGCCGGAATTCGAACTAACAATCTTTACGTTGCGGGTACTTGAATAACCACTCGACAATACTACTACAGATAAAGATTTTGGTCCCAAATCTATTTAAGGGTAGCATGCTAAAAAGGCTGGCAATACTGCCACGCTGGATATCAATACTGATTCCCTGTGCGAGATATAATCAAGCCCGCTAGTCACGAGAGGTCCGCTGCCGCTCGTCAATATATCCCGACCAGTATATCACAAACAGTTTAAACAATTGCGGAGCTTAACTTAAATCTCGATACCGTAAAACGAAGTCGCGTTTCGCCGTCTGTACGCTTAAGTCTTTTCAACTACGAAACGAATTTTGCCGTTTTCGTCATAAATAGGTTCACTACCTATTCTTCAAGAAGGGATATATTTACACAGTTCAATATTGGACTCAACGAAGTGGAGCAGTAACCATTTATATAAAAACTAGGGACCCGCCCCAGCGTCGTACGGGTGCAGTCTAGATACTAATATTAAGTAAAAGATAAAAATTGTTACTATGGTTATCCTTAAGAGACAAATATATACCCATCGCGTATTTTATGTCGATCTTTTTAAGATATACAATTCCGTAACTAGTACATTAATTTGACATATCTCGTAAGGTTTATCCTGCCTTTGCGATTTAAGTGCACAAAAATATGTTTATTATTAAATATATAATAAATTTAGATTTAAATATAGAGCCGTGGTGGCCGAGTGGTTCGAGCAGTTGCCTGCGACACAAAGATCGCAAGTTCGAATGCCGACTGTACCAATGAGTTTTTCTGAATTTAAGTACAGTGATTAGTCACACCACGAGCTTTACGGTGAAGGAAAACATCGTGAGGAAACCTGCATACGTCTGGGAAGAAATTCAAAGGCGTATGTATAGTCGTGCTTGAGTAACGGCGATGGACTCGCCATCTGTCACGTTGGCACTTAATATACCTCTGGTGGAAAGTGGGTGTGTGGGTATTACCCATACACCTCTGCCTACCCCTTCGGGGACCCTTGTGGGAAGGCGTGAGGATATTATTTATTATTATTATAAAAATATGTTTGTAATTGAAAAATGAATTGTAAATGCAGGTGACACCACGGAGTACAACTAGTGTGGGATAGTCCTTAATGGACCGCCTTAGAATCTATTACAAACATTTACCTGTGTGAGTTATTGTGCTTGTATAGCTCAGTCAAAGCATGTTGTTTGGTTTCCTCAAATGTTATATGGAGATTTCAAGATGTGTTCCGTATTAATGTACCTAAGTCAACGTAAAGCTGCGGGGCACAGTGATAAAACGATGAATATGACTGTACTATGGAGGAGCCGCGGAGGCCGAGTACCTTTGCTATTCGCCGGCAAAATCAAAATTTTCAGCTTCAATCTCGGAGGTCTGAACTTAAGTACAGATTCATTGCTTGTTTTAGGGTCAGCAACAAGCAAACACCTGGTGTTGCAAGCCTCCATAGGCTGCGGTAAGCGCTTACCATAAGGCAGGCCACATACTAAACCAATAATAAATTGTAAAAAAAAAATTAACACGGACTTTACGGTGAAGGAAAACCCCTTTCCTTCCCTTCATGGTACAGATATGTTATGACGTTAGACTACATAAAAAACAAGCCGCAAAATAATTATGTGATATTTAAGCGCTTAAGTAAGCTAGAACAAGAGAGAACTGATGTTCTATTCTCTCTGCCTACCCCGTTAGGGACTCGGCGTGATGATATTAATGTCTGTAAGTAAGTTATTTACACAGCAACCACGAGAACTCCATAGTATTACATATATCTATTGATAAACGAAGCCACAACGGGAATGCGACAGGGCAAAGGATTTACAACGTTAAATCCATAGACAAACACCTTTTAATCTTTAACCAGGAAAATGATAACATCGTGTAAATATTTCTTAGGATAACCGGCAATGATCATGTTTTATGTGAAATCTATAACGGTTAGGTTAAGTTATTCAAGGTGACAGCTGTTGCGTTCGGATATTCGTTCGTTATTTCTCCTGTTGTGTGATTGATGTTAGATGTTAAAGCTATGGCTGGGGCAGATAATAAAATACTGGCTGTCAAAATACTGGTATGCATTATGGGCTTTCTATCATAATGGTCACAGCTTCAATCCCCGCTTAAACAAACATTTACGTGATAATATATCCCTATTTATTATAAAATATTATCTATACAAATAAATAAGTTTAAATTTAAATTAAATAACCTAGTCCCAAATTAAGCAAAGCTTGTGTTATGGTAACTAGACAACGATATATTACTTATATAGATAGATATATACATAAATACATAGGGCATCCAAGACTAAGGTTCAAATACGCGTGTTCATCACACAAATATCTGCTCTCAGCGGGCATCGAACCCGTCGCGTGTTTCGCAGTCAGGAGCTCTAACCACTAGACCAGGCGGCCGTCAAATAACAATACTAGGATAGCAGGACAGCTAATGACCCAAAGACACGGCCTAAACCAAATCAGTGCACTTGAGAACGACATCAACAAGACAAATAGTTTAAGTGGCATCTGTACAATACGAGATGTTATCCAATTTAGAGTAACCATTACAATATGGCGACGTGCACAGGGGACTGAAGTTGACAAGGGGTGCGACACTATCGACATTCTAATGTATCAAAATAAAAATTAAGATTTTATTTACAACTAGTTGTCCCGCTGAAAAAATAAAAGCCACGGACCCAGTGGCTCCTCCTATCGGGTCCAATTGGATCCAATGTCCAATATTCTCGAATCCACCTGAAGACGTACAGAAAATTTCATTGAAATCGGTCCAGACGATTCTTTAAAGGTCATCACAGACAAACATTATTAATTTATTAATTATGTATGTTAGTCTTTAAGGTATATACCTATTGTAATAAAGTTTGTGTGTATGATAGGTTAAGGTATATATTTATGGGCCCTATATTTGTACGTGTACTTTTATTGTGTTGCCTGAACCCTTGTGGGAAGGCGTGAGGAAATAAATGGATTAATAATAAATTATTTTGAAGTATAAAGATAACAACAATTAACAGTATTAACAGAAAACACTTGTATACCTAACTACTTACAAATACAATATTTGTCCCAAATCGGTATCCCGTGGCAACGTGCTAAGAAAAACTAGCAGCATTGCCACGCTGGATAGCAATGCTGATTCTCTGAGCGAGATATGTTCCAGCCCGCCTGATACGAGAGGTCTCGAGCTCGACTATACGACGCGGGAGCTTTTTAAAAAGATGGTGAGCCTCAGGATCTCTTTAAAGCGACCTCTACAGAATTCATATAACATAGTTGATCACCGATATAGCTGTCCCCTCACTATCACCTGAAGTACACTTATCAGAGATGCGCCGATCTCCACAACAGGGTCGAGTGGATGCGGGATTGTTTAAACATCTCCTTGGACAAACTGGTCGTTGGATTATATAGTGAGGCGTTCCTACCTGCGGTATGGATTGGAAAGGCTTTTTTTCACATTTTTATACTATTCCTATTAATATTATATTTCACGAAGGGTATGAATAGATTCCTGGCGGGTCGGCAACGCGCGAACGATACTCCCGGTGTTGCAAGCGTCCTTAGGCGGTAACCACTTACCATCAGACGGGCCGTGTGCTTGTTTGTCTCTTATGTAGTATAAAAAAGTTTGAAAGGTTGTTTGTTACTCAATAAAACGTCAAAACGGCCGAAGGCAATTGGATAAAATTTGGCATAGGAATTGATTGTTGTCATTCACGAAAAAATCCATAAAAATAATATCTTAGGCGGGTAAAGCCGCAGGGCATATCTAGTTATAGAATATGTTTGTCCGTACAGCCATCTAGTATCTAGTCATCCAGTATCTAGCTAGAAATTATTATTCCCTCTAGAGTCATTATAACAACGCCTTAGAAAACCAGAGATAATATAGACCAAACTCGGCGTAGAAAATGTCTTAATTACCATATATCGGCCTTTGGTAACTTGTTTTGTATCTTTTGAGCTTAGTTGTCCGCCCTTGTTTGTATTCCACGGAGATTAATCTATCTAATGATACTGAGCAGTATTCTGATTAATTTTTAGATTTCTGATTTATAATTGTTAGTTTTACACCTTTATCTTTCAGATTAATGCGTGGAAAATATGGAGTTTTTTTTTATACAGCAAGAGTGGCAAACAAGCATACGGCCCACCCGAAGAGAAACGGTTACCGCAACCTATTTACAATTACAATAACGAAGTATCACTTGCGCGTTGTCACTCTGTGTTCGGAGAGTTATAATGTGTTGGCAGCATAATGGGACTCATCCTTCTGCTGCCATCACAATATAACAATCCTCCCCCTCCCCAAGGAGCTCATTACTGGAAACCTTATTCACCGCGTAGGAACACAACACAAATAATTGTGTTATTTGGCTACGGACTTTAAGGTGGAGGTCCTGCCCCAGTCGGGCAGCTCCAAATTCGAACGGGAAACCCGTTATGCCCTACCTCTCTTGAATTTTTGGGAGTAATTCAAAGTATATATATATATATATATACAGCCATATCGTCTATCTATCTTCACGCCTTAGGGGGCTCCCGAACGGGTAGGCAGAGATGCAATGACACGCTCTTTGTCGCGTGTCCTCGTCTTATATGGAGAGTCCGACGCAGCGGCGCCGTTTGTCAAGCACGACACTTCGCCACGTCTTTGAATTTACGTGTATGTTTCCTTCACTAAAGCTCGTCATGTGATAAATCTCTGTTAGGTTCAAAGAAACAACTTCTTAACCCACTCGGCCATCATGTCAGTTTGATTCAACGTAATTGTACTATATAATAAAATTGTACTATACTCTTTAAGTTTTAATTGTTCTCATTTTTGTTTACATATTGTTTACACATGTTTGGCATTTGTGTGATCAATTAAATTTTTCTTTCGCTCTATCCTAATCTATATCTATATAGGAGATCCCATTTGTGAACTCACTCATCACGAAATCTCAGGAACTATAAGGCCGATTGACTTGATATTTGGTAGGAGTATTCCTTACACTGTGTAGAGGTCAGCTAATTTTATGCAGGATTTTATGAAACTCAACTTTTTTTTACCTTTTCACCCGGGCGAAGCTGGGCGGGACAGCTAGTAATATTATAAATTTGAAAGTTCATGAGGAAGTATGTTAATCGCGCTAAAACGGCTGAATGGAATTGGTTGAAGTTTTGCATAGTGATAGATTTATTTGCCGAATTAAATCATAGTATATTACAGTAAGTAAAGTAGCATGTACCATCGTGCCCGAGTAACTTGCGGATTTTTTTATCTCCAACCCGGATTCGAGGGACAAGCCATCTGTCACGTTGGTACCTAAAATATATCTGGCGGAAAGTGGGTGGGTATTAACTATACACCTCTGTCTACCCCTTCGGGGACCATTGTATTTATTTTTATAAAAGCGCCTTAAAAATAAGGGAATCTCACAGTGTGCGCATTCCTAATTAGTGTGCACCGAAGCCTTGCATCCAATCTGAGGCCCAGCCTCCAACACCAAGTTACTTACGCCTAGCACGACCGTGCAATCACGATGCTATACGTTGTTGCTAATTAGCTACCGCTACCTTGTAAAATAGAGGCAGAAGAAGAACACGTTCCAATTTATTTATTTATTTAATACTAGCTGTGCCCCGCGGTTCCACTCGCGTAAAAATCGATTTTGTTAGTATAATTTTATCTATTTGTATTTTGCATAAATTAAAATAATAATATGTAATTAGAAGCCGTGGTGGCCGAGTGGTTCCAGCAGTTACCTGCGACGCAAAGGTCGCAAGTTCGAATCCCGACTGTACCAATGAGTTTTTCTGAACTTAAGTACAGTGATTAGTCACACCACGAGCTTTACGGTGAAGGAAAACATCGAGAGGAAACCTGCATACGTCTGAGAAGAAATTCAAAGGCGTATGTATAGTCGTGCTTGAGTAACGGCGATGGACTCGCCATCTGTCACGTTGGCACCTAATATACCTCTGGCGGAAAGTGGGTGTGTGGGTATTACCTATACACCTCTGCCTACCCCTTCGGGGACCCTTGTGGGAAGGCGTGAGGATATATTATATTATTATTATATATTGGCACAGTCGGGAATCGAACTAGAAATAATTGCGTTGCAGGCAAGTAGTTGAACCACTCGATCACTGTGACATCATAATATTGTGTTACCTAGAATTGTAAATTCTACAGATAAGTCACATGTACTCGAACACGCGTTGTTTATAAACATCGTTATCTTCGTGGCATGAATAAGTTATTGATTAGGGAAACAGAAGGTGCGTACAAGCGATTTTACCTATAATATTATAGATAACAGAAGACAAGAGCCATGGTGGCCGAGTGGTTCGAGTAGTTGCCTGCGACACAAAGATGGCAAGTTCGGATCCCGACTGTACTCCAGACAACAAGAGTGGCAAACAAGCATACGGCCCACCTGATGTAAAACGGTTACTGCAGCCTATTTACGCATACAATAACGAAGTTACACTTGCGCGTTGCCACTCTCTTTTCGGAGAGTTATACTGTGTTGGAGCATAATGGGACTAATCCCTCTGCTGCCAACACAATATAACAATCCTCCCCCCTCCCCGAGGAGCTCATTACTGGTAACCCTATTCACCGCGTAGGAACAAAACACAATAAATTGTGTTATTTGGCTACGGAATTCTATAAGGTGGAGGTCCTGCCCCAGTCGGGCAGCTCCAAATTCGAACGAAAAACCCGTTATGCCCTACCTCTCTTGAAGAGTTTTTTCTGATCTTTGTACCTACAGTGACTTGTCGCACCACGAGCGTTACGATGTAGGAAAACATACAAAAACAACCTACAGCCTACGTTTGAGGAGCAATTCAAAGGCGTATAGTTGTGCTTGAATAAGTAAATATATCTGGGTGTGTGGGTACTATACACCTCTGCCTACCCCTTTAAGGACCCTTGTGGGAAGGCGTGGGGATATATTATTATCCATAACAGGATCTCCTAATTAACAGGTCTTTTTAGTAACGGCTTTGGTTTTTTACTTAGTATATATATACCGATTTTTTAGTGTAACATACAAAAATCGACTCTGTAGACTTTTAATGAAGTTTTTAATGGCCGGATTATGGTTTAACATGCCAGTGACGCATCTCAAATATGTTCTGTAATGGTCGCGCAAATTAATGACGAATAAATTATGATAATTTTAATCCCACATTGAGTTACAATAAATCAATTAGCTGAGTTTATGAAGACATACGAGTCCGTTTGTGCAAGCTTTATTGCGCATGCGCTGTTGATGTCTCATTTATAAACATTTTGTGTCTAATTTAGGTTAAAAACACTCATTAAAGATCTCGTTAAAACACTGTCAAATATAAATTTTCGAATGCTTTCTAATTCTGTTAAATATAATAATATATATTCACGCCTTCCCACAAGGGTCCCCGAAGGGGTAGGCAGAGGTGTATAGGTAATACCTATACACCCACGTTCCGCCAAATATATATCGTTAATGATAAGAATATATTCCGTTAAATATATAATATTTATATTAATTGAGATACGTTGATGAATGTGGATGAAGCAAAAGAGGTAAGTATGTAAGTCTAGAGAGAACTTGCGCTCTGTACTCTCTGCCTACCCCGTTAGGGACTCGGCGTGATGATATGTATGTATGTATGTACGTTCATATTAATAATTAATACACGAACATTATGGCGAAGGAACAAACGTTGAAGAAAACATTCACAAGAATAAGTACAAGACGTGCTTGAGAAATGGCGATGGAGTCGTCATCGTGTTGACACCTAAAATCTCCGGCGAAGGTGTGAAAACTAACGAAGGTTCTCATACCCTGTAAGTTGGGGTTGAGGTTTTCCCTGGAGAGTATAGAATGTAGTGCTTCAAGAAGGGTGTGAAAGCGCGATACCCCTGGTGTTCCAAGCGTCCATAGGTGGCGGTAACCGCTTACCATTGAGTGGGCCGCGTACTTGGCTACGACTTGAGAGGTACAAAAATACATGTTCACACATGTTTCCCCAATATACAAGACGCACAGGTCATAGGTCACTCGTTCCATAATTCATATTCATTGTCTTTTAAATGGATGCTGTATGTAAACACTTTAGACAGGAAATTGTAACACAGGTACACGTATGTTAATATAACCTAAACCGGTGAGCATGTATGTAGAGACTGATGTACGCAGTTGTTTTTTTTTATACAACAAGAGTGGCAAACAAGCATACGGCCCACCTGATGGGAAACGGTTACCGTAGCCTATTTACGCTCACAATACCGAAGTATCACTTGCGCGTTGCCACTCTGTGTTCGGAGAGTTATAGTGTGTTGGCAGCATAAGGTTTAATCCCTCTGCTTCGAACACAATATAACAATCCTCCCCCCCTCCCCAAGGAACTCATTACTGGAAACCTTATTCACCGCGTAGGAACACAACACAATAAATTGATTGAGGCTACGGACTTCTATAAGGTGGAGGTCCTGCCCTAGTCGGGCAGCTCCAAATACGGGAAACCCGTTATGCCCTACCTAAGTGAAAGAGTTCTAGAAGTTAGTTGCAGCGCCATCTATCGAGTTAAAATCTCGCCATCTCAAACATTGACAGCTAAAATATCTCCAGTGAAAATTCTGTGTATGGGTACTACTTACAAACCACTGCCCTTGGAGAACCTTGAGGCAAGGTATAAAGGTGTTTACATAGATAATCTAAAAGAATTTCAATCAAGAAACTGACTCCAAATTCAAAATTGCTATCAACCAATCATAAAACAAAAAAAAATCACTAAAGTTAGTAGTTCAAAGTCCGGCCAGCGACACCGCAATTGATTAGTATTGATTAGGCAAATGAACAACCCCAAGCGGCCATCAATTGAAGCATCCGTCCGCTAATCACTAGCAAATGAGACTCTCACGAGGAGCTGCTACAGAGAAAGCTGGTTCACCATTCCTTCTATAGGTATATTAGGTAAGTCGACGACGTAGGTTCACGGGTAACGAAGTTAAAGTGGAGGTGGGCAGGCCACTTGATGAGACGAGGAGACGGTAGGTGGACAAGGGCGATAACCGAATGGTGGCCAAGAAACAGAAGACGACAGACGGGCAGACCACCCGCCCGTTGGGCCGTTGACATCGCTAGGGTGGTTGGAAAACTATGGTGGAGACTGGCTCAGGATAGAGAACACTGGCGTAGACCCGGGGAGGCCTATACCCAGCAGTGGGTGCATGTGGGCTCAAAATGATGATATATATATTATATATACACACACACACATGCACATTCAAAAACGTTATATGTACAACACTAATAAAATTAATTATGTTGTCGATGAAATTAAAATATACCCATCTAAATAAAGCCTTTTCTCATAGGACATATGGCGAGTCCGTTGCCAAGTGCGAAAATACATACCTTCTCAAGCGTATGGAAGTTTCCTCTCGATGTTTTTCTCACAGTCAAGCTCGGGTCGTGACTCTATGTGGCACTCGGGGACTGCCGCGGTAAAGCTATTGCATAGCATTTTTTATCAACTTATGCAATACATCTATATACTTTCTCACAAACAGCTGCTTACGTACTAGGCATGCTTTTCAAGTTCCGTCGTTTCCATATTTCCCGGCAATTTTGAATTTGGAACTGTTCTATATTCGAATGTGTTTAAATTTTGAAGGTGTTAGGTTATTTTCGTTATGGAATTTCTGGATTCAGTCTCCACGCTCAAGGCCCGCGATAGAAGCTATGCAATAGCTTAATAAACAACGAATACCTTAAAACCTTTCGAGCGTATGTACATATATACCTAAGTGCAGACAATTCGTAACAAAATGTCCGTAGTTTAAACTCAGTATCAAATGGCATTATATAAACCACTTAAAATTCTGAAAATAGCCCAGATGTAATGCAACATCGGCCTTGACGTGTTTCAGACAATTCCGATATTGCCCACCTGTCCTGTTGAATAAGTGGATGTAGATTCTTTCAGCTATGAAATTAATTGTATTGAGCGAAGTGAGATGCTTTAAAGCATTTAAATTCTCACTATTTTGAACTCTCTTAGGTACTCAAACCATTAATTATCGCGTTTGAAAATTACATTAACGCAATTCGCTTCCGTTGCTCTGTATTTTTGACCCAAAATCGTATTCTTTTAAACGTAGTTTGCACTTTTAAAGTACAAGTTAACAGCACCATCTTTCGGTGATACATATACTCAAATGTATACAGAAATCAAAACGAGATACAATCTCTTTGATGGATTATAATACTAGGCTGGAATAGAACTAGAACGAACCAAAATAAAGATATCGCAAAACATCCTGCGAACCAGGAAACCAGAAACGCATGCGAGTAAACTTCCTGCGAGCGAGACTCGGATGCTAGAAGCTGATGGAGAAGGCACTCTGATGGAAACTGTTTTACCAACATTTTTATAGTAGGTATTTACCGTTATATTGCAGTCGGAGTTTTTTTTTTATTCTATTGATTATAAATCAATGAGTTCCATTCCATAGCTTTGTAAAGTAATTTGCCAAAAAATTTACCAAATTTCATCAGTTTCCGTTCAGAAGTTTTTACGTAAAGAAGAACAATCTTTCTCATTTATAATATTATTTGAATATAGTAGGTATTTTTCTTAAATATATAAAATAGCTACAAATTGAAATAAACATGATAACCAGTACTTTATAGTTAATTATATTATAATGCATTATCTTCATATTATAATGCATTATCTTCATAGCTGAATCGTCATTAAGAAGCAAATGAAAGATCTCAGGAAATAACTCTTCTCAGCGCACAATTCCACGGCGCATTAATTGCGAGCCGCGACTCTAGAAAATTACACTCTAAGTATTTTTATTTAAATCATTAGCTCGCACATAATCACTGACAAGTATGTGCGGTTACATTTTGCGGAGGAATTGATGGCAGCACCGCTGTACCAGATATCCGTCAAGAATACCTTTGTAATTGCCGCCGGCGTAAGGCATGTTCTTACTAATGCTACGTATACCGTAGCGATAACTTACATTTGACAAATACTTGGATATCCAGCGTGGAAAAGCGGCTGGAATCCGGGTGGTTTTGGAATCCTCTTTATATTATCGAAAATTACAATACAATCCTCTCATTCTTAAGTAATTTTCTGGCACCCAGTTTCGCAAGAGTACAATTTAAAAACAAAACTTTATTATTATTATAACTATATTAACCTTGTTTGAAATTACTTCCTAGAATATGTATGTATCTCACGCCTTCCCATGGATCCCCGATAGGGTAAGCAGAGATGTATAGGTAATAACAGGTGAAAATCGACCTTTTGAGAGCGCGTGCAGGCATGTGTGTTCTACCTTCAGGGTTGATTTACGTCAAAATATGTTTTGTGTTATGTGAAATATTATGCTTAATGGTATCAAGTCCACTTACTCCATGGATCAATAACCGCATCCATTCCAAGACTATATCTGACTGACGTTTACGTTTATAATAATCTTAGCTTAAATTAAATAATTAATAAATTCGTTGCTTAATTTAATTTCAAATTCACAAACCTAACTGTAACGAGCAAACCTATTTAAATATCTTTTTTAGCTTTAATGCTTTCCTGCATCCTGTAGTTTGTGTGGTGGTTGAGGAATAAAAAAAAAAAATTTTTTTTTTTTTTTTATACAACTAGAGTGGCAAACAAGCATACGGGCCAGCCTGATGGAAAACGGTTACCGCAGCCTATTTACGCTTACAATACCGAAGTATCACTTGCGCGTTGCCACTCTGTGTTCGGAGAGTTATACTGTGTTGGCCGCACAATGGGACTAATCCCTCTGCTGCCAACACAATATAACAATCCTCCCCCCTCCCAAGGAGCTCATTACTGGAAACCTTATTCACCGCGTAGGGACACAACACAATAAATTGTGTTATTTGGCTACGGACTTCTATAAGGTGGAGGTCCTGCCCCAGTCGGGCAGCTCCAAATTCGAACGGGAAACCCGTTATGCCCTACCTCTCTTAATTGTCACACCACGAGCTTTACGGTGAAGGAAAACATCGAGAGGAAACCTGCATACGTCTGAGAAGAAATATATTCATAGTTAACATTCACCGTGAAATAATTCACTCACAGTTCACATCGCGCACTGCTGAAACTGAAAACTTATACCGTAACATATCCTATTTATAATTCTGAATATTTCCTTTTTAAATCCTGATTCGAATTCCAGTACCTACATCACTCCTACATTAACCAACATCTAGTTGAATTCCAAATCCATTTGGATTACGAAATCCGTTCTATATTCGCTTGCTATGTTATTGTGGCTATTGGCTGCCGTCATAAGACATACAATATTTGTTTAACTCAAGTCTACTCAGCTCGTATTTGCAACACGACGATTCACGCTGCGATGCATAGCTCCCCAACGGTATATCTTATTCGCTAAAATATAACTAAAGAAATTAATGAGAACAATTAAAGATACGTGAATAATAAAAGTAATACAGTTAATATAAGTAGTACGTTTTAAGAGCGGTATAATGGGTTTCCCGTTCGAATTTGGAGCTGCCCGACTGGGGCAGGACCTCCACCTTAGAGAAGTCCGTAGCCAAATAGCACAATTATTTGTGTTGTGTTCCTACGCGATGAATAAGGATCGACAAGAATTTTCAAACGCGAAGTATATCTAAAAGTTTATTTAATATTTATTGGAGAGAACTGAGTTAGTCACACCACTAGCTTTACGGTGAAGGAAAACATCGAGAGGAAACCTGCATACGTCTGAGAAGAAATTCAAAGGCGTGTGTATAGCCGTGCTTGAGTAACGTAACGTAATCTGTCACGTTGGCACCTAAAATATATCTCGCGGAAATTGTGTGTGTGTGTGGGTACTACCTATACCCTTGTCGGAAGGCGTGTGGCAATATATAGAAAACAACAATTCATTCATCATCATCATTCTCTGGCACATTGAACTAAAAGACATTAAACAAGTGATTATTTACGACTCGCCGAATGCATGTCAGTCTTTGTCACGATAAAAAAGAAAAAAAATGCGAGTGTTGACAGTACTCAAGTCAAATAAAATTACTCCTTTGACTCGGTCGCGGCGCCAGTTTCGAGTGAGTTGGTTAGACTTTTTGTCAATCGTAAAATAATCAACTTGGAATGTCTGCTTAGTGAACACTACATAAATACGGACACTGCATGACTCTTCTTTAAAGTCATATTCACTTATCAGGTTGAAATTGACAAACAGAAGCTTGTCTATGTACTAGAAGTAGACGACAGAAACTGCAGTCAACACAATATCTATAATCTAGAAGTCTATGGTATAATTTTGGGTAGCGAGCAACGACGCCAAAGCGCTCCATCAAATCACTCGTTTATACAATCGTGTCTACAATTAAGAAAAAAATATTCTACACGAAATTATAGAAGAGAACCGATACCTAGCTTAAGTATGATGGACGGAAAATCCCTTAATCAGGATGCTTCACAAATGGGACTGTTGTGCAATTATGTAATAGGGCACAATCTAACGAAGAAATAAAAATTAAATATGTTGTGCATTTTTTAATTTTAATCCATACCAATAAACAAAATTGGAGTGCCTGTTTGTTATATTAAAATGACCGCTTTTTACTAAATGCATATGGATGTATACACGGTACATATACAAAAATAACTGTCTGTCTATCCGTTGTTCCGGCTAATCTCTGAAACGGCTGGACCGATTTTGGAAGGGACTAAAGGTTTTTTTTTATTTTTATTTTTATTTTAAAAACTGAACAGAATTCTTTTGTTAAATTCCACGCGGATGATTGTGTTCAAGATCATGTTTCTGCGTGAACATTACTCTTGTGTTGTTATTATTTCATTTCTTTGAAGATAGGTACATATTTATTTTATTGTCATTTCAAAATTTCAAAGTCATCCAATGTGACTAAGACAACGTGGAATATTATAAATAGTGAGACTGGGAAATCGGCACTAAAACAGGATAAAATAATAATAAAAATTAATGATAGTTTAATAAAATCTGATATTGCTGTAGCCACCGCTTTTGAATCAGTTTTTGCTGATATTCCAGTCTCATTAACAAAATCTTTAATTTCATCACCTTCCGCCGCTGAAAAAATTCTTAAAGCTCATGTGGAAGAATCTCATACTGAATTTTATTTCAATACTGTTACCCCCGAAGACATAATTAAAACTTTTAAATCCCTAGACATGAAAAAGTCGACTGATTTATGGGGACACTCTGTACAAGTTCTAAGTAGTATTATTGACATTGTTGCAGTAGACTTAGCATTAGTTTTTAATGCATGTATTGCTAGCGGTGAATTTCCTGATCAAATGAAATACAGTAAAATCATTCCTTTATTTAAAACTGGTATCATGACCGACCCAAACAATTTCAGACCCATCTCAATATTGCCAGTTTTCAGCAAAATTTTTGAAAAAGTTTTACTTAACCAGATGCTAGCCTTTTTTAACAAACATGAGTTGATGCATAGTAAACAATACGGCTTCACAAAGGGTCGCTCGACTACCGATGCAGGTGTCGAGCTTATTAAGAAAATTCTTGAGGCTTGGGAGGATTCAAAGGATGCTTTAGGTGTTTTTTGTGACCTATCCAAAGCCTTCGATTGTGTGCATCACGAAACTTTGATCAGGAAGTTAGACCACTATGGTATAAGGAATTTAGCTCTAAACCTTATATCATCATACTTAAGTAAACGAGTACAAAAAGTGTGTATACGTGGGGAAATATCTCCGGGGTGCCCAGTAGCTATGGGCGTTCCACAGGGTTCGATTCTCGGTCCATTTCTTTTTCTTATCTATATCAATGACCTACCACACCTGGTAAATGATAAACATGATATTGTATTATTTGCTGATGATACTTCTTTACTATTTAAGATAGACCGACAGAAAGAAAACTTTGACGATGTAAATAATGCTCTCTCTGACGTGGTTCATTGGTTTAGTGCCAATAATTTGGTACTTAATGCTGGGAAAACGAAATGTATTAAATTTACAATGTCGAACGTGAAAAAGGTTTTAACTACCCCTATAGTTATAAATGACGAGGAGTTAAACCTTGTGGATTCAACAGTCTTCCTTGGAGTCACATTGGATCACAAACTGCAATGGGGACCCCACATTAATGGATTGGCGAATAGACTCAGCTCTGCAGCATTCGCGGTAAGAAAAATTAGACACTTGACTGATATCAACACAGCTCGTTTAGTTTATTTCGGCTATTTTCATAGTGTCATGTCTTACAGCATTCTTTTGTGGGGTAATGCTGCAGACATTGGATCTATTTTTGTGCTGCAAAAGCGGGCTATTCGTGCAATTTATAGCCTTAAGCCTCGAGATTCTCTCAGAGAATTATTCAAGGAAATTGACATATTGACCGTACCATGTCAATATATATTCCAAAATGTGTTATTTGTAAGAAAGAATATTATAAAATTTAAGAAAAATAGCGACTTGCATACTGTAAATACACGTAACAAAGATAAACTCCATGTTCCTACAGCTAGATTACACAAAACTAGCAACTCATTTGTCGGGCAAGGTATACGCTTTTTTAATAAGCTACCTAGGAAAATAATTGAATTACCTTTTGTAGAATTTAAAGCTGTAATTAAAAGTAAATTAATTCAAAAGGCTTATTATAAAACATCAGATTATTTGAATGATGGCCATGCATGGCAATGAATTGCTCCTCTGGTACAGATTTTATATATGTAATCTTTTCTCCCCCCACGTAAAAGGGAACAAATGTTAAAAAAAAAAACCGGGGAGTTTGTTTCGCCGTTTCTTCTCCTGGCAGGTACTTTTTTTTCTTGGAAACGGTGGTAACTTTAGTTTATATTAAATATGTGACGTTCAATAAGTGTTCCCTGTGTCCCTTACATTGAATAAAATATTTTGATTTTGATTTTTGATTTTGATTGCATCGTCATAAAGATATATTCACATCACCTTATGTCTTCTAGAAATCCATAGTGTATAGGTATCTATAAACACTGTACACAATGGAAATATATCCTCGACTCATTTCAAAATCGCGTCACATATAGTTGCCATGCTTCCCGCGATTAATTCTTTTTTAATCGTGGCTTTAGCACAGGTGTGGAGTGCTTTATGTGTCCTGAATACACGCACGTTGTGAGAAAGAATGTTCGTAGTAAATGTGTATGAAATAAAAATATCAAGTAATTCATGTATGTATTCTCACCAATTGAAACGTAATTTTTTTTTATAAAATTATTTGTTTGAGGTGGCAAACAAACATCCTGCCTACTCGATGGTAAGCGGTTACCGCAACGTATGGAGGCTTGCAACATCAGAATCGTTATTGGCCAGTGCCGACCCTACCTATATGACAGAAATAATTTTACTGCGCAAAAGTAAAAGGAGAACATTCAGCCCAAAGAATGAACAACTCTCAAGTGAAATGTAATTATTATATTTATCTTTTATTCTTCTTAAAATAATACCAATTTCACTGACAGGCCGATAAAATACGAGGGTAACTTCGTCTCTAAAACATACTTAGCACGATATTGAGTAACCAATTAGAACTGGAACACGATGCAGCGCCACCTATCGGGTCCAATTGTGAATTCAAGCACATAACAACCATACCAGAAATAATCACAATCGGTTCAGAGTTGATGAAGATTTCAATGTCAAGTACATACGAATCGATGAAATTGAAACTATAATCAGGTAGGTATATAAAACTTTTGGTATCCCTACTAGCGCCATCTCTCTATTTTAATTGTCAAACTGCCAAGATATGCCAAATTATACTGGCAAGATCTTGTAACTAGCGAGCTTTAATCTAGTTTCTATAGAGCAATTTAATTACCCCTAATTAATTTATTGAATAAATAAATATATAAGATAGCAAATAGTAAGAATAAAAAACTAACAGCACGAATATATATGCTCATAAAATAAGAGTTACAAGTTTGTTGCTATAGTTTTGCCACATCTGAATGACAAATTTGACAGCTATCTGACACTGACAGTCCATCGACCGCCCCGATCACTTTTGGTTTGGACAAAAGAATTTTACGTACAAAAACCAGAAATTAAATAGTCCTAATCTACATTTTAAGCTACCTTTATTTAGAAATCCGGTTATAAAGAAACCTTACGCAATATATATGTTCTAGTGCCACCTAGATTGTTTCAAGTGAGTTTTACATCGCCATATAATTCGTTACCAATTGTCTGCGATTAACTATTGAATCACAACAACTCTGTGTTTAATACGCGGCATTTATAAAGGTAAATAAACATAGTTTCGCATTGCAAAACTTATTGATACAGATAAAGACTCTCAGACATCGTAAAATAAAGCATTTCTTTCAAAGTAATAAGCAGAATCATTTTATTCAGGATCAAAATAAAAGTATATACGTTTCAAGTAGGTAGGTGAAAAGTTTATTGCGATTTCATTTTGAAATACCAATTAAATTGGCTGTCAATCTATAGCCATTTTGGTTGTTAATGTATACAATTTTTTTCTTAATATTCATTTGTCTATACAGCAATGAAGTGCATATTAGTCATAAAAGCATCCTTTCAAAATACTGTTTGCTCTGTCATAATGTCAAATTGGCTTTTGAAGGTCAGAAATAGGGACATGAAAAAAGTATTGATACTTTGTGGTATCAATACTTTTCCTTTCGATACCGATACTTTTGTTATCAATACTTTTACTCAATGAGTACTTTATGACTGGTATCGTATCAAATAAATAGTAGAAATTACCTATTTCAAACTTGACCTTATCGTTCCATCCGTTCACAGATGTTCAGTTCCTATCCTCTTTCATTCACTTTACTAATCAAAAAACTTAAAAAAACATGAATATTCACGATTTCTTTATATTTTCTCTTCCATTAGTGCGGTTGATAATTATTGTGTTATAGAGTATTATTTGATTTATTAAAGTGTAATTTAAGAGTACTCACTATTTTTTTGTGATGTAAATGTTATATTTGAGTCATTAGAAAAATGCCCTCAACTAAGAGAGAACTTTGGCAGTATTTTGTCAAGATTAACAATAAGGCTTTTTTGTAAATATAACCAAAATAATTCAATTTTATGAATTATTAAGTATTCTTACAAAGGAAGTTTTTTTTTATATGTATTGAAGCTAAACTGATGTTACTTACTGACTGAAATTGACGAACTGACGTACATCAAGTACTTTGCTAAGAAAAGTACTATTATCAAGTACTTTCCTAAGGAAACTACTGTACCGAGTACTTTCATAAGAAAAGTACTTGATACTTCAAAGTATCAATACTTTTTTTTCGATACTACTCATGAGTACAGTATCAATACTTTCTGTTTGATACCGTGTCCCTAGTCAGAAACCTCTTGGGTACTAACACCTGTTACCTAGGTACATTTTGTAAATATCAGCTCACCGAATTAGTTTGGCAGACCTTGTAATACCTACGATGAAGATTAGAGCTAATACTTAACTTAAAAAAACTATCTAATATCAGAGCACATATGGCATTTGTATAATTAGCACTTTATTAATCTGTTTTACGACTGTGGATGAATTGATAGAAGGTGCCTGAGAACTGGCACTATACTCTTTCTGCCTACCCCTTGAGGTGCATGGCATGATGATATGTATGTATATATCAATTTGACTGGAAACATTCCAAGATATTTAAGGATGGTATGTATTTGTTCCTATGATACTTATAGAGCTTGGCTACTATTGACTTATGGAAAATAATCTATAGATCTTCATCAAGCAAAAATAAACTTTTGATTAATAGTAGGACTTCACCATTAAGTACACAAAGAGACATTCAAGTGTTGCCATTTCAGAGGATAATCTATTTCTTTGCTGTTTCGTCTAATTCCACCAAGCCTTTTGGGCACACTTGGGTTATTACTAGATCAATATTCATACAAATATATTCAGGCAGTGTGTGTGCAATACCACTAGTAGCAAGTGTCCATAGGCGACGGTAACAGGTTACCATCAGGCAGACCGCATGCTTGCTCCCCCTGTTATATAAAAAACACAAAATTATGATTCCCTTATTTAATACAAACAAGTAGTTTTATCAGTGAATAATATTGTTTCAAATTACTGGGCAGTCTAATTAAAACCTGTGTTAATGAATACCTGTGGTCACTGCAATGTAATGAGCATATGACATGTTACCTCCTCTGTTACATATTCCTCAACCCTTGTGAAATGGATTGTGATAAAAAAAATACAAACTGGAGCAAGTACCCTTCTCTATAGATTGATAATATTAGTGTATAAATATATATACATACTAGTTGTCCCGCCCAGCTTCGCTTGGATGAAAAATTAAATTTCCTGAAACACGATCGCAGCGCCACCTATCGGGTCCAATTGCGAATCTAAACCATTCCCAGATCCCCTTGAACACACACAAAAAATTTCATCAAAATCGGTCCAGTCGTTTGAGAGAAGTTCAGTGACATACACGCTCACAGAAGAATTATATATATAATTAAAGATACACATCATTCTGCAGTAAGTGAACTCCCCTAAATGGCTGAGGACTTTATCCCGCATAGGTCAGTGAATTGTACAAATTAATACATACACACATATCATCATGGCGAGGCATCAGTGAAGGCATATAGTAGTAGAGAGTGAGTAGAGAAATTAATAAAAAGTTTCAATTGTTTATCCCAGAACTATGGCAGAACGAGAGCCAATAAGTGGATCCAGCCGCGACTATGGCGCCACCGCTGCCATCCCAGCCGTGGGGTTTGCTGACTTCAGCCCCACTGAGTTGTACAACCTGAGTGAGGGAATAGCTGACAATGTCAACACCATCAACAGTGGTTTGCGATCTTTAGAAAGGATGATGAAGCAAATCGGAGGACCCAATGACAATGTACAGTTGAGAGAAAAGATGTAAGTGATAACTCGGCTAGCTGTTACTCTCCACTACATTAGCAATCTGCTAGTGAAAGTCCTGTCAAAATCAGTACAGCCATTTTAGAAAATAAAACAAAATAGACAGGCAGTTGTTTGTTATTAATACCATATATACTTTCATCTGCATTTAAAAAAGGAATTTTGATATTACAAACAGACACATTTTTTTATTATATGTTTTAAGTTATTTTAAGGTATTAACTTAAGTTTATACTATAAGTTACTGTCATATCTTGCTGTAAAGATGAGCAGAGACTAGACCTAAGTCAAAACTGACTTCTTCGGATCTTAAAGGTCTTAAAGGCACCAGTAGTAATAGTATCAAAATTTTTCGGGGACTTTGCTTGCTCATAGACAATTCTTAACTCTTAACTTATCAAAGTCCTTGTAAAGATGAGCAGAGACTACACCTCAAAAGTCAAAACTAAGCTCTTCAGTTCTTCAAAGTTATAGATCTTCAGGTAATTTTCTTGTTACTTGGGCTTCATATATGGAAATGGGACAATGATGCCTTAGATAATGGGACAGTTACTCAAATATAGGGATGTTTCTAGACCAAATTAGGGACGTCTTGAAAAAAGGCCAGGTCAAGAGTACCCTAAACTGAAGAGCATGTATGAAGAGAATAATGAAAGTGGACGAAGCGAAAGAAGTATGTAAGGATTGTAGCAAGTAGAAAGAAGTGGTCTGTGCCTACCTACTTACCTACTTGCCTACTTTTTTCCTTATTTTCTCATAAAATTGTGATTTAAAGATGGAGTCAGACATGTAGAATGTGACTAGGTACTTACGTATTTATTTCTCAACTTATTAATTGTGTCTGAAATAAACCCACGAAACCATGTTTCAAGGTGAATATTCCCTTTAATAATTTTGAAATATCTTTGGAGCTATTATGTTTTATTTCATCTTCATGAGGATATGTTCACAACACCCTTAGAACTTTTAGAAGGCAACTGCTCTAGTTTGAGAATCGTACTGTATTAAGTAGGAAAAGTTAACTATATTAATAACTATCGGGCATTTATTTAAAAAAAATGATATACATTATTTGTTCTTGCAATTAAAATAGCCTATATTACTCAGTGATAATGTAGCATTCAAATGGTGAAAGAATTTTTAAAATAGGTCTAGGACTTTTTGAGCCAATTCCTTACAAACATACATACAAATCTTTCCTCTTTATAATATTTATTAATAATATGAGGTAAATTAATGTACATAATATTGAATCATATGTTTGCCAGTCATGACAGCCAACAGACAGTTAACGGATCGGTGTCGGCGACCGCGCGCGACATTCAACGATTGGGTGTGGTCGTGAGGCGCGGGGACAAGCCACAGAAACTGCAAGTGGAACGGCTCACGCAGGCGTTCAGGGACGCCCTGGCGAAATACTCCTCCGTACAAAAGGTAAGGCCAATGGGCAAAAGCTGAAAACTTTTGCCTGGCTGGAGGTCTCGTCCATTGCCCGGTTAAGTAGCAAAAGTTCCCGGAACTCACGCTACGATAGACAATACAAAAAAAAAAACTAGCCCCGTGGTTTTACTCGCGAGTAAACGTATACGAATTAAACAAAGTTCAAACGATATATCTATAGATACTTCCTACAAACAAACTCAAAACTTAATAATAATATTAGTAGAGGGCCGTGATGGCCGAATGTTTCGATTCGTGCCTAGCAAAATATGCAAGTTCGAATCCCGAATGTACCAATATTTTTCCCAGTGAGTACTGTGATTAATCACACTGCGCGCTTTACACTGACGGGAAAGAGGAAACCCGCATACGGAATTCAAAGTCAGAATGTATAGTCGTGCTTCAGAAACGGCGACCGACTCGCCGTCTGTCACGTCGGCACGTTTATATATCACTTTCGAGAAGTGAATGTGTGGGTACTACCTCTGCCTCCCTTTCGGAGACTCTTGTAGGAAGGCGTGAAGATATAATGAAGTTAATAATTGTGAAGAGCCGTGGTGGCCGAGTGGTTCGAGCAGTTGCCTGCGACGCAAAGGTCGCAAGTTCGAATCCCGACTGTACCAATGAGTTTTTCTGAACTTAAGTACAGTGATTAGGCACACCAAGAGCTTTACGGTGACGGAAAACATCGAGAGGAAACCGGCATACGTCCGAGAAGAAATTTAAAGGCGTATGTATAATCGTGCTTGAGTAACGGCGATGGACTCGCCATCTGTCACGTTGGCACCTAATATACCTCTGGCGGAAAGTGGGTGTGTGGGTATTACCTATACGCCTCTGTCTACCCCTTCGGGGACCCTTGTGGGAAGGCGTGAGGATATATATTATTATAATAATTGCTATATTTGTTGTAAATTATTTTACACGTATAAAAGTCGTAAAAAAATTGCGTTGCAGCAAGTGTCTGAAAAGATGGCAGCGCACATGCCTCGGGCGCCGCGGGTGAGGAACGACCCCCAGGCGTTGGAGCAGCAGGCGATTGCTGATGATGAGGAGTCGTCACAGCTCGCCAACCAACAAGCGCAGGTACAGCCCTCGTACATCTTCTATCTTCTGGCTATTTACTTTGAGTAGAGAGGTAGGGCATAACGGGTCCGAATTGGGAGCTGCCCGACTGGGGCAGGACCTCCACCTTATAGAAGTCCGTAGCCAAATAACACAATTTATTGTGTTGTGTTCCTACGTGGTAAATAAGGTTTCCAGTAATGAGCTCCTTGGGGAGGGGGGAGGATTGTTACATTGTGTTGGAAGCAGAGGGATTAAACCCATTATGCTGCCAACACACTATAACTCTCCGTACACAGAGTAGCAACGCGCAAGTGATATTTCGGTATCGTGAGCGTAAATAGGCTACGGTAACCGTTTCCCATCAGGTGGGCCGTATGCTTGTTTGCCACTCTAGTTGTATAAAAAAAAAAAAAGTCAGGCCTCCTCGGGTTGTACTGTCCCATATAATAAATTTTCTCTTTGGCAATTTTTTTGTCAAGATAACTATTCTATTCTACGGCGATGGACTCGCCATCTGTCACGTTGGCACCTAACATACCTCTGACGGAAAGTGGGTGTGTGGGTATTACCTTATACACCTCTGCCTACCCCTTCGGGGACCCTTGTGGGGGGCGTGAGGATATTATTATTATAACTATTCTATTTAATGATACATCCTGTATGGGTTTCGTCGAATTTGTACTTATATTGATTTGTGCAGGCTCGTCTGGTACAGTTCGAAACGAGTATGCTGCTTGAGAAAGAAGCCTACATCAATAAGATTGAAGCAGACGTGTTGGATGTCAACCAAATCATGCAGGAGTTGGCCGAGATGGTCAACCAGCAGGGACAGACAGTTGGTATGTATTTGATATTAACTAAAATATATAGACATCTGCGCTAACAGCCTAATTCCCCACCGCCAGTACCTTTCTAATTGCGACTAGGATTGTAAGCGTTTACATCTATATATATATATATATATATATATACTAGTGGTCCCGCCCAGCTTCGCTCGGGTGGAAAAAAAAAGATGGTGGCGCCACCTATCGGGTCCAATTGTGAATCTAAACCATTCTCGAATCTCCACGAACACACACAAAAAATTTCATCAAAATCGGTCCAGTCGTTTAGGAGGAGTTCAGTCACATACACACGCACACAAGAAATATATATATTAAGATATAGGAGATCCCATTTGTGAACTCACTCATCACGAAATCTCAGGAACTATAAGGCCGATTGACTTGATATTTGGTAGCAGTATTCCTTACGCGGTCAGCTAAGAACGGATTTTGTGAAACTCCACCCGAAAGGTGGAACGCAGGGGCTTTAAATAAAAAAAAACACGTTTTCTACTATTGCATCCTGCATAGGTATGGAACTTGGTCAAAATATAATTTTTGGCATGATATTAATTTACAATGTCAACCACCTTTGTTATTATTATTAAACAAACCTTAGCCACAGCAACGCGTGGCCGGGTCGAATTCGAATTCCGTATCCATTGGTACGTTCGAATCCCGACTGTACCAATGAGTTTTCTGAACTTATGTACAGTGATTAGTCATACCACGTGCTTTTCGGTGAAGGAAAACATCGAGAGGAAACCTGCATACGTCTGAGAAGCAATTCAAAGGCGTACGTATAGTCGTGCTTGAGTAACGGCGACGGACTCGCCATCTGTCACGTTGGCACCTAAAATATATCTCTGACGGAAAGTGGTTGTGTGGGTACTACCAATACACCTCTGCCCTACCCTTCGGGAGCCTTGTGGGAAGGCGTGAGGATATATATGTATTTACTAACTCAATTTCTCTATACATCCCCATTGACCATAGACTTTGATATTTACAGACACTGTCGAAAGCCATATCGAGGCGGCCAGTGCGAATGTGGAATCTGGTGTGGACGAACTAGCCAAGGCGGCGGAGTATCAACGCAGGTACAGGAGGAAAATGTTCATAATAATCATTATTGCCACCATACTAGCCATTATCTTCATCGTATGGGTTGTTAAAGCATTCCGATAGACGCCTAATATACGTTATACTTATATTAAAATGAGACTTTAGGGTCCATATTAGGTGGGTCTATCTAATATCCTACTAATATCTTTCACGCAAAAACTAAACTGAATTGGATGAAATATGGCACCCAGATAGATTGTTACATAGGATGTTTTATTCCAGAAATACCAATGAAACATTTTTTTATGCGGGTGGTACCACACAGCTACTATATACATACATATATATCTACATTCTTTACAAAAAGGGTAGGCAACGCTTGCCACTTTTCGATAGATAGATGACGTGTCCGTGAAACACTGTACATAAGTTCAGAAAAACTCATTGGTACAGTCGGGATTCGATCTTGCAGTCTCTGCGTTGCAGACAACTACTCGAACCACTCGGCCACCATGGCTCTCGAATATTTATCGACTTCATGTCTGTCAGCCCTTTAGTGGCGGCTCGGTGTATGGCTTTTAAGTTATAATAAACATTGGAAAAGAATGAGGATTAACATTGTTGCATTACGCCAACACAGGAATTATAAAATGAACTATATTTACTATAACATAAAGTTTAAAGTAGCATAGTATTGTATCGCTTTAATGTAGCTATGAAGTTTTATACAAATTAGTAGTTCTTGAAAAATCTACACTTTTTATGTCATTGATAGTACCATTTTTTGTTTGTTTGTTTCTGTTTTAATGTAACACGAGTATTTTTAAGTTTTAAACGTCACACCAATTTGTTGATTTTGTTCAGTTGAAGAGAATTTTATAATTGAAAGTATTATTTTAGGTCCCCATATACTGCTAGAATGTTACTATTTGTATCAAATATTATTAAGACTGAGGCTGTCTCACAATCACATTTATAAATCTATCCTCACGCCTTCCCACAAGGATCCCCGAAGGGGTAGGCAGAGTTGTATAGGTAATACCCACACACCCACTTTCCGCCAGAGGTATATTAGGTGCCAACGTGACAGATGGCGAGTCCATCGCCCTTACTCCAGCACGACTATACATACGCCTTTGAATTGCTTCTGAAACGTGCAGGTTTCCTCTCGATGTTTCCCTTTACCGTTAAGCTCGTGGTGTGACTAATCACTGTACTTAAGTTCAGAAAAACTCATTGGTACAGTCGGGATTCGAACTTGCGACCTTTGCGTCGCAGGCAACTGCTCGAACCACTCGGCAACCACGGCTCTACCAAACACATCACATTTATAGATATATGTAAACGCCTTCTTTCGTCGTAATTCTTCTCAGATGTCAACTTTTAAAGCTCTACCAAAACGAGGTACTAAAATTTGATTTTGTTTTCCTTAGACACCTCATGATATTAGGGAAATTATATTCTCATAGACAACGAATAAAATTACTAGAGAAATAATATTTCTAGCGTCTCTATTCTTCCTTGAGAAAGCACTTATCCTGTTTGTTATAAATATTAACATTTCCTTTGGGGGTCACATTATTATTATCCAGACGAGAATACGTATAATATCGCTGTATATATAGCCTCGTGTAATGTATAGAGTTATAATAATTATGTTATTTATATATTTAATCGTAGTTAGGATTTTATAGTAGTCATGTAACCAATTTTGCGTCAAAACTCAATTCTTGTTCAACATTCCAAAGATGTCAATTTTGACAGCTGTCAAAGTGTCTAAATTGAGCGGGAATCGGTGATGGCATTTGTGGTACACGTTGCAAGTATCAGAAAATAATTTAAATTATAAAGTGATGCGAGACAACAAGAAATTTAAAAAATTTGTATTGTCTTGATGAAAATTTTAATTTTTTTTAATACTTTAATGACATAGATACTAGTCGCTCAGTCCCATAAACAGTCATTCATAAATGCCATCACTGAGTGCCTTGACTAATAACCGTATATAATCTATATTTAACCAAGTTCTAAATAGTTTAAAATTTAAATGCATATGCCTCCCACGTCATGCCTCATTATTTTAAGTATTTTGTTTATTTTAAGTATATTATTATTAAGAGCGGCTATTTTAACCACAATTATACTTGTGAAACGTCACTGAATATATTTTTGTTGATTTGTAACACAATAAAGAATTATTTTGAAAACATTTGCGTTTCGTTAACCAGCTGCGATTCTTAAAAGGAGGAACTTATTTATCCAACTAGGTGTACCTCGCCGTATCGACCGCATTAAATTCATAATAATTATACATATATATAAAAAAATTTATCGAACTCTGGGATCCTAAAGAAAATGTGTTTTGTCTTAATATAGAACAATAGATAAACTTTGCCTAAATCTATTTTGAGGAGCTGCGAACAGCGAACCGTACCATCAGGCTGGCCGCATGCTTATTTTCCACACCTGTGGTATAAATAAAACTTAATAATAAACCTTCATTGCGACTATTGCCATGTGCAATGTTACTTGGAAACTTATTCAATTTTGGTTTGACCGGATATTTTTCATTACCGACCCGCCATCGGTCACATTGACACCTAAATATAAATCCAGCAAAAAGTGTGTAAAATTCCGCCTATCCCTTCGGAGACCCTAGTGGAAAGGCGTAAAATATACTAGATTTGTTCCATCACTATTTATTGCATTGCCACCTATTTAAGAAATATGTTTATGGATTTAATTTGGTCAGGTCTACGGAACTAAAGTCGCTGCTTAGATTCCACAGAGCAGGTCTTTGAGTCAGCGAAGACGAGACTTATATAGTCTGTCTCATTACTAAAGTACAAACATAGGCTTTGCTTAGTTTGGCACAAGATATATTTTGTGAAATTGTCCAAGATATGATTAATCTCATTCAAACAATGACAATTGGACACGTAAACGACTGTATAAAAGAAATTTATAGTATTTTAAAATTTATAAATATGGATGTCATTATAAGTTTGCTCGATAAATATTACAGAACAAACAGATAAACAAATAAGAAATCATAGAGAACAAATATGTAGATGGCTTCCTTTTAGTATGTTCTGTGTCTACAATATCATAGTATGCAGAATTGACTCTAAGCTTGATGAAATTCTTAAGCTCATTCAAGCCGTGATCTATTCGCCAGCTATAAACAAATACGATATATATATCGTTATGTAATTGTTTATAGATTTATAGATTATATATACGTAGGAACATTTCAGTCAGATTATAGTTACGATTTGGTTCATCAAATGCATTTATTTCCACATTAAATTATACTTTAACATGTAAACCATAAAGTTTAAAACTAATTGATATTCGGTATTCACAGATTATGTAACATTATTATTTATTTATACAAACAGACGTGATTATGTACAAGGTAATGTGAGTTTTAATATAATGCCTTTTTATATTGGTGTGATGCGGAAATATCTTGGACCATGATACTGCTAAATATGAAAGTACATCACAATTGACGATTTAAAATAGTCGGTTAATAACATACGCATTAAGCGGCAATCTAATTGAAAATTGAACCTAGTGTGTAGCAAATAAAGACCATAATACTGGTATTTATTAATAATTTTATGTCAGTGTGTTCTATTTCATTGTACTTAGAGTTTATTTTCCATTGACGATATGAATATTGTATTTTATTTATTTAGATATTTCCCTCTCACATCAATATTGTTCAGCTATTATGAAATTCAGTTCTCAGTGAGACCAACATTTGCCCCAATTTATATTAATCGTCAGCAAGACGAGTATAAATACATATATATATACTTTATAATTTATACATACAATAATTAATAATATAAAATATATGGAGCATATAAATATAAATAAACAGCTTGTAAGCCTAGAGATAATTGCCGCTCTACTCAGCCTACCCCGGGAGAGACTACGCGATGATATGTTCATGTAGTTACATGTATATAAAATAAATCAGATATATTTTTCCGGAATTCTTATTTAGGAAGTTATTTTGATACCTCAGTTCTAGAATCAGATAATCCATCACGCTACAATTTTACAGCGAAACAAAATAAAAAAATAGATTCCTTTTAAATAAAACGGCGTATGATACTGGCACTATTAACATTAATAATTGACCTTAAATACTATAAATACAATATAATAAACTTTAACACACAGATATTTAATCTGTCAAGATCCCGAATACTATACCCTGTTAGATCTACTGTTACAAGCGGAGTATTTTAATGGAGATTACAAAATCAACTTTATTTCTCTTATTGATAAAGGTGTTCTTGCATAAATAATTAGCGATTCGGTACACACCAGTCGGAGCACCATATATCAAGGATCTACTTACCAAGGATTACGTGGTAATATATAAACCAGTGCCGCTTAGTTTTAAACCTTTTATTGAGAGTGCGAGAATATTGAAAAACGTGAAGTGTCTGGAAGGAGACAGAGGAAGACCACGGTCCAACTACTTAGATTTAAATCGATCTAATACTGGGAAACTAGGAACTTCTAGAGGGCTCGCAACCGGCAACGTTTGAAAAGACTGATGCATGTAGATGAAGCGAAAGAGGTCTGGAAAGACCTGGAGCACTCTCACTGCCTAATCCGAGGACGTGGAACGCTGTTAACATGTCTGTATGAAAAGTTGTATACACGTGTTGACAGGTAACAACAGTCTAGGTATGTAATGTGAATGTTGTCACATAAAACCATGGAGTAATAATGTGCCTACTGGCAACAAAATTGGTATAAGGAACGTCGCATTAATCTTTTTCTAACAGCCTTACAATTTGGCATAACTTGTCAACATTATCAATATCGTATATTTAAATCGTGCGACCGTCTCGCCTTGCTGACGAAGTGATATAAGTTAAGTTAGTATACTACCGGAGCTTAGCCTGCCGCTGTTGCCAGAGCGCGTATTTAGCGCACGCCGTGTCGATCATTTGGTTCATATGTCGCGTCATTGTCGTCGCTAGGGGTGTTAGGTCGCGAAGCATTTTTTCCTAAAAAAAAAACGAATAAAAATATTACATACTAGGCGTGTACCAAGATTTAGCCCGAGTAAAGTTGTCATCAGGATTTTTCTTGTGGTTAATTTCAGCTAATAATATCTCTTTGAGCGAAATTTCGTCCAGCCGGCAGTTCAGAAACTAACTACTTACTGATAAAATAATTGACTCAAATTGGTATCCAAAAGCAACGTGTCAAAAAACAAGGATCATTGCCACGGTGGATAGCAATGCTGATTCTCTGAGCGAGGCATGTTCCAATTAATTTAGTATTAATATCAATGCGAAAGTTTGTAAAGATGTTCAAACGCATAAAAACTCAATCAATAAAATCTATTTGTTGGACAAATAAGTATAGAACCAAGTGTATTTACCTCAAAAGGCCTCAACTTGACGTTCCTAAACCTAAGCAAGGCCTCGTAGAACTTGTCGGCGCGGGCCGCCATGTCCTCAGTCTCCGCACTGGCCCCCGGTTGGGGGAAACACCGCCAGAGCTCCCTCAACAGCTCACCCCCAGAAAGGTAGATCCTGTGCAGCTCCGATTTCACATCAGGTGGTATTAGTTCTGTGGAAATAAATCGCGAACTTGATAAACTCGTCTAAATATTTATTGTAACAGCAGCAGTTTACAAATAAATAAAATTGGAGTGTCTGTTTGTAATATAAAAAAACCGCGTTTTACTAAATGCACATGGATTTACATTACATTACCAAATTATCATTTTTTGAAATTTTTATCTGTATGTCTGTCTGTTTGTTTGTTTGGGGGTAATCCCTGAAACGGTTGGACCGATTATAACGCGTGGGGGGAGGGAGGGGGGGCTGTACTCACGGCCCATGGAGGCGGCGTGGTGTTGCCGCATGAGCGCGCCGCCCGGGCTGAGCCCTGCGCGGGCAGTGCAGTGGGGGAGGGGGGAGGGGGGGGCTGTACTCACGGCCCATGGAGGCGGCGTGGTGTTGCCGCATGAGCGCGCCGCCCGGGCTGAGCCCTGCGCGGGCAGTGCAGTGGGGGAGGGGGGAGGGGGGGGCTGTACTCACGGCCCATGGAGGCGGCGTGGTGTTGCCGCATGAGCGCGCCGCCCGGGCTGAGCCCTGCGCGGGCAGTGCAGTGGGGGAGGGGGGAGGGGGGGGCTGTACTCACGGCCCATGGAGGCGGCGTGGTGTTGCCGCATGAGCGCGCCGCCCGGGCTGAGCCCTGCGCGGGCAGTGCAGTGGGGGAGGGGGGAGGGGGGGGCTGTACTCACGGCCCATGGAGGCGGCGTGGTGTTGCCGCATGAGCGCGCCGCCCGGGCTGAGCCCTGCGCGGGCAGTGCAGTGGGGGAGGGGGGAGGGGGGGGGGGGGGGCTGTACTCACGGCCCATGGAGGCGGCGTGGTGTTGCCGCATGAGCGCGCCGCCCGGGCTGAGCCCTGCGCGGGCAGTGCAGTGGGGGAGGGGGGAGGGGGGGGGGGGGGGGCTGTACTCACGGCCCATGGAGGCGGCGTGGTGTTGCCGCATGAGCGCGCCGCCCGGGCTGAGCCCTGCGCGGGCAGTGCAGTGGGGGAGGGGGGGGGGGGGGCTGTACTCACGGCCCATGGAGGCGGCGTGGTGTTGCCGCATGAGCGCGCCGCCCGGGCTGAGCTCGCCGAGCGCGCCCACGGCCGCCCCGGCACTGACGCGCACAGGCCGCGAGCACTGCTGCCCACTACTCCACGCCTGGACACACGACGTCAAACATCATATCATCACGCTGAGTCCTCACAGAGTAGGCAGATAGATCGCCAGTTCTTTTAGACTTACAGACCTCTTTGTTTCATGCATGGCCATGAATTGCTCCTCTTGCAGAGAATTCATATGAAAATAAGTTACGTAGGGAACCAATGTAAAAAAATAGTTAAAAAAAAAAACTTTTTTTAAAACTTTAAAACACGCTTTTTATAGAACATCGAACTAAAAAATAAAGTATTCTGCCATTGAAATTTTACGCGGTGGAAGTCGCGGGACTTATCTACTACTAGCTGTCCCGCCCAGCTTCGCTCGGGTGAAAAAGTTAAATTGCCCGTAACACGATCGCAGCGCCACCTATTGGGTCCAATTGTAAATCTAAACCATTCTCGAATCTAGCTTAAGGCACACAGAAACACACAGAAAGCTTCGCCCGGGTAAAAAGGTAAAATTCTTGAAACTCGATCGCAGCGCCACCTATCGGGTCCAATTTAATATAGCCTATGTTACTCGGGGATAATGTAGCTTTCCAAAGGTGAAAGAATTTTTGAAATCGGTCCAGTAGTTTCGGAGCCTATTCATTACAAACAAACAAACAAATCTTTCCTCTTTATAATATTAGTATAGATGTATATATACGTAACATGTAAACAAATTATAAAACTTACCTGGCATATTGAAGCAAGTGCCGAGAGAGGTGGCGGGTGATTGGTACTCGCGCTCGTCTGATGCGACTGAGACGACGGACCTAACAGATATCTCTCTATCTGCAAACAATATTACATAAATACATAATTATTATGCGTCTGTCTGTATGCCTTAACGTGAAAATTTACGATTTTAATACAGATTTCACGGTCAGTTGTTTCAAAGAAAGAAAATAAAAGAGTTGTCCCTTACATGTTATATGGTGTTGCAAAGATATCCCTCACTTGTTGTTCGTCAGAACTCTTAGATAATACATTAAATAGTGTTGTAAAAAAAAACTATACAATACCTTTGACAATTTCAACTCCTGCGCATCCTCAACGCCGACACTGCCCTCCAGATCCTCATAATGTATCTGCTCCAGGATTCTTCTCTTCTTCTCCGGCGGTTCTTCGTGTTTCTCCACACCGTTGGTGTCTTTCACACCGTTCTCCAATTTGTTATTATTCGTTGGTTGTTTGCTACCGTTGCTATTACTACTAGAATTCGTTTTATGACTAGCTTTGAGCACCTGTCAACAAATGTCATTATTTAACATCTTCACGCCATCCCACAAAGGTCCCCGAAGGGGTAGGCAGAGGTGTGTAGGTAGTACCCACACACATACTTTGCGCCAGAGATCCTATCCGTAGCGAGTCCACCGCCGTTACTCAAGCACGACTATACATACGCCTTTCAGTTTCTGCTCAAACGTATGCAGGTTTGCTCTCGATGTTTTCCTTCACGGCAAAGTTCGTGGTGTGTACTGTACTTAAGTTCAGAAAAAAACATTGGTACAGCGGGAATTCAAACTTGCTGTTTTTGGGTTTAATGCAAACAAACGAACAAACAGATAGACAGACGCCGCCGGATACATTGACCCGCAACGCAAAACATTGTACTCAACTGTTGCAAAAGACCTTTACAGTAAAAAAAAAACAACTTGAGGAAATTTGCATATATTTGAGAAGACGTTCAAAGACATTCACATCACAACCTAAAAATACATGATGGTTAGCGGTTAGCGCTGCTTATGGAAACTTATTCCCATAAAATGGGTGTTATAATGTGTTAAAAAATCCGTGTTAAATTTGTCTGCTCCCCTCTTGGGTGGTAGCATGATGATATGTAGGCTTCCTAAATAAACGGGATATCAAACGCGAAAATATTTTTTCAGATCGGTTTAGGTGCTCCTGAGCTTTGCGCGTTCAAACAAACCATCTCTTCAGCATCATAATCATCATCATCATTATCATCAGGCCGTCCCTAACGGGGTAGGCAGAGAGCACAGAGCGCCAGTTCTCTCTAGACTTTACATACCTCTTTCGCTTCGTCCACATTCATCAGTCTCTTCATACATGCTCGTCGGTTTCGAGTACTCTTGACGTTCCCTTCCGACCGCCCGTCATAATGTTAGTAAAAGTATACATGGAGACTTTGTATGACTTAGAAAAGGTGACTGACCATGATAGAGTGTTGGTTGAACCGCTTGATCATGTTGCGGTGTATGGAGGTCGTGTCCCCGCGCTCCTTCTCGTAGGGAGGGTCCTCCTCGGCCACCAGAGGAACTGGCTCCGTGAACTTGGGTAGGTCCACCTGCGACACGAGATTTAATCAATAAACCTCCCCGCTGATATCTGAGTTGTTCATCCGTGTTTTTAGCTAACCATTTAATTTCTGTTTTCAAAACTGCATAATTTTGTAAACCAGGATCTCTGTAACACCTCCACCATATATTTGCATATATTAATGTGTGCGACACAGTTTTATACTACAACAGTAATTATCGCACATTTATTTGTAATTTAAAACCATCATTTGTATATTATATTTATTAGATTAAAATAAAATAAATAAAACTATATTGTTGCTTTTCGTCAATCATACAAGACTAGTAGAATTATAATATTAGTTATTCTTTCTTAATTCATAAAAAAAATCTTTCTTTCGTTATTAATTCATAAAAAGAATATTTTAGATATATTTTTTTAAGAAATTTGTGCAGAAAGCTAATTAGTATTGTTACATATAATAGTAATAATATCTTGCAAATTTTCTTAACGCCTTAGCGTACGACTTTTTGCTTCACGTATAACTATTATGAGAGGTTGCAACATGACTTTAATTATTTTAAGTCGTACCGTATGGTAGTCGTATGGTATTCTTGTTGGAAACTGTGGGGGATTCACCTCTATTACTCGTTGTTGGTGCATTGTTACGCTACTCACCGTGAGATCTAGTGTGGTATGCCTCATAGCCGAAGCGATGGCTTGGTCATCCAACTTAGCGCATTCACTGAACAAATCTTTACTAGACGAAGACGCTATGCGGTCCCTAAAACACAATTGTACACAAACTTAATTTTCTAACAATTTCCATAAGTTTTTATTCTGTCTACATACTATAATGTGGCCTGGCGGCAGAGTGGCTCGAGTATTCGCTTCTAACGCTAATGAGTTTTCTGAACTTAAATGCAGTAACTAATCACGCCACGAGAACGAGGAAGAAAATATCTAGAGGAAACCTGCATACTTTCAGCTAACAGATTGTGAGTGAGTCCTTATCCCTCCATTCGACTTCCCTCCCATTAAATTCTTCCCAATATGTTTCCTTCATTGTAACCCAGTCAACAAGCAGTTAAAATGTTTTACTTACACACAAGATACCTATACCTCACAGGGTAGGCAGAGACAGTAGAGCTGGCCTCTCTAGACTTACAGACTAAATTTAACTCACCTATGGAAATAATGAGACTGAAAGAACTTAGTCCAAAACTCTGCCTCTGTCATTTTATTGGGGACATAGTCAATGTGTTTCTTCCTGACCGCTGGGTAAGTTTTGAATATCGCGTCTATGATGTCTTGTGTCAAGTTATACTTGAGGCCGTTGCACCCGTCTGTCTGTGGTTGGATATCAGCTAGGAAAGCGCCGGACACACCTGTAAATAAATATATCACTTGCTGTTTATTTTTCACTGCCTTAGGATGTGAGATGGTATATCTTCATATGGCACGCCTTCCCACATGGGACGCCGAAGGGGTAGCCAGATGTGTGTAGCCTAAACACCTCTGGTGTGTGGGTACTACACACACCCACTTTCCACCAGAGATATATTTTAGGTTCCAATGTGACAGATGGCGAGTCCATCGACGTTACTCAAGTACGACTGTACATACGCATTTGAAGATCTTCTCAAACCTCTCAATGTTTTCCTTCACTGTAAAGCTAGTGGGCGGAAAAACTCATTGGTGCAAGGCAACTACTCAAACCACTCAGCCACCTCATCTCATTAATATAACCTATATCCTTGGTCAAGAAAGGAGCATCAAATGCACTTTTTTTTTAAATCAGATTAGCCTTTCTTGATATTAGTGAATTCAAACAAACTACTCTATAAGTATAATATTTGTATCAACAAGCATTACAGAGTAACCAATATCTTTTATAATGTCTCTGGTAATTGTGTTTAAGATTGGCAACACCTCGTTATTGAAGACTGTAGGAAGGTCTAGAGCCAGTCATTTTGTTCAGCCTACCCAACATGAAAAGCACCTCAACACAATGATGAACTTAATATAGTCACTTGTAAGGTGCAAATTTGCTTTTGATATTACATATAATAAAGTATGCAAGACCAACCTTTTCATAATAAAAGAACTTACCAGCCTCTTGCTTTATGTTATTAGATTCAGTATAATGCTTGAGTGTTGGCGTATTCCAATACTCCTCACTATTTATAACTTTGGATATTACTAAGTCTTCATATAAATGCTTTAGAGTAGGATGTAGGGATAGTAACCTGTAAAAGATGAGTACAAAAAAATAAAAAATTATAATTATAGAAAAATAATAAAATAAAAAAAGTTATTTATTCCAAGTGTCATTGAACAGGAAACAGACAGTTCATAGTTTTTTTAAATATTATATTAATTATAGTTATCAAAGTTTCATATTTCTATAATGTTTAAGACAGGGATTCTACATCAAGTAATTTTTATTAAAATTTTTAGACAGATAAGATTTCATACAAGCATACGGTCTGCATGATGGTAACCTGTTTCCTCCACGTGGACACTTGCAACACGAGCGGTATAGCTTGCATGTTCGCCCTGCAGGAATCTTTTCACAAACTTTTTAATGAGCTCCATGCTACACTCTAAGGCAAAAGAGTGAACTCGCTGTTGAGAGGGACTACCTCACAAAATTTCATTCCACAACCTAAGCTCTTTTGATTCCAATGTATGGGGATTCAAACCTGAGCAATGGCAAGAAGGTGTAGTGGTCATAGGTGGAGTAGGAACACTAGTAGGCTACTAATGAGAAAATCAATATGGAGTCATTGAGGAAGTGTATGTGGGCGAGACAAATACCCTGTGGAATATGTTTAAATATCATATTCTCTCTTTCTTCCCCTAAGGGACTCAGCTTGACAATATATATGTATGTATGTACATATCTATACATTATATAAATGATAAAAAGGAATATGAAATATAATCCTTACTTAGACTTCATCTCGAGCTCTCCATCAATCTGTCTCTTAAACTTAGGCAGTAGATTTTGCAACAACATCTTGACTTGATCGCGATCCTTCGCCTGGGCATCGGGCCCAGCTGGATTGACAAAGTGGAAGGTAGAACATGTCCCATCATGTAAAACCACTTGCAGTTGAACTTTTGGCTTGCCTACAGGTGATATTTTCTGTGCTAAAAATATAAGAATAAATATTAACACTAGCTTTCAAACCAAGATTCTTTGTAACAATGTGTTTTTTTTTTCCGAGACCATTGGTCCTCTTTATGTACATCATATATCCTGTAGGGCGGAATAGAACTGGTATTCTACTCTCTCTGCCTACCCCATGAGGTACTTGGCGAGATGTAATTTGTGTTTCTATGTATCTTAAGAGGGTTTGTAACAGTCACTTGTTTAGTAATGTTTGTTAGCCGTTCTCTACTTTATACATTACTGTGGTAAAATTATATTGAATTATATTAGTGCTTAAGGTAATATTTAGTATAATATAATAAAATATTACTTTTGATATCCGCATATTTATGGGAAACAGCCACAGTGTCTCTGTTCTCCAGCATCCAAGCCAGTCTTTGGTTCATTACATACAACGTGCCATCGCCTTTCTTATACCGCACATAGCCCACACTCAACAGTACGTCCTCCGAGGACGTAGTCATTTTTCACTACACCACTACCGTCTACACTGGTTTATCATGGAAAAAGTTATTATTTCAAAAGTCCTCAACTTGATACTATACGACAATTATTCAAACTCAACATATAATGTTCTTTGTACAGAACAATAACGTTATTGAGTCTCGTAAATAAGATTTTTTTATCAGCAGAATTATTTAAATGCCCTTATTCGATTATCAACGAAAAATTATAAAATTACTATCTACAAAAAGCGTATCACAGTCCGTCGACCATTGGCGAATTTGACAAACTGATAGTTTCGTTTTAATATTTCGGGAAATATGAAGTTCAGTTACGATACTTTACAGCCCACAAAATGTATATAATTATGATCGACTGTCTGAGTCGAATTTAAAAATAACATTATTTTTCTAGTTTGGCTTATGATATTACTAATTAATACTGGTTTAAAATCAAACAGAGCTTTTAGAAAATATAACCGTGCTTGGGCCCAAAGCGACCGAGCTTCTAGATTACACGGTTTTTCTAAGATTTAGAAAATCTAACTCTCGGAATCCTGGAAAAAGGTATTGTTACACCTATGCCCGAACGGCCACGGTGGCATGGCATGATGTCAAAAAATTTCAACACCTGTTATGTGTTTACGCTACAAAACTAAAATAATGAATATTTGAAATTACAGCCATCCATTCAAAATGGTGTATTATTAATTATTTGAGATTTACATCCTAACTAACAAATCACATACATATCATCACGCCGAATCCCTAACGGGGAAGGCAGAGAGCATAGAGCGCCAGTAATCTCTAGACATGCATACCTCTTTCGCTTCGTCCACATTCATCAATCTCTTCATATGTGCTCGCCGGTTTCGAGATACTCTTGACACAGTACCTATACATTGTAATCTTTGCTCTTGACGTTCCCGTCTTTACTTTACGTCACATAGATATCTATATGCATAATTAACTAAAACTGAACGCAGCCTTAAGAGACCGCCATTTAGATTAATTTGTTTTAGCAACACTGAACATTGACAACCCAAAATGCAATCATGGCGCACGGGGTACTGTGTTTTTAGAATGCTGAGAAGTTTTTACGTAAACACTTCGTTATTTTGCATTGTAATCGATTTATGTGTATTTATTTATTATCCTTGAGTTTTTAAGATTGTATTAAAGCATACATGTGTGTTCCAAACTTGAAGATTTCACCTGTTCGGAATCACGTCTCTGTACTACTAGACACTTGGAGGTATAAAATCATGAGATTTGCTGTTTTTGCAGTCCTGCAGATCGTAAAGTAATTTCGTTGTATCATAATTGTGATGAATGCGTTCAAATTTGTAAATGATGTTCATTTACTGTTATTTCAATTCAGTAATGCCGATACAATTGTTTGTTCCAGATAACTTTGTTGGTGTCATAATGTCAGAGGCGTACGCCCGTGAGATACTGCGAAGGAATGTTGCGCAAATATGCCAAACTATAGGATGGAATGGTACAAACTCAACCCCACTGGACATTCTGGTGCATGTGCTTGAGAAATACATACTGTCACTTGGGACTCAAGCTAATAGATATGCTGAACAATTTAATAGGACTGAACCAAATTTACATGACTTAGGATTAGTTTTCCGTGACCTTCATGTGCATTTGCCCGAGTTAACAGAGTATGTTCAAAGTGTACCACCTGCTCCACCAACGGTCTACACAGACAAGTTTCCTAAACCAAAAGAATCTAATCTGAATTTCTTAAAGCCTGGTAGTCATGAAGTCGTTACAAGACCTATGCACGTCCATGAACACTTGCCTCCTATGTACCCTGAAAAGGAGAGGGATACACCAGCGGTGGCTGGGACTGTTGAAATCCGTCAAAATGGCATTGATAGCATGGATAACAGCAATGCTACTTGCACAAGTCCAGAAATATCTGTCACTGATAGCCCAGACAAGTCTAAGGACATATTCAAGAGGCCTATTGACCCTGTTTCAGTACCCAATAGCAAAAGACCCAGATTACGTCTGGAAGAAGAGGAGAGAACTAGAGAAATCAGTAGTGTTATGATGACAATGTCAGGTTTCCTGTCTCCAGCTCGAGAAGGAAAGTTGCCAGAAGCGCGGCCACCAACAGTCATGTCAGAGAAACACTATGATAAACATAAAACAAACTCCCAAAATTCTAATGTCACGAAAGCACCAATTGTAGAGAAAACGGATAAGAAATCTAAAAAGAATAAGTTATTAAATGGTAAAGTTATGAAAAGTAAAAGAAAAGATAAGAGTCATAAAGGTGAGAGTAGTAAATCAAAAGATAGTAGTAAATTGAATAAATATCCACCTGGATATCCAATAAAGAGTAAAGATGTGCATCCTACTCTACATAATCATGTCACTATGCCTGCGCCGAGACCTATGGCACCAGTGGTAATGGCACCACCTCCTGATAAACCACCACCGGTACTTCCACCTCCAGCACCAGTCCCAGAAGTCATTAGGCCTGTTATAAAGCAGGAACCAATAGAACCTCCACAAATGGCCACCAAAAATTTCTTTTTAAAAGAAGATGCTATTCCTGTACCAAGGAAAATACCAATTTCCAGGTCACCACTGATATCAAATTCTATCCCTGTAAATAAAGCACAGTCGTCAACAAATTCCTTATTACCCGAAGTAGAAATAAAGAAGGAGGTCATTGAGGAAGAAGAGAAACTGGCCTCTCAACCAGATAGATCAAAGGTTGATATATTTAAAAGAATATCGAACAAATCAAAAGAAGATAGAAACACTCCAGAGGTTGTCCCAGAAAAGTCACAGTCTGACTCTTTGATCTCAAGATTGCAAAACTCTACAAATGATAGTGGTGTAAGTGATGTAAGGTCCCATGATAATGTTAGGTTGAAAGCTGACGAACCAGTTGTGAACAATAATGATAGTAGTGCAGTTGATTTATCACAAGTTATGGACTTGAGAACTAATGAGGTGATTAGCATTGACGATGATTCTATGGACATAAACTCGTGGCCGCCGCCGAAGCCGCAACCGCAGCAACAATCAGTCATATCTGTAAACAAGTTCATACAGCAACAAATATCCTATCCCAAAGATATATCTAGTGTCAGTCCTAAAGTCAAAAAGGAAAAGAAACATAAGGAAAAGAAGGATAAGACGGCAAAATTAGAAGCTAAGCTATTGAAAAAACAACAGCAACAACTTGCCTTCGAAATGATGCAGGCTGAAAAACTTAGTATGAAAATGGGTGTGAAACCACCAAAAACGAGTAGATCGAAACATGAGTCGAAAATGCCACCGATGCATCCTGGTTTTCCATTCTTTCCAGCGATGACTCCGGGTAGGGGATTAATGCCCGGTCCTGGCTTAATTCCAAGCCCGGGACTGATCCCCAGTTCCGACTTCCTCGCCGATTTAGCCAATAACCCAGCATTAAGAGGTTTGCCTGGTTCTAATTTACTAACCAATCCATTTGCGTTAGGAGGAGGTCCAGGTCTTATTCCTGGTCCTAGCTTCTTGCCCGGTGGTCTTTCAGCCGGCATGCGACCTCTTATGCCCTTTCCGCATACCTCTTCATCAATGAAAATTCCACCAATGTTGCGTCGTCCTAGCTTAGAAGTGATTCCCGTAGATACCGACGATAGAGGTTTACATAAATCTCCAGTCATATCACGTGACAAAGACCGTAACGACAAGCACAAATCTCAGACCATTCCAAATATTTTACAGAAACATAAGTCTAAACAGCATAAGGTTCATAAATTGAGTCTATACAAAATGCCCCCTATACAACCCGATATAACAATAGCGTTGAATCCACCGAAAGTGGACCCTGTCAAACAGGAGCAAACGAGATCATCTCCCGTCCCTCCACGCCTGCCGACCCCCGAGCCTGTAATTGAGCCCGACCCAGAGCCTGAACCGGCTCCAGTGAAGGCACCAACACCAGAACCCCAAGAAATTGAGAATTCTGATAAGAAAAAGGACAAGGCCCACAAAAAAGACAAGAAGGATAAAGATGGCATAAAAATAAAAAAGAAGAAAGATAAAAAGGATAAAAATAAAGATAAGTCTGAAAAGAAACGAGATAAGGAAGAAAAACAGGAACTAAAGGATAGAATAAAGAAAGAGAAAAAGGAGAAGAAGAAGGAAAAAGCCGTGGACGGCTTGGTCCCGAAATTGACATTGAAACTAAGTTCGTCCAATTCTAATTCTCCAATGCCGCCGAGTTCGCCAGACATATATAAATTGAATATAAAGCCAGTCGTTAAAAAAGAGGAGGAAAGTTCGCCTGTTAGAGAAGAGCCCCTGTCTCGAGACCACAGTCGGTCGCCGGAGTTGGCGCAAATATCCGCTTTGGTAACGAGACCGCCGAAGCAAAAGTATTCTAAACATAATCATGTAAATAATGAAATGGAGCCGCAGTCATCCTCGCCGCCGGCCGTCGCGTCGCCCCCTAGGAAGAATCGACCCCCCTCGAGTCACTCCAACAAGTATAAGCGGATAATGTTCAAGGCGAAGAAGGGCCAGGAACACTTTGAAGAGGGCAACGTGGCATCAGTGTCAGAAGAGCTGCCAACACCTTCGCCCGCCGTCGCGGCACCGAAGCCTAGCGGACCACTGCCCACGCCGTATTACGTAGACGACCAAGGGAACAAAATATGGGTGTGTCCTGCATGCGAACGTCCCGACAACGGCTCGCCAATGATTGGCTGCGACGGCTGCGATGGTTGGTACCACTGGGTTTGTGTTGGCATCACTGAAGAGCCCGGCGCGACCGAAGACTGGTTCTGCAAGACTTGTGTCGCCAAACGCGCCGCCATGGCGCTGGCGGGCGTCACCTCCAGCAAGAAACGAGGACGAAAACCTAAAGGAGAAAAAATCAGAGACTGTCATTGATACGGACCCTTCATTGTTACTGAGATTAGTTTTAATTTTCCGTTCGATTGACATGACGGTATGCGAATTGTTAATGGATTAATTGTTGAATGATATCATGAGAAAAATGTTTTCATCATTTATAATGTTATATCATAGGCTTGAATTAAGAATAGATAATAATTGAATATTGACATAAAATGTTGAACATAAAAATAGTGTAGTTTTTACTTGTAATAATTTACCATAATTTTAAATATTTTGTTACGATTTCACTTGTCTCGTTCGCTCGGTTAGATCAAGATTTGATGCGACTGCGGGCGCGATGTTCAGTACTCGCGTGTAAACATAGGTGGTAATATAAGATTCTTTTTATATTGTACAAAAACTGAATTTACTTAAGAAATTGGTGATGTATAAAGTAATGTAGCGAATATTTAAATAAACAGAAAGAAGGCTGGATATAGTTTCGGCCGATATTTGAATATTTTCATATTATAATTTTAATATAACCCTGTTTTATTTTGTTGAAGTTATTCCTTCAATATTTGTACAGGCCGAGTACAGTCACGCGATCGGTGTCGTTCACTATTTGCTCATCAAATGTGAAAGGAATTACGGGACAGTCGCGTGGACGTATTCGCCTTCAATATTCGACATTCGTGAAGGTGAGGCAATGTAAAATTTAATTTCAGCCAGTGGCCAATTAAATATATTGGTACTTGAAATGTCGTACGTTATTTTAATCCTATTCTTTACATTCTTGCCCGTAACGTTTCCTTCTATCCTACTGAGCGACCTCAGTCTTAAAAGTCATCGTGAATGAAATGGTTAAAGGATCAACACGCCTTTTAATTCAAACGCTCATAATAAGAATAATTAACAATTTCCAATCCTCTAGACCTCTAGCTTCATCAGTCTCTTAAAATGCTCGCCAACAATTATGAAAAATATTCACTAGATGGCGTTACTGCAAAAATTCCTTACCGCTACGACATGACAATTAGCGCAGTAGGGTAATTCAGAAGATAATAACACCACGAGCTTTACGGTGAAGGAAAACATCGAGAGGAAACCTGCATACGTCTGAGAAGAAATTCAAAGGCGTATGTATAGTCGTGCTTGAGTAACTGCGATGGACTCGCCATCTGTCACGTTGGCACCTAATAAACTTCTGGCGGAAAGTGGGTGTGTGGGTATTACTTATACACCTCTGCCTACCCCTTCGGGGACCCTTGTGGAAAGGCGTGAGAATATATTATATTATTATACCGTTTATGATGATTGCACTTTAAATATTAAAGACTATTTTAGCACTTAACTGCATATACACAAAGCTCTGTGAAACTAGTAAAATATGCATTTGGTCTCTTGCAACTTAAAAGCAAGTCAATTTATGAATTAACCAAACACCTACGTCACTTTCGTATTAGAGCCACAAACTGAAATATATTTATTTCTCCTTTCAAATCTTTGGCACCTATTCCCAGTTCTATTTCGACAAACAATTACATTCACGGCGTATTCAGACATCACAAAATCTTACGTAGTTTGGAAATTGAAATAATACAAGTACTGGAATTTGTTTATTTTACAAAACAAGCAACAACGAAGCGTGGTTATTAGGTGTATCTTACAACAAAATGCGATCAGCCATCCGACTTTTTGTGATCTGTTCATGTGCCTATCTCGCCAGCCAGCTGAACTTATAATACAATCAAATCATTACAAGTATTCAAATCACTCCGACTACAGCTAAACAAAATATCTAAGTCGTTACATACTCAATAAAGGCATATGCGAACAAAAACCCTTTAAAACTTAAAGGTAAAAACTTCACGTTAATAAAACTGCTCTACAGTGTAAGGGCTTAATTTTTAGTTGCGCCTGCGCCGGTGGGTATACTCTCTGCTGGCGCCACTATCGGCTTTTCCTTATTCCAGTTTTTGAGGCCTTCAGGCAATGAAGTGTCTTCTTCCAAAGACCCTGTGCCCTCAACAAACTCCTCATAAGTACTCTTTTCAGGGAAAGGCCGCTTTCCGAGCAACTCTATCATGTCATCCCTACTAAGAATCTCTTGCTTCAGTAATCTCTCGGCCACCTTTTCGATATTCTCCTTATGTTTAATCAACAAATCAGTCGTGTGTTTGTGCGCGGACCCAATGAGGTCTCTTACTTCAGAGTCAATCAATTCGGCGGTTTTTTCTGAATAGGGCTTGTCGATAACCATTTCGCCAGGCTGCGGCATTTCAAACGACACATTGCCAACTTTCGTGTTCATTCCGTAGTGCACTATCTGAGCGTACGCGCTTTGAGTTATCTTTTTGAGGTCGTCTTGGGCGCCTGTAGTGATCCTGCCGAAGAATATCTCCTCGCTCACTCTACCTCCAAGGGTCATGCACATTCTATCAAAGAGTTGTTCCTTACTGTACAAGTACTGTTCTTTAGGCAAGTATTGGGCGTATCCTAGACCTTTACCTCTTGGGATGATGGACACTTTGAGCAGTGGATCGGCGTGCTGTAAGAACCAGCCTGCAACAGCATGGCCTGCTTCGTGGTACGCAACGATCTTCCTCTCGTCTGGCTGGAGGACGTTCGACTTCTTCTCCATACCAGCAACAACTCTCTCAATGGCTTGCTCAAAGTTCTTCATGTTGATGTTGTTGGCGAGCTCGCGGGCTGCTATCAGGGCGGCTTCGTTGCACACGTTCGCTATGTCCGCGCCAGTAAACCCTGAAAATACAAATATAAATGGTGTAGGCAGTGAGTGCACCAGTTCTCACATACATCCTCTAACGCTTCATCCACATTCATCAGTCCCTTCATACTCGCTGGTTTCGAATACACTTGATGTTGCCATCCTTGAGGATCCAATTGATCGAGTCAACTCTATAAAAACTTTTTGGTAAAGGAAACAAGTTCGTGCTTTAGAAACGGCGATGGACTCGACCTCTCCTGTAGGCCCTAATATCTCCAGAGAAGGAGAGTATTGTTCTCTCTGGCTGCCCATAATAAGATGTTCTTGAAAAGGGGATAAATTATTTGCAATTTGCGATTGTAAAATGCTTTTTATGGTCGACAAATCAAAAACATTCTAATTTCATCATCACGACAATATGACAGGTATATGATATGACCTTCATACTATGTATTTGACCTAAGTAAATATAATCGTTTTCAATAGGCAGGTGCCTCTTGCAGCTGCTCTGTTGATTACAACTCAAGATTAGAGGGAGCGAGCTTAAGAGGTCACTTGTTACTATGTACTTTGTAGTAATTATTACTTAGTCCACATAGATAAATTATTTATCTGGACCCATTCCAGGACCCTTGTGGTAAGGCGTGAGGATATATAATCTTAGTAAGTGCCATATCAAAAATTTTATTCCTGTACTTAATAGTGAAATAGAAAAAGAATATTAACCTCATTAGAAAACTTTATATCAACAGGGCTTTCAGTCCTCGAAGGGTTAGGTAAAAGTGTAAAGCAGAGATATATTTAGGTGCTAACGGGACATATGCCATGACCATTTCCTCGAAGACCTTTCTCTGCGGAAAGACCTTTCTCAAGCACAACCATCTTATTATCTTCTCAAACATATGCTTAGGTATCCTTAGAATATTTGCCATAAAGATGCATTTAAAAACTTTGTGGTATAGGCTACTTACTACTTCAACCACTTGACCATCACAGCACTTTAAACTATCTCCAAAGTTGGTAAATAATAAAATAATAATAATAATATATCCTCACGCCTTCCCACAAGGGTCCCCGAAGGGGTAGGCAGAGGTGTATAGGTAATAAATACCCACACACCCACTTTCCGCCAGAGGTATATTTGGTGCCAACGTGACAGATGGCGAGTCCATCGCCGTTACTCAAGCACGACTATACATACTTTGAATTTCTTCTCAAACATATGCAGGTTTCCTCTCGATGATTTCCTTCACCGTAAAGCTCGTGGTGTGACTAATCACTGTACTTAAGTTCAGAAAAACTCATTGGTACAGTCGGGATTCGAACTTGCGATCTTTGTGTCGCAGGCAACTGCTCGAACCACTCGGCCACCACGGCTTTTTTTATAATAATAATTACTATTATTTGCTGTCATCCATTACTTTCATACTCATACTCCTTAATTTATAACAATTTTGTAAGGATTTCACCCCACTCTTTATACAAACAGCTTTTAAGGTCTAACAAACGTAAATTACCTGGAGTTAATGCGGCCATCTTTCTAGCCAGATTATCCTTATTGATAGTAGTCTTGAGAGGTCCCAAATGTACTTTGAAGATTGAAGCTCTACCCTTGATGTCAGGTGCAGGAACAAAGATTTGCCTGTCAAATCTTCCTGGCCTAAGCAATGCCTTGTCCAATATGTCTACTCTATTAGTTGCAGCCAACACTACAACATTTGTTGTAGTATTGAATCCATCCATTTCAACCAAAAGCTGATTCAGAGTATTTTCTTGTTCCGAATGCCCACCAAAACTGCGTCCACCACGTTTCCTGCCCACAGCATCAATTTCATCAATGAACAGAATGCATGGTGCATGCTTACGGGCCATGGAGAACATGTCTCGGACTCGAGAGGGACCAACACCTACAAACATCTCTAAGAACTCTGAACCAGATACAGTAAGAAATGGGACATTTGCTTCTCCTGCTGTAGCTTTGGCCAGTAATGTTTTACCAGTTCCAGGAGGGCCAGTTAGCAAAGCCCCCTTTGGTATCTTAGCTCCCAAGTCTATGTACTGTTGGGGATTTTTTAGGAAGTTAACAAATTCCATAATTTCTATTTTGGCTTCTTCACAACCAGCAACATCTTGGAACTTAACTCCAATATCTGTTGGGTTGATAAGCTTAGCTGTTGATTCCATCACTCCACCAAAGAGGCCACCTCCCTTACGACCACCTCTGCCCATCATATCAGCTGATCTTCTCATCATATAAATCAAAAATCCTATAATTAGTAATGTAGGCAGCATGCCAGTGAGACTGGCAGCTTCCACTTCAGTTTTATAAATAACAGGGATGAAATTTGGTGGGTCGATACTCATTTCAATCTGTGCATTTTCAAGATTTCTTTCGAAGGAGTCCACACTTCCGATTGCAAACCATATAACCTTCCCTTCTACAGGTGAGCCACCTTGTAACTTGACTCGCACCCATTTTTTGTTAATGACTTCTAATTTTTCCACGACACCTTTATTAAGGTATACGTTTACGAAGTCTCGCCAGCTGATTTCACGATATCGAAGTTCGAAGTAAGCTATTGATGCGAGGAGTGTGATGACGCCTATTGCGCCGAACATCATCCATTTTTCTCTGTCCTGACCTTCATAGCCTCCACGGCCGCTGCCTCTGCCACCAGCCGCAGGCGGCCCGGAGAACATATTCATGTTCCATTTATCAGAAGACTTCGAAGACGGCGGCGAGCTTCTAGAAGGAGCTGGAGAATCATCCTTTTCTAGCTTTTTCGTTTGTTTAGGACTCCCTCCGGGCTGGAAATACTTCTCGAATCCTTTAGGCGGTTTCTTGCAAAATTCATACCATTGATTTAGTACAGAGTCGAGAGCTGGTACACCTACAGAGTGAAGTTTATGGCCATTGAAATGTAGTTTTGATAACTGAGAATGTGTTAATCTCAAACCTTTCCACATAGTTTAACGATTTATATACAATAAATAATTATTTATTTTCTATTGCACAATGCAATGCTATCTTGAATCACAAAAAGCTTTTCAGTATTATCGTGACAAACATGGTTAGAAAATTATGTCAAGAATGTCAGTCAAGACGGATTTTTGACGTTTATTTTTGTCATATCTATCTAGTGTGACGGACCCTTTTACATGAACAAATTTATACATACATACATACATATAATCACGCCTCTTTCCCGTAGGGGTAGGCAGAGACCACTTTTTTCTACTTGCTACGATTCTTACTTTTCTTTCGCATCGGCCACTTGCATTATTCTACAATTTATTATACAAATTTAAATAAGCTGACAGAAGTTCAGTTAATTAATGTACATGACAATATCGAGTAAAAACACATTATATTTTATTTACAATAACGACGACGAATACGAAACAATAACGAAAACTTATTATAAACCAAACAACAACCAGATAAAATATTTGTGCTAAAGCGAAATCCTGCGACAACGTCCCAAGAAGATAGGCAAAATAGCCAAGCTAATACAATGAACTCTTCACTTTTCTTCTTATATTTTATAGCTTTTTAATTTAGAGCTTTTTATATGGCATAAGATGATGTCGCAGAACTTTAAAAGGTGATTAAACTGCATGGCTGAACCTAGTCCCACATGAGGACGACAGGACAGACGCCTTTACCCCGCTCCCAAATAAATGATAGAGAAGATGCGTGTGCGTTAAATTTCCTGTCCTGATCCAAGAAACTTCAGGGTTCAATCAAACATTGTACCGGTGATGGATCTGAAACTAAATATAAGATCAAATTACCACTATGGATATAAATTTATTATCTATGCAAGTGCAACGAAACAAATAAATCTGAAGGCTAGACAGACATTTTCATTTCATTACTTCTTTTCTACTCTCAGAGATAGGTAAATAAACGAAATTATTTGTGTTTTCGCAATAATTACCTGTTGTTGTGTAACAAGACGCAACTCCACTATTTAAGTATTAAAACAACACATACAATTAATAGTTTGGCTAGCTTGGAATCTGAAAATCGTTACAATTCGTCTGAAGTTAACGTTATGGACCAAGAGATGTCCGCAACCAGTTCAAATCACGGCAAGAGGACACGACCTTTGCTCTTGCAGCCTAGTCCGAAGATCGCCAGGGTGTCGACTTACGCCAGTACAACATCAAGCGGAGTATTGAAAAATTCCAAAGGAATAAGTGCAAATTCAAGAAGATCGAATCCTACGTATAACAGAGATGATGTCCCAGCTCCTGGTACTGTTGTCCCAGATAACCACGTACGTAAGGCTGGTCCTTACGTCCTTGGCCCCAAGTTAGGGCCAAGTCCTGTTAAAAGTATAGTGCAGTGTTTAGCAAGGAAAGAAGGAACAGATGAATTTTATCTGGTAAGGATTATGTTTCTTTGTTGTAATTTTCTGTGTTAGGAAGAATTTTTTTACTACTATGCTTCATACACATACACATAGCTGAACAAGTTTTCTCATGTATCAAGATTTGTTACATATGTATTTTTTTATATGTATGTTAATAGTACTCGTAACCCGCAGGCATGTAGGAAGAGACTGATGAATGTGTACGAAGCGAAAGAGGTAGCAATTCTAGAGAGAACTGGCACTCTATTCTCTCTGCCTACCCCATTAGGGACTTGTGATGATATGTCTGTATGTATGTTTTTATAAATGAATGGATTTATAGTTTGTGAACTGTGAGAAAAGCATAATATGCATTGTACTATTTTTTTAACAAATTAATAAATATTTTATATTCTTGTTTCTTAAATTGTTATTTAAATAAAAATTACTGAGAAAAGTATATTGATATTATGTAAAAGTACAAAAGAAAAATTTATATAGTATAAAAAAAGTTGCTTCCCGCTGTGTGTGGTCTTTTAAACTTCACAATGGATTTTAATGAGGTGTTCATCAATGAGGTGTTTTGGTAATAGAATCAATGTTCAAAAACTATTTTTTTTTCATTAATTACTTATAATTGATTACTTTTGGGCATTAAATAACCCATGTTTTATTTAAATTTGTTATCATCAAGTGCTTTTCAGTGTGGTGGATCCCATCCGATCCGATTGATCAAATCAGGATGATTTTCGCTTTTCGGTTCGAAATTAACATTAGTTATTCAAAGTTAGTAAGTTAATCAAGTGTACTTTATATATAATCTAACAATCAGCCCACGACATTGATGGCTGTGGGCTGGGTGGGATGGGTGTGGGCAGATTGTTAAATAATGATATGGCTGGGCACTTCTTGAAACGCCGGCTCTTTGTGATTTGGCAGGCCATATCGTGATGAGCCCAGTAAAAGATCTTATTTTTCAAATCAGGCTCCTACAAAAAAAATAACCCTGTATAGAGTGATTCTGGAGGATAGTTTATATGTACATATAATGTAATAAACAATATACAATATTAATATTAATTATTAATATTAAGAACCCAAGGCAGAGGAGCAGTAATCATAATATGAATTAAGAAGCTGTTTCTGCAGGATACACATATGAATAAATAATAAAAACATTTTCAGTGTAGGAATTGCATAAAACATTTATTTTTCGCCTTCAGGTTAAAATACTGACCCTTAAAAATGAGGGCCAAACAGAATCTCAAGATGACAGGCAAGGCAAGATGTTACTACACACTGAATACTCACTGCTGTCTCTGTTGAAGGACCAGGATGGGGTGATACATCACCATGGCTTGTTTAAGGTAACTTCATCCATCTACTTAAAAAAAAGTCCTCATAGTTTATTGTGTAAGTGTGCAACCTTCCACAAATGTTTGAGTATTGTCAGTACACACTGATTACCCATGAGTGTACACGCACACTACAATTAATAGACTCGGGTCCATACTCCCCGTGTTCCGCGACCACCTAGACTAGAAATTGGTGGGGCGCGTCTTCGTGGATGGCACTATCTACATTCATACACCATGCCACATACATCACGCCAAGTCCTAACGGGGTAGGTCGAGAGTATAGAGCGCCAGTTCTCTCTAGACTTACATACCTCTTTCGCTTCCTCCACTTTCATCAGTCTCTTCATACATGCTCGTCGGTTTCGAGTACTCTTAACGTTCCCGTCCTTGAGCGTTTTGATCCAGGTAGTTGGAACGTGGCCTTCCTCTGCCTCTTCTTGCACACACTTTTGCTGTGTATATCTGTTTCGTCAATCTTTCTTCACTCATCCTTTCTATGTGTCCAAACCAACGTAACATGCATGGCACACACATGGCAAAGGCACTATCTATATATGAAAAAACCCTGGTCGATCCGAAGTAGTACATAAATCTTTATATACTTCTAATCAGATCTTCTCAATATGAGGTATTTTTAACTATTAAACGACATTTGACATATATTCCTAAATATACACATTTTCTGATTATCCGATCTGTTTCGAGAAAGTTTACTTTATCCCCCGGGCGAAGCTGGGTGAATATGTGCTCTTAATTCTTAGTAATAAGATATTATTACTATTATACTTATCTTCTTAATATATATAAACTACGTGTCACATTGTTTGTCTGCGATGGGCTCCTAAACTACTTAACCGATTTCAATCAAATTTGCACACCGTGTGCAGTTTGACCCAACTTAAAAGATAGAATAGCTTACATCATAATTGGATAGATAGGTGGCGCTGCGATCGTGTTTCAGTAAGTTTAACTTTTTCACCCAGGAGAAGCTGGGCGGGACAACTTCATTAATCTACTATATTTGTTTCCAGGACCATGCTCTAGAGGAGGTTCCCAACCCTGACGGCCCCGGCTTTGTATACACCGGCAGGGTCTGCCAACGACTGTTCCTAGTCCTGGATTGTGTGACCGCTCACCAGTTCAGCGAGAGGAGCTGTGAATTGATCAACTTACAGCAATATGTGACCAAAGTGAAGAAAGTACCAGAAAAGGATGCCATACTTATATTCTATGATATCGTTAGGGTTGTCGCAAATTTACATAAGGTTAGTATTATTTTTGGAATAAGGTTATTGTATTGCTTTTACATTAATAATAATGAGATACACACATAAGAGGCCCTGACGGAGTAGGCAGAGAGTAATTAATAAGTACAGTCGTGATTCGAACTTGCGATTTTTGTGTCGCAGGCAACTACTGGAGCCACTCTAGCGGTCCGTCCCGGCTTCGCACGGGTGGACATACGATTTTTTTATAAAAGAAAATATAGCCTATGTAATTCAGGGTGAATGTAACTTTCCAATGGTGAAAGAATTTTTCAAATCGGTCCAGTAGTTTCGGAGCCTATTCAATACAAACATACATACAAAACTTTCCTCTCTATATTATTAGTATAGATAATGTTGCTATTAATTTATTTCAGAGAAACATTGTGCATAGGGACTTGAAACTAGGTAATATAGTATTAAATAAGAGGACTGACCGCATCACTATAACCAATTTCTGCCTGGGAACCCACCTGGGCAGCGACAGAGACCTACTGAAAGATCAGAGAGGTAAGAAATCATATAAGTTGGCTAGTAAGCCTAGCGGTAAAAGCTGACTGTAAAGCTAAAGGTAGCAGATTCCATTTAGATTTGTGATACACATACCATCCCGCCGAGTCCCTCACGGGGTAGGCGCAGAGAGGCCGAGAGGCAGGGAGGGCCCCAGTTCTCTCTAGACTTGCATAAATTTTTCGCTAAATCAGTCTCTTCATACATACTCGCCAGCTTCGAGTACTCTTGACGTTCCCATCCTCGAGTTTCCGTTTGATCTGATCTCAAGGCAGTTGAATGTGGTCTTCTTCTCTCTCTGCTTTTACGACTATGTATTTAACTATATTTTTTGTTGCCTAGTTGAGTTGAGTTGCCATAGTATAAGATTTGCTTAATTGGGGTCTTATGTTGATTTGCGTAAAGATTTCACACAAGAGTCTCCGAATATCATTAGAACATTAGGGATTGAATCGAACTTGTAATCTTTGCGTTGCTGGCTACTGCTTTTTTTTAACTTTAATTGTTAATTAACAGGTATTTAATTGTAATAAATGATGCAAACGAAATTACATTTGGTTGACAATAAAAAACAGATATTGTAAAACGTATTGTAAAGCAATGTTATTCTGATGTCTTTAAGCTTAATGTAATAATGTTATAGCCTAGGCAAGTGGTGAGAAATAAACTATTTTTTTATTTATTCGAACCACCCAGTCAACACGGTTCGTGTCTTTTTTTGACACGTAGTATAGAAACACCTTAGAATGAAAGCTAGCCCTCATTATAAATATCATCTTTATCTTATCAGACTTTCTCAGTATAGAGGCTTACAAGCTACAAACCTGTCAATATAAATTTTTATTCTTTAATACTACGGTGTTAAACACGCGGTCCGCCTGATGCTAAGCGGTTACCGCCGCCTATGGACGCTTGCTTGTTGCGTTGTCGTCCCAAAACTACAACCTACCCTGACCCGTTCGGCGTGTAATGCATATGTGCGCACGCGCAGGTTCCCCGGCGTACATATCTCCCGACGTGCTCCTGTGCAAGCCGTACTTGGGCAAGCCGTCCGACATGTGGGCGCTGGGCGTGGTGCTGTACACTATGCTATACGGACAGTTCCCCTTCTGCGACACCAGCCTGACACAGCTGTTCGCGAGGATACAGGCCGCCAACTATAACATACCGCCGTGAGTTCACTCGCCCGTAGGTGGTGGTAACCACTAACACTGGACTGTACCAATGAGTTTTTTTTAATTTAAGTACAGTAATTAATCAAACTGCAGAGTATGAATTAAAAGTATGACAAGTCGTGTTTGTGGAACGGTCTGGTAAGAATGGACCCGCCATCTACCACGTGGGCACTTTATTATATCTCCGGCGAAAAGATAATGAAAGAAATCGATCTGGAAATGTGATGGCATGTTCAAACTTAATATTATGATCTATCATCACTGCGTCCCTCACGGGGTAGGCAGAGAGAGTAGAGACAGTTCTCTCTATTATATGACGGCCTCCTGGTCTAGCGGTCAGAGCTCCTGACTGCGAAGCTGCGAGGTCGCGGGTTCGAGTCCCGCTGAGGGCAAATATTTGTTGGATGAAGACGAGTATTTATAGCTTAGTCTTGGATGTTCTATGTATTTATGTATAATATAATATAAATCTACATATATATGTATGTATGTTGTCTAGTTTCCGTAGAAAAGCTTTGCTTAGTTTGGGACTAGATCAATTTGAGTAGGATTGTGCCAAGGGATTTGTTTATTTATTATTTATATTCTTACAGATTAAGTGTAATGTGTGTGTATAAAGTTAATTTACATCATCATATCATGACGCCGAGTCCCTAACGGGGTAGGCAGAGAGTATAGAGCGCCGGTTCTCCCTAGAATTTGCTGAAGTAAATTTACCTACCTATACTATATATTTTTCTGTTGCAGGGATGGTCACTCTGTGCAAGTATCTGACAATACAGTATTCCTAATACAGAGGTTACTGGTGAAGGACCCCAAGCACAGGCTATTGGCTGATGAGGTAATTAATCCTACTGATATATTTGGGTGATGATATGTCTGTATGTATCATGATTACTGCAATATTATAACTGTCAATGCCAATAATTATGATACTGTGTACACATATTCTCTAAGGTATTGGGAAGAATATCGGATACTTTTATGCCAAACCAAACATACAAATTAATCCGCAGGACACAGCTTGCTGTATCATAAATGCATAACTTTGTGAGGTTCTATGTTCGTTCTTCACGCCAAAACTACTGAATAGATTCGGACGATTTTTTTTTATACCACATGGGTGACAAACTAGCATGCGGTCCGCCTGATGGTAAGCGGTTACCGCCGCCTATGGACGCTTGCAACACCAGGGGTATCACTCGCGCGCTGCCGACCCTGCAGGAATCTTTTCATTTATTTATTAGCGAGATAGGGTGAAGTGGGTACTGCCTACCCTTTGGGGACCCTAGTGTAAAGGCGTAAATATATGTATGTAGATGTACCTCAGATTACATCATCATTAATCATGGCCTTACAATTTTCTTTGTCAGGTTTTAGACCAACTATCGAGCATAATCGCTAGTTACGTGGTCATCTACAATCCAATAGAAGACTTGCAAGTCGTCCCGGATGTACCCCTGGAGGACGATAAGGACACGTCTAATAAAAACACTACCTCAGCTGAAGTTGAAAGGAAACCATTTATATCCATTCCGGAAGCTAACGGGGAAAGACCGCCGAGTGCTAGCGTGAGTACAATATATTATCTATAGGCAACTACTCGAACCACTCCGCCACCACGGCTCTAGATTTATGTAGATTTGTTAAACCATAACCTAAAATAAAACAACGTATTCACATTGAAGAGTGGCACAGACTAAATTTTATTTAAAACAATAGAACAAACAAACAAGTGTACCGACAATGCACGACAGATGGCAGCACTAGTAACATATTGTGTAGATATCAGACAATTAGAAAAATAAAATTACCTAGCCTATGTTACTCCAGTAACATTTTAGTTTAGATAGTGCCATCCACGAAGACGCGCCCCACCTATTTCTAGTCGAGGTTGTCGGGGGATGCGGGGTGTATGACCCGACTCTGTTAATTGTAGTGTGCGTGTGCACTCATAGGTAATCAGTGTGTACCGATAATACTCAACCATTTGTGGAAGGCTGCACACTCACACTATAAACTATGAGGACGAATAGTGGGATGCGTCTTCGTGGATAGCACCATCTATACAGTGAAAGTTCTGTCGAAATCGATCCAGCCGTTTTGGACATTTCGGAGGGTCTTGCGTCGTCTAATAAGATAAGGCTTTTTAGATTCTTAGATCTTACTAACATTGTTATAATTATCTTGTTTTATGTATGCTTTGTATAGTAAGCAACGACCTATTGTCGGGCCTACGTTGTTCCCCCATACTTGGGTACTATTGCTGTAACGTACAAATACTGTTATTGTATATGCCTAATGATTTGAAAATAGTAACCATGGAGTTTCTTGCCGGTTCTTCTCCATGGAAGCGACCAACCCGAACTGTGCACCTTTTTCGACGTTTTATAAGTGCCCACCTAAGGGCCTATGTGAAATAAAAATATTTTGATTGATTGATTTAATCGAGTCACGTGACGATTTACATTGTTCAATTGCAGGAAGAGCTGGGCGTATTCTGTGTCCCGTTGCCCGACTTCCTAGCGCTGAACTTCCCGGCCCCCAGCCGGGTGCAAAATGGCATCCTCATCCACGGAAACGCTGCCGTGGACTCCTCAGCCATCTCCTCGCCGAACCAGCAGACACAGCGGCAGATCACAGTCCAGAGGATCGGGAGGGACGCTAGGCCGCTGTTGCCTAGGGAGATTGTCAGGTATGCTAGATATCTAATAATTCAAGACCAAATACTTTTTTTTTCATAATTCAATGCTAGGCTTATGGTAACCAAAGTCTCTGGTGCCCAGACAATGGGACTATAAAAAACTGTCAACTACTTATCAAGTTGAAACTACTTAACGGAATTGGATTAAATTTGGCTCAGACGTAGATTATTAGCTCTACTAACAGTAAAAAATAATTCCGAACTTCAATTCAATGTAGAGGAAAAATAATTATGTATTCAATGTTAAAAGCTAAACAATAAGGTTTTGAATAAAATGTTTACGTTTTATCAAGTCAATTCGCAAACCACAGAAATTATAATGAGAATTCACCATACATTTGACACAAGATCACCAAGAATTTCTGAGAAATAACACAAATTGCTACCTTCAGGTACCAACACATGTTCGCCTCCAACCAAACCCAGCGCCAAGAACGCCGGACGGACGCGCCTACCTTCGTCCCGGACACAAGGCAGGAGCGACCGGAGATTTCCAGACTCCAGACGCTAGCTCAAACACTACCGCAACTGAACCCCGTAGCTACAACTTCGAACCAAAGCGACGTCAGGGTCATACCGTGGTCAGAGAGACTCCAAGTCGACAGATCTTGGGATAGTGATTACGTACTTAGGCTCCCTGTAATGGATTTGCCTATAGCCAGGATGCAAGGCCGGTCTAACCCACCATCCATTCCTGAATCATCTCATTCAAGGCCACAAGGTGATATTACAGAGGATTAGAATTAGTTTTCGACCTATTTTTTTACTGTACCCTCCTTGGAGGTCCATTTTGAGATCACTCTTAAATTACGTCGTGTTATATATAATTTAATTTTGTCGTGTAATATGTTCATACTGTTATTTGGTTGGTTCATTGGAAATCTTTTTACGTGACTGAGAACGCATGAACAAGATATACCCACCATATCTACTTCTGAATTTACTTGTTCCGAACTTCAATTTCGTTTTGTTGCTCGACCTTTCGATGAATTGATAAAGATAATGTTTCCATAATTATTAATGGCGTAACAACAGACACAACACTCATGACAGATGTCAGTGTAATCTGAAAAATTGTCAAGTTACTTTTGTCAGATTTCACAGGATTTCCTTTTGTGTAACGTAATCATCGAAAATATACTAAGTCTGAAGTACATATTTTGTAAAATTGTGTTGTTATACTTATTTTGTTATATAAATTGGCATTTTTATTTCATCGTGTTTAAAATGTTATCTCACTAGTGCCAATATTCTTGTTTTGAAACTAGATGGCGTTACTATCGTACGTATAAATGGGACCCAGCTAAAGTTATACCGGTTTTCTTTAATTTAATATTGGACAAACGAGCTATTTTACGTTTCATTAATTCGTCTTTCAATTCAATTAGTTCAGTTAATTAGGCATTTTGACCTGTGGTGACGTATTGGTTAAAATACCTGTAAAGTATAGATAGTGCATTCCACGAAGACGCGCACCACCAATTTCTCTGGTCGAAGGGGTCGTGGGATGCGGGGAGTATGACCCGAGTCTATTATTGTCGTGTGCGTGTGCACACATAGGTAATCAATGTGTATCGATAATATACATACATTAGTGGAACTAAGTAAGAAGTGGGCGTGTCCTCGCCATGGAACTATCTATATAGTGTATTTATATAATATAATGTATTTATATCAAACAGATCATGTGTTTACCTTCGCAAATGAGACAACGCCTATCATGCCTAAGCTATTTCAACTCTATGCGGATACAAATCCCAAAATCTATTTGTTTTATATACATAGTTCCAGGGAAATTAATGTATATTTTGTTTTCATTATAAGTTCATGGTATTATTATTATTGGTATAATAATAATAAATATTGTTATTGATATAAATAAATATGCGGTAAAATATTTCAAAAATAATGTACCTACCTATTCCAATCGTTTAAAAAATCGTTTGATTAGGATTTTTACATTATATATCCTAATATAATATGATAATAATATCCTCACGCCTTCCCACAAGGGTCCCCGAAGGGGTAGGCAGAGGTGTATAGGTAATACCCACACACCCACTTTCCGCCAGAGGTATATTAGGTGCCAACGTGACAGATGGCGAGTCCATCGCCGTTACTACAGCATTTTTATATTACATATCCTAATATGTAATATAAAAATCTTCATCTTTATATACTTCATACTGTGTATGTGACTGAACTCGAATTTGGACGAAGACTTTGCTTTATTGAGTCATAACATTTAAAATATAATTATTTCCTCTCCGGCTCTCGCCCCCCACCCCCCGTAACCCCCCCCCTAACCCTCGCTACGTCACTACAATTAAGTAGTACGTATCATAATGTATTATTTATAATTACCAAATATACCTCTGGCGGAAAGTGGGTGCGTGGGTATTTATTACCTATACACCTCTGCCTACCCCTTCGGGGACCCTTGTGGGAAGGCGTGAGGATATATAATATTTTTTATATTATTATTATTTATAATTTATTGAGTAACGGCGATGGACTCGCCATCTGTCACGTTGGCACCTGATATACCTCTGGCGGAAAGTGGGTGTGTGGGTATTACCTACACACCTCTGCCTACCCCTTCGGGGACCCTTGTGGGAAGGCGTGAGGATATATTATTATTATTATTTCTAATATTACATGCTTTCACATTCCCCGCTTATAAATTGTCTGTCCCGTGGAAAGTGCCAAATTACACATTTTCGGACTTTATTAGGAAAGGGGATCTTTTTAATACATTTTATACATTCGAATGTCATTTAGTATATAAGCTTGTCGTGTAGCTGTCTATATAATAAGTGGCTTTTATATAATTCTGTTATGAGGACAGGCTGTAAGATACAATTATCTTTAACTGCTTTAACAAAAGGCGTTTCGACCTACTTCAGACTTTTTTTTATACCACTTGGGTGGCAAACAAGCATGCCCGCCTGATGGTAAGCGGTCACCGCCGCCTCTGGACGCTTGCAACACCGGGGGTATCACTCGCGCGTTGCCGACCCTGCAGGAATCTTGTCAGGTTATCAATTCGTCGGTATAATTTTAACAACAAATATGGTTGAATTGGTTTGATACAGCCTGTTAATAATGCAAGCGTTTTCCAATTATTAATGTCGATTTAAGTTCCGGCAAGGGCCAGTCGTTATTTTTGTTATACGTTTTTAATGACTATTGGTCCTTATTGTTTATTAGAATAACAAGACAATAATATAGAAGTGGCCTTTTCTCAACAAATGCGATAATTGATCTTCATAATTTCTATCGAGATAATTTGAATCGACTTAAATACAATCGAAATCAAAGAAATGAATCCTTTTTAATTAATTTTGTAATTATGAATAAATGTATAATTAGTTTTTATTTTATTTTTAGAATTTACGAACTTGATCTATACAAAGGTAATGTTAAGTTGGTAATTTTTTATCTGTTAAATGCATCCTAACCCGGCATGTAAGCTAGTAAAATGTATTTTATAATTTGTCTTTTCTTTAAATCCCTAACAAGTGAAACCCTTAACTTACAGATGAGCACATATACATGTATAAAATATTGTATAAATTCTTATAAAACGTTCGCGTGTACGTAAATAACTTATATATCTACCATTTGTTTTTGTATAAAAAATCAAATCAACAATATTTTACTTAACGTAAGGGACAAACTTATTGAACGTCACATACTTAATAAAAACTATAGGTACCATTCTTTCTAAGAAAAAAAACCTGCCAGGAGAAGAAAAAGCGAAACAAACTCCTCGCTTTTCTTTTTTATCATTTTTCGTAGTACGTACCAGGGATGTTGCGGATGCCGATTTTTTCACAGCCGCGGATGCGGATGCGGATGTTTAAGATCTCATATAATTCTATACAAATAAATACAATTTTACTTAATACATATGGATGTAACACGGTACCTATAAAAATTTTTTTTACTTTTGTTTGTTTGTCGGTCTGTCTGTTTTTCCGGCTAATCTCTGAAACGGCTGGACCGATTTTGATGGGACTTTCACTGGCTGGTAGCTGATGTAAAAAGGAGAAAACTTAGCCTAATTTTATTTTAGAAATCAAACAAAAAATTTTTTGTTAAATTCCACGCAGTGGAAGTAGCGGGCACATATAGTATAGTACATATGAATGAAGAATTATAACAATGATAATTAAAGTTGTTAATAAACAAAATAGTAATATAAAGTGCTCCTATTTATTTAACTTCACTTACTAAGTTTCATATTAGTAAGTGAAGTAAAAAATAGGCGCATTATACTAAATAAACAGTAATATTGCCGCCTTTTCTAATTCAAGGCGGTTACATTACAATGGACGTGACAAAACATAAAAATTTTAAGCGGAAAATGCGTATGTTGATATTAATAAGCTTTTCAATAATTTAAAAAAATAATATATATTAATATGCCCATAATATGCCTTTTTGACTGAAACACCAATCACAGCGCATGACGTCATACCTACGAGCTGCTTTCGCGCACTATTGAAAAAGTAATTAATGAAACGGCTTTAAAGTACGCTAAGCCTTAATTTATTACGGAAAAATAGGCTTTTTTTCGTAAATAGTAATGTGTATTACTTCATTATAGGTTAAAAATCTTTCGTCATGCCTATTCCATATATTACTTTGTGTCGGTGGTGACATTGTTAATAAACTTGTTAGATAATCAATAACGGGAAACTCGCTGAAAAAATAACGGATATTGTTATAAAACAATAAAGTTTACCTACAATAAAACGTATTACCGGTGTAACATAATGGCATTTACCTGGCGATTTTAAAGTAATAAGCTGAGCTAAGGCTAATATAAAGATTTCCCAATAAACAATTATTTACACTCAATGATCACTGTATCACAATAACATTCAAAATATATGTCTATACGATAAGTAATCCACAGCGCAAACAAACACGTAATGATTTATTTACAAGAAAAACGCGTCGGAACTCGTCAACAATTTTTAACGCTCCTATTGGTTATTTTCACATGCGAACGGCACGCGTCATTCGCCGGCTCCGCCCAATTTCTTTATTGTCGCAACTTGTATAACATCCGCATCCGCATGAATATCCGCATTGATTATTGCGGATGCGGATGTCAAAATTGATGCGGAAGCTCCGCATTTGCGGATGCGGATGCGAATATTCGCAACATCCCTGGTACGTACGTTCCCATTTACTATAAAAAAAAAATTGCATAAGAACTCTGTACAAGAGGAGCAAATTCATTGCTATGCATGGCCTTAATTCATATAATCTTCTGTTGTATAAATAAGTTTTTTGAATCAATTACCTTTTAATGACAGCTTTAAACTCTACAAAAAGTGTACGTGTGTATGTCATTAAACTCTTCCTAAATTATGTTTTTGTGTTAGTTTTTGGACGTTCTAGATGCACGATTCGACCCGCAGGTATATTTTCACCCAATTGAAGCTATTTGAGGCAGCTTACTTACTTATTAATTATGAATTCATATCTACTTGAACTGGTGTGTAAAATTCTTTTTATGAAAAAAAATCTTGTTATATTGTACTCATATAATATATCTTCACACCATACCTACATGTGTCCGCGAAGGGGTAGGCAGAGGTGTGCCACTTTCCACCGGAGATATACGTATAGGTATTCTTCACCGTAAGATCGCGATATGATAAATCAGTGTAGGTACTAAAACTCAGAAAAAGTTATTGCTACGGGATTCGAACTTGCAATCTTTGTGATGCTGGCAACTACTCGAACCACTCGTCCACCACGGCTCTGTATACCACGGTATTGTATAAGTACCAAGTAAAAATAAAGAGAAAATCTAGCTAACTTTATTCCTCGAACCTGCGAGGAAGCGGGAAATACATTTTCTCAGTGTCCAAAACTAACGTCGGCACGTCAGCGTTAACCCTCGCTTAAATGAAAACTAATTTCAATATTAATGCTCCCTGTTATTGCATGAAAATTTTTCCCAAAGAAATGGGAACTCATAATTTCAAGTTACGTTTCAGAATAAGAATTTTCTTGTTTAGAAGGAAATTGTTTCAGTGTTGAATAGGGGACATTGTCTGCAATTGATTCATCGTAATCATAGTTTGCTCAAGAGCTAACTTAGGTGTAAAAAGGTAACCCTAGGTTTGTGTAGGAATATTTTTGTTCCTTCAAAGTGATCGTCATATAGATGAGAAGCTTTATCCTTACGCCTTACCATTAGGGTCCCCGAAGGGGTAGGCAGAGGTGTTTTGGTAGTACCCTTTACATCCACTTTCCGCCAGAGATATATTTTAGGTGCCTACGTGACAGATGGCGAGTCCGTCGCCGTTACTCAAGCACGAGTATACATACGCCTTTCACTTTCTTCTCATACGTACGCAGGTTTCCTCTCAGCGTTTTCCTTCACCATAAAGCTCGTGGTGTGACTAATCACTGTACTTAAGTTCAGAAAAACTCATTTTATGATAAGAGATTCGTATTTGTAATCTTGACTTTAGAAGTTACTAGTTAAACTAAACGACCATTGTGCTTATATCGTAAAGAAAAACTGTACCCAATCAGTCGGAAAATCGTAAAATCTATTGAGAATCGTTCACGGGCAATTAACCACATCATATTTAAATGCAGGTATAAACTGCGCTCTAAAACAATAATAAAAACCCGATTAAAGTGCTCCACTATCGTTAAATTTAAAAATCCACGAATGCGTTCTGTTGAGGGTATTTTATTGCTTTGCGTTGAGCGTATGCTGCATAAGCAAGGGATTTAAGTTTATGTTCTAAAGGCTGTGCCAGCTTCATCCACGCTAAAATTGATCACTCTCTTTCCGGTAGTAGCAAGATAGCCTCATATCTGTTATCCGCAACATCGTCTGCTTAAGAAACAGCTGTGGTGGCCGAGTGGTTCGAGTAGTTTCCTGCGACACAATGTTCGCTAGTGTGAATCCCGACTGTACTAATAGTTTTTCTGAACTTTAGTACAGTGGTTAGTCACACCACGAGCTTTACGGTGAAAGAAAACATCGAGAGGAAACCTGCATACGTCTGATAAGCAATTCAAAGGCGTATGTATAGTCGTGCTTGAGTAACGGCGACGGACACGCCATCTGTCACGTTGGCACCTAAAATATATCTCTGACGGAAAGTGGGTATATGTGTATAACCTATACACCTCTGCCTACCCCTTATGGGAAGGCAGGCTTCCCTTGTGGGGAGGCGTGAGCTTACCTTATATAACAAAATATATAAATTCGATGATTTTGCAAATAAAGTCGTATTGGTGAGACTAATCATTGGAACGGTCGGTCGATTGCCATCTTTGTGTTGCAGGCAAAGTTACTCCAACGATACGGCCACCACAGCTCGCCTCAGCTATAGTTACAGTTTCGGGAATACACCTTTTTTAATTTCATAGGTATTTTAACGCTTATTTACAAGGGTGTTCGTGGTAAAATATGTCTCCTTCGTTAGAGTATTTAGGAGAAGAGAAAACGTAAATGAGTCTCTGTAACGTAAGGTATAATATAAGGAGGGTAAATTTTTTTTCTACTAATGATGCAAAAGCCTAAAACTAAACGGTTACCGGCGCTTCTATCCGTTTGCAACATCCCGGGAAAGTGGAGAAAATGTATATATTTGGATTAAGTGCGAGTAAAATTGCACGGTCAGGTCAATTGTAGTCATGAATACAGGTTGTTATCATTGTTACCTACAAATGTAATACGCCAAACTTCATTTAAATATATAAATACTTTAGGAAAATACAATAAGTGGATTTCACTTTGTAGGATTACTCGAGTATGCACCATAAGCTCAAAACCAAATTTCGGCCGTACGCCTGGAGGCAGAGAAGACTTTGTAACAATGTGAAAAGGTAGGATTATTTTTCATACGAACGTACTCCATAGCGACGGAATAGATTTTCAGACGTGTGTGTTTCAAAGAGTACCTATATGTGCTTTAAATTAAAGAATATGTTTGCTTTAAATTTAAGTATACTCATGCTTTAAATTCAAATTCACCAAAAAGCCGTGGTGGCCGAGTGGTTCGAGCAGTTGCCTGCGACGCAAAGGTCGCAAGTTCGAATCCCGACTGTACCAATGAGTTTTTCTGAACTTAAGTACAGTGATTAGTCACACCACGAGCTTTACGGTGAAGGAAAACATCGAGAGGAAACCTGCATACGTCTGAGAAGAAATTCAAAGGCGTATGTATAGTCGTGCTTGAGTAACGGCGATGGACTCGCCATCTGTCACGTTGGCACCTAGTATACCTCTGGCGGAAAGTGGGTGTTTGGGTATTACCTATACACCTCTGCCTACCCCTTCGGGGACCCTTGTGTGAAGGCGTGAGTATATTTATTTATTTTATTTAAATTTAAGTATACTGATAATATTTAAGTATTTTGTGTAACACGGGGAGTTATAGTTACATGTTATTATTATAAATGAACTCGAAATCGGTGAGTATGTATAACTGAATAATGGATGGACTGAATAAGTGGATGAAGTGAAAGAGTTCTTGTAAGCCTACCCAGCGTAATCTTACTAATATTATAAATGTGAAAGTTTGTAAGTTTGGATGTTTGCGGTTCTTTCACGGCCAAACGTCTGAACCGATTTGACTGAAAGTTGAAATCGTGATGGCTTATACCTAGGAATAGGACATAGGCTACTTTTTTTTTTATCCCGAATGTACAAAGTTCTAATATTATAAAGTATGAAGCTCTTTCACGGCATAGCGGCTGATCCGATTCCGGCACGAAAATAAATAAGCTACTTTTTCGAACTCCACGCGGGCGAAGTCGCGGGCATAAGCTAGTACATATATACATATTCTTTGTATATCTGTATTATAATCAGATTTTCAATATTCATTGTAAATAAATGCGCTTGAAAGATTTGTATCCATGTCAATAATTTTGATTTAATATAAAAATAAAAACAACGCGAGTATGGAACACGAGCATCGAATTACGCATAATATACGTTTATTATATTTGGAGTATTTGCATATGAGGTGCCCGGGGCGAGGTGCGTACACCCGCCGTTTTTGTCAGCAAAATTCTCAGTTCAGCCAGTTCTCTTATAGGCTGTTAAGGTAACGATTGCCGAGGAAAACGAATTTATTTTGCACACAGTAAATTGAAGCGATGTGTAGCGGTTCGAGTAGTTGCCTGAAAAATGAAGAATGCAAGTTCGAATCCCGACTGTACTAATGAGTTTTCCTGAACATAAGTGATTAAACACATCACGCGCTTTACGGTGAAGAAAAACATCGAGAGGAAAAAAAATGGTTTATGAGGATGAAATATTGCAAGAAATTGGATAGGACTGACGCTGTACTCTCTCTACCTATTGTCTATGTATAATCGAATTATAAAAGTATTTTCAATAGTTAAGCTGTGATTAGACATAAAAGCGATGTTTATTTCTTACAAATAGATTTTTAAGAACGAAATTATTTTATTCATTAAATGTATGTCCCCGACGGTCGACAGTTTTTTGTTCGTCAACAAATTACAGTTATGTCATTCGTCTATATGTGTTTTTAAGGTATCTCGTCTTTACTATTTAAAAACGTAACTTCCTTTTATCTTAGCAATTATTGCAGCCTACGTTAATGTTGCTCTGTGCACGCTTGCACGCTTGCTACGAGCGCTTGTAGCTATTTCGTAGCACCAGAGCTGCACAATCCGTAGCTCTTGGTACTTTTTCTAGTATCCTACGGTATCTCGTAGCAACCAGCGTACGGTTAAGAAGAATTTCAATGACGTATGTAGCCTTGCTTATAAAATGGCAATGGTATCGCCATCTGTCATTTGGGCAACTAAAAACCGGGGAAAACAGGTTTTTTACTCCTCTGACTTCGCGGATCCTTGTGGGATTTATTTATTTAGGATATTAATTTCTTTGATTTCATTTCTAGTTTTTTTCTGAATTAAACATAATCCATGTGTTAATCCAGCTAATCTAACTCAGTTGTTTTTTCGCGAAAGAAGAAAGAACATGCTCACAAATTTTCATATAAAAATAAAAAAAAATTATATACAGCATCCAGCATCGCTTTGCAATCAGCCTGTAGATACATTCTCGTATGAAAGATTATGCAGTGCAGCCGACTCTGAGCGCAGAGCAAATATATCATTCGCATTGTCATCAACTCATAAATAATGTATGGCCTTCCACACATCCTTGCTGAGTGTACCTGGCTCCTTTTTGTCGAATGTTTTAAAATTATTGTCATTGGTTATATACCTTCGGAAGTAATTCTTCGGACGCATACAATAACTATGCAAATCAACCACGAACAAATAAAAAACACACGCGTGGTAATTTAATTACATACATACATACATATCATCCCGCCAAGTCCCTAACGGGGTAGGCAGAGAGTATAGAGCGCCAGTTCTTTCTAGACTTACATACCTCTTTCGCTTCGTCCACATTCATCAGTCTCTTCATACATGCTCGTCGGTTTCGAGTACTCTTAACGTTCCCGTCCTTGAGAGTCCGATCTATTTGATCCAGGTAGTTGGAACGTGGCCTTCCTCTGCCTCTTCTTGCACACACTTTTGCTTTGTATATCTGTTTCGTCAATCTTTCTTCACTCATCCTTTCAAACTTTCACTTTCAGTCCAAACCAACGTAACATGCCTTTCTTAATTTTTTCTTAATTAAATTAAAATTAAGAATTTTGTATACTCGCTGTGCCGTGTAGCTTTACTCTTGTATATTTGATTTAATTTGGTAGACGTTTATTGAGAAGAAAACACGTCCATAGCAGTTTTATTATTCCATAAGTTTTTTCCCGTATTTTTCAACATTTTTCAACATTGCCACGCTGTGGTAGGTCCTTACTTACCATCGGCAGGTATCTAAAATATTCCGCTCACAAATCTTTCAATATATCAATGCGAGACGGCAATGTGAGTCAAAACACGTACGATAACGCTATTATTTCATGGGGTCAGCCAATAAGATGGTACATTATAGTGACTTATTGAGTTACCTATCAAACGGGGACTTTTATTGACCTCCCTCGCTTATTTATTAGTTTTGTTAATGCTATAATGAAATTCACCTTAATTAGTTTCATTTTTTTGTCTACCAGTGAGCATGTTCGATTATGAAGTCTGATGAACGAGGGCGAAGCGTAAGAGGTCGGTAAGTCAAGATAGAACTGACGCTGTTGGGAATTCGACGTGGTGATATGAATGTATGTCTGTCTCAAAGGTGGTTAGTTGGCTGTAAGTCTTGAGAACTAGCGTTCTGCTCTACCTACCCCATGTAGGAATCAGTGTGATATATTGTATATTCAAAAGTGCTGCAGGCAACTACTTGAACCACTGGACCACCACGGCTTATCAACTGTATTATATAGTTTTACAATAAATATGAATGTTTGTACGTACGGATGTTTGTTACTTAATCACGTAAAAATTGATTAATGGATTTGGATGAAATTTTTCACTAAGATATAAGATAGTGTATTCGTTGTTCGTTAAAATAAAACACGAAAGTGAATTCTCAAGAATTTAATATAAATTATAATCATCATCGTATATTGAGTAACGGCGATGAACTCGCCATCTGTCACGTTGGCACCTAAAATATATCTCTGGCGGAAAGTGGGTGTATGTGTATTACCTATACACCTCTGCCTACCCCTTCGGGGACCTTTGTGGGGAGGCGTGAAGATATATAATCAAATTTAATGGGCGTGAAATCGAGCAGCACAGCTAGTGTAAGAAAGAATCCGAAATTATGATTACACCCCTATTTGTAGATGAAAACGTAATAATTCGATGCAATATACTCGTATGTGTGAAATATCGACTGGTGTTTGTTTGTATCAGAAAATGTATGTCCACATCGATGTATAACTTTACTATGCGGAATAGATACGGCATATCGTGTCAGAAATAATTGATCTGGATGTGCGAGGCAAGGTTGTCGCAGTGTAAAAACTATATAATAATCGTGTATGTTTACAAAATCGTTTGCTGCAATCTAGTATGTATTTTATTTGTTATTTAGGTATATAATTATGCATAAAAGTGCGTGCATAGAATTTACCACATCAAATCATGGAAATTGTGTTTTTTTTTATACAACACGGGTGGCAAACAAGCATGTAATATCATCGAGCCGTCCCCCTCGTGGTAAATCTCTTAATCCTCGTTCATTAGTCTCTTCATAGATGCTCACCGGTTTACTTACTGCCTGCAACGCTGCAACGCTGAGAGACTAATAAAAAATACATTTTAAATCACGGAACATCCATTATTTCTCACATCCACGTGAACGTTTGAATAGAGACGAAACGAGTGTGCAAATGTGATGACTGACATTAAGCCTACATTTTCCACCCAAGTGGAAAGGAATTGATCGCGCACATTTGTTACCTCGTTGTCTAGCAGACAGACGATGGCTTACCATTTGGGATACTGATACGTTGGAGCCAAATTGAATTTTATTCGGCTATGACAAATATGCAATACTTACTTTAATATTCTCTCGAGTACGATATGAATTTCGTGAGTTCTCCGTTACCATAAACAACTTTACGTAACAGAAGAAATTGTACTACAGCTGCAATGGACTGGCTATCTTCTAAATATATCTCCGATGAAAAGAGGAAGCTTCATCTCTCCCTACCTCTTTAAGGACCCATGTCAGAAGGTTTGAAGTAAATAATATCGTCGATCAAGGATTATTGCAGGTATGGATACATATTTATAACGAACTAGCTGTGTACCGCGTTCCACGGTAGATTTTAGACTTTTTTTCTGGAATAAAACTTTATACTACTGGAACAAACTATATACAGCTGGAACGAACTAAATACAGCTGGAACATACTATATAAAGCTGGAACAAACTATATATAGCTGAAACAAACCCTATGTGTTAGCTACTAATCTGTGTGTCATTTCATGTGTGTTCGTTCAATTGGTTTTGCGTGAAGGAGGATCAAATATTCTTACAAACTTTAGCATTTATAATATAAGTAGTATTAACAAGGTATATTTGATACATCGAAATCCATTAGACAGTAGTTCATAGCTATCTGGAGAACATTAGACAAATTGCGCCCGCGGGCGGTTTGCTCCGTTTGATTCAAACTATGCCTTCAAGGACCTTTGTGCCTATCACAAAGGGTGAATACGTTATTAAGGTATTTAGTTATGTAAATCAAACTGGAGATTAATTGGTGACGACTAAGCATTACAACCACGTGCAATGTTTTAAATTATTTTTATAATCTGACGTTAAAATATTTTAGGTTACTATCATGTCCACCATATTAGGTACCCTTTTGTGTCACAAGATGTCGCTGTGCGTCAAACTAAATCTCGCTATAGAGATCCTCCGTGCGTATCATATATATAATTTTCCACACTCTTGCTTCTTTATTTCACTCTTTAGTCTTTTAACACATCATCACTCACGGAACGGAAGTTTCGTTTCTCACATTGAATACATGTCACATGAATCTTATCACAGATCTTTTTCGCTTCGTCATCACTATTCCTTATAGATATTCGTACTATTCGTTCCATTTTTCTTTGAGTGTTTTTATATCTCTTTTCTCTTCCCATACCACTCCTTTTCTTGTTAATGATATATCTTCACAGGTATGGTCATCCGATAAAGGATTTCGGTATGTTATTAAGTATCTTATAAAGAGCTGTAGATGCACGCCACAACGGTTAGGCAGAGGTATAGGTACCCATAAACCTACTTTTGGTGGTTAAGGCAGTCTCATCCCGTATGTCTATATTTTTTTTATTTCTTTACTGTAATTTATCACACTACGAGTTACGTTGGCGGATAATTCTTAATAAATAAAACAAAAACACAAACGCACTAGTCACCACGATTTACGAGTATTTCAAGATACGGCCGAATTGAGAAACCTCCTTTTTTCAAGTCGGTTAAATACGGCGAGATCAAATGCTGCTTTTATGTATTGTGTATGTGTTTGTGTGTATATTGTAAGACCATGCCAATATATTGTTACACAAACCGCATTCACCTCTATGTTTGTACTTCCTCCCAATTAATCAACATTCTTGCGATAGGTAAACCCAGTGAAACATCGCCCCGGGCGCGATCCAACAAGATATTATCTAATTACCTAATGGATTGTATGTTTTCATTATTAAAAGCCAATTTCAGTGGAGCGCACCTGAGTGGAGCGGCTCGTAGCTTCATCGCTTATAATATTTTTGAAAACGCTCACTTTTTATACCAATAAGATGGTAAACAAGCATGCGGTTTGCCTGATGGTCAGCGGTTATGGCCGACTTTCTATGCGAAAAAACGTCAATGTTAAAAACGCAGAGTTATTCCTAAATAAAAATGTATTCTAATGGAATAAGCTTCTTTGGTTATGAATGAACAGTGCCGTGCCGTGGTGGCCGAGTGGTTTAAGTAGTAGTAGAAGTAAGTAGACACAAAGATCGCAAGTTCGAATCTTGATTGTACCAATGAGTTTTTTGAACTTAAGTACAGTGATTAGTCACACCACGAACTTTACTTTGAAGGAAAACATGGAGAGGAAACCTGCATACATTTTAGAGGAATTTAAAGGCGTATGTTGTCACGTTGGCACCTAATATATCTCTGGCGGAAAGTGGTTAGTACCTACACAACTCGGTCTACCCCTTCGGGGACCCTTGTGGAAAGGTGTGAAGATATACTTATAGTTATATATAAAAGGTCGTGCTTCAATAGCGGTGACTGTCCCGCCCCCAAATATTTAAATAAAATTACCAGTCCAGCCCAGCTCCCTTGCTTGCGATCCAGCAACGCCCTAAGCCGAGGTTCGTACCCCATAGGGGGTCCCCTGGAGGCCTAGGTCTCGCCATTGCCCGGTTAAGTAGCAAAAGTTCCCGGAAATCGCGCTACGAGAGAATACAAAATAAAATGCGGTGACTGACATCGTCATCGAAATGTCCTGTATATTCACACCGCTGCTTACGCCTTAAAGACAACAATCCATTAAACTTCGAGATGACATCAGTACGAGCCATGCCAAGTTTTATAATGTTACAATAAGCAATAACAAATGCGAGTACCATAAAATGTGAATAAAGACGAGTAGGTGCACTCACGCTGAAAATGCACAGTTTACGATTCGAACTGACGACCCGTTTTATTGAGTCTTATTCATGCGCATTGATAGCTTCTCGATTGTGGGATGGTGGTGTTTCTTGTAATTTTCATTTCATACGTCAATTACGGAATATTCGAGAGGTAGGGCATAACGGGCTTCCCGTTCGAATTTGGAGCTGGGACACGACCTCCGCCTCATTGAAGTCCGTAGCCAAATAACATTATTTATTGTGTTCTGTTCCTGCGCGATGAGTAAGGTTTCGAATAACTAGCTCCTTGGGAGGGAGAGGATTCATATATTGTGTTGGCAGCAGAAGGAATAGTCCCATTATACTACCAACAAATTATAACTCTCCGAACACAGTGTCAACGCGCAAGTGATACTTGGGTATCGTGAGTGTAAACTAGGCTACGGTAACCTACTACTAAGGTTTGAAGAGAGGTAGGGCATAACGGGCTTCCCGTTCGAATTTGGAGCTGCCCGACTGGGGCAGGACCTCCTCCGCCTTATTGAAGTCCAGAGCCAAATAATACTATTTTTTTGTTCTTTGCCTGCGCGATGAATAAAGGTTTCCAATAATTAGCTCCGTGGCAGGGAGAGGATTCATATATTGTGTTGGCAGCAGAGGGAATAGTCCCATTACACTGCCAACAAATTATAACCCTCCGAACACACTGTCAATGCGCAAGTGATACTTCGGTATCGTGAGTGTAGCTAGGCTACGGTAACCGCTTCCTATCAGATGGGCCGCATGCTTGTTTGCCACTCTTGTAATATAAAAAAAATACAGCGTAGGACACGTGATGGGTGAGTGGTAAATGTCCACGTACAAAGTGAAGATTGCGGACTTAAATCCCGGCAATATATTGTATTTTGTTTTATTGAAAGAAATAAAAAAGATGCATACGTCTGAGAAGAAATTCAAAGGCGTATAGTCGTGCTTGAGTAACGGCGATGGACTCGCCATCTGTCACGTTAGCACCTAATATACCTCGGCGGAAAGTGGGTGTGTGGGTATTACCCATACACCTCTGCCTACCACTTTGGGGAGCCTTGTGGGAAGGCGTGAGGATATTATTATTATTATTATAAATAAAGAAGAGAAAGAATATGGAGCGAATGTACGCTAATAAATGGCAATTATATGAGGTAAAATTGAAAGATGCGCCGTGAGGGAACTTGTATTCCGTAATCCTGAAACGAACCAGAAGATTGTTTTAATCGGCAGTATTGGCTGCTGAGTAATTGTCAAGTTGGAAGCATGATTAGGAATTACGATATGAATTATGTATACCTATTGTTTATCTAATATATGATTTTAAATAGTAAAACACCTCCAGATTCTAATATCTTCAACAAAAGTCTTGTGGATACATCTTTAAAGCCACGAAGTGAAAACAAAACAACTTAAAATAAAATCGCATTAAACCGTTGCACCTGCGGCCGCCATTTTGAATTTTTCCCTCCATTTTGTTTAGACGGCTCTGCTCTGACGGATTACAACCGGCCTTCACAAGCATTAATAAAAGAATAATAAAATATTTCCTCTCCACACTGTAATTAAAGTTATTAGTTAATGGGTGTAATTAAAAATGTACAAGGATTAAGATTTCACCATATTTTTCTTTGAGGGGCTTTGCAACATAATAGGCTAAGAATATTTTTCTATTGAGCCGTGGTGGCCGAGAGGTTGGAGTTGCCTGCAACATAAATATTGCAAGTTCGAATCCCGACTATACCAATGAGTTTTTCTGTACTTAAGTACAGTGATTAGTTACATCAGTTTTAAGGCGAAGGAAAACATGCAGAGGAAACGTGAATATATTTGAGCAGATATTCAAAGGCGTATGTATAGTCGTACTTATGCACCTAAATATATCTCTGACGGCCGTCTGGTTTAGTGGTTAGAGCTCCTGACTGCGAAACTTGAGGTCGCGGGTTCGATTCCCACTGAGGGATGATATTTATGTGATGAACACGAGTATTTGTACCTTAGTCTTGGATGTCCTATGTATCTATGTTTCTATCTATATAAGTATGTATACCGTTGTTACCACAACACAAGCTTAGCTTAATTTGGGGCTATGTCAATTTGTGTGGAATTGTCCCAAGGTATTTATTTATACCTCTGTCGGAAATTGGGTATGTAGGTACTACCTATACACCTCTGCAGACCGGTTTATTAGCGTGAGGATATATAATATGTTTCTGAAATACTTTAAAGTTTAATTGACAAGTGTAGGTATACATTTTTTAATGTCGTTTTATATTAATAACATCTATACGTGAAATTTAAATCACGAATCGAAAACTATTACTAATAATTATTAAAGTGGAACGATTTAACTGCTTGTAAACCAATAAGTAATGAGATTTTATAAATGACTAGCTTTACCCTGGCACGCTTCGCTGTGGATATGTGACTGATGCAAAAAATAGATAAAAACAATCCTTGATGCGGATTATATATCATGCTAAAACTTCAGCTCGATCGCAGCAGAACATTTTGAGTTTTTGAAACGTACACAAACCAACATAACATATATATATATATATATATATATATATATAGTTTGATTATATATACAATAAAAGTCACATCATCAACATAGGTGAAATCTATACATATATATATATATATATGTATATATATATGGAAAGGTAAATTATTCCAACGATATAGGACTTTTATTGTATATTAATCAAACTAGCTGTGCCCGCGACTTCGTCCGCGCGAAAAGTGATATTAAGCAGCATTTTTTTAATGCCCCTTAAGGGTAACATTTTTACAAACTTTGAATGTAATATTAATTTATATGTAATCAAGAGCCTAAAAAATAAGTTTCAAGCTTCTAGCTTCAAAAATGACGAAACTTCCATACAAACTTTAATCCCCTATTTCAACCCCTTACAACCCTTTTTCGCATTAAAAAGTAGCCTATGTCCTTCCTCAAGCTCTAGGCTATATCTGTACCAAATTTCATTTAAATCGGTTCAGTAGTTTAGGCGTGAAAAGGTAACAGACAGACAGACAGAGTTACTTTCGCATTTATAATATTAGTAGGTATAGGGATTTAAGATTAGATGCATCCTATCTAGTGAAACTACAGTTGAAAGTTACCTGATTTGATTAGCTTTTCAAATCTTATTTCATTCAGTCTGTTTTCTCGCCATTTTTAATCTGAGATCGCATTAAACTTGATACTTTGTTTCAAATTGCATTTTCTAAGGCGCTTTATAAAACTTATACATAATGCATGCTTCGCCTGCAGCTAGCTTTTACCGCTACTAACTGCTTTTTATTAACTTCAATTAACATCACTAAGAAGTCGAATAGATTCTCGTCCGTATTCGACTCCATAGAGGATTAAAAACCTATTAGCTCATTGACAGCGTGAACAGAAAGGGATCTTGTCTTTTATGATTAAAGAAATATGAATTTTGGTGCGAATTTAAAAAAAGCTTCATGAAAGGTATACAATGCTAATATAGTCCTTAAGTTTCAAAACTGCACTCGTGTGAAGCTGAGTGAGTGAGAGTATATACTAAGATAATGATGTAAATAAATAACTGCATACATTTTCGTAATTTATTTGAACACCGCATATATTTTGAAATATATTCGTTCTTATTTCCAATAGAGAAACAATGGTACGTGCTGCTGCCTTGCAGTGTAAGAAACACAGTTGTTACAGAATGCACTCGAGTTATTGCGTAGAGCGGTTCTCGATTTCGCGAGTCGACCCCCGGGCGAGGTGGGATTGTGAAATATGAACCGTATTAACATTATTTACTTTGATATCTTCCTTATGATTTAAAACCCTTTACTTTCTTTTGAAAGGAAATGAAACTGCTATAAAATAAACTATAGAGAAGAATATCTCCGAAGTTTATCAAGTACGCCCAAGTTGTGGAATAACTCCCCATTGAGGTTATCTCGAGACAATACAGCATGGAGTTTCAAGTAGGGTGTTTAAAGAGTTCTGCTGGTGCGGCAACACGCGAGTGATACACAGTGTTGCAAGCGTCCATAGGCGGCGGCAACTACTTACCATCAGACGTGTCGCCTTATTCTTTGCCATTTTAGTGCTATAAAATTTATCTTAATATATATAAATTACGTGTCACGTTGTTTGTCCGCGATGGACTCCTAAACTACTTAACCGATTTCAATCAAATTTACACACCGTGTGCAGTTTGATCCAGCTTAAAAGATAGGATAGCTTACATCACAATTGGACCCGAGAGGTGGCGCTGCGATCGTGTTTCGGGAATTTTAAACTTTTCACCCGGGCGAAGCTGGGCGGGACAGCTAGTATACTATAAATACTGCCTACCCCGTTAGGGACGGCGTGATGATATTATGTATGTATGTACTATAAATAAAGAACTTTATACATTGTTTTTTGATTGATTGATTTTAGCGACCTTCCTTAGGGACCCTCCCTAAGGGTAGGCAGAGATGTAAAAACACCCTCCTTTTGTCGGAACGTACTTTAGGTAATAAAAAAACGTCCAATTGTACTAATGGACATAGCATGAGTAAATCCGTTGAATTTATGCCTGAGTAAATAATTCCGTGCATTCATTCTTGTGGTCAAATGTTTGACTAAAACCTGTGCAATTAATAAAATGGAAAAAGGTTTAGTAATTGTGTTTGCGACTATTTATTTAACTTCATCTGTAGATTTGCGAGTAATCCCAATCCCATTTGTAGCGGAGCTAATGATGATTTCTGCAATCTCTTCGTCTCGTGAAGATACAAAAAGACAATCTTTTGACATTCTTTCTTTTAAGGTTTTTCAACAGCCCAGTCAACAGGATTACTCACAACCAGCGAACATGTATGAACTGGTGAATGTGAATGACACGAAATAAGTAAGTCTAGAGAACTGGTGAACGTGAATGAAGAAGTTTGTACGTCCAGAGCGAACTTCTCTCTTCACTATAATCTCTCTTCTTAGACCATGGGACTCGCCTTGATGATATGTAAGTATTTATAAACGTTTTTCTAACTAATAGTTTTAGGTATATGTATGGTGTAGTAAGTTACACTAATTACGCGACAAACAGACTGACCGTTGTGTTATATGAACGCAATATGACCGCGGGACATAATTATTTGTCACACACACTACACTGCACTGTCTTATGTTCAAGCTAACGAGCCCCGAATGAACTGCATTTTACAACAATTTTACCGCGCCTGAATAAATTGTGCCTATAATTATCTTTATTATGAAAATATTAAATCTCGTGGATCATTCGCGGAGTGGTTCGAGTCGTTGCCGGCACACAAAGAATGCAAGTTCCAATCTCGACTAAACCAATGAGTTTATTTAACTTTAAAACAGTGAATAGTCACACCAGTACTTTACGGCGAAGGAAAACTTTGAGACGAAACCTGCATACGTTTGAGAAGGAAGTCAATGATGTATGTATAATCGTGTTGGAGTAACGGCTATAGACTCGCCACTTGTCATTTTGGGTACTTTCTACACACATCTGCCTGCCCCTTCGGGGACACTTGTGGGAAGGCGTGAAGATGTATATTTATGTTTGAAGATTAAATCGAGCGTGGTCTTCCTCTGATCATCTTCTAGACTTTCAAATTTCCTCAACTTCTCTCTGTCTACTCCTGGGACCTCTACCCTGGGTTCGTCGTACTGTTGATAAAATACGTTATTTATAGAACTACAGGTTAAACATTTGCATGCTAGTCTGTGCATTGTTGACGCCCGTCTGGTCTAGTGGTTAGAGCTCCTGACTGCGAAACTTGAGGTCACGGGTTCGAATCCCGCTGAGGGCAGATATTTGTGTTATGAACATGAGTATTTGTACCTTAGTCTTGGATGTCCTATTTATTTATGTATATATCTATCTATATAAGTAAATATATCGTTGTCTAGTTACCATAACACAAGCTTTGCTTAATTTGGGACTAGGTCAATTTGTGTGGAATTGTCCCAGGTATTTATTATTATTATTATTATGTTTGTCTGTCAGTAACGGTTGATAGTGCGTCATAAGTCATGAAACTACAAATGATTATTTTGTTTTATTTTATCTTTTATCTAAGGGTTAACCTGTGATGTATGGAAGCCATAAAGGTTGTTTAGGGGTGCGTCTGCTGACTTTATAGTTTTTATTATTTATGGTATATATATTATTAGTTATCTGTGCTCGGCCACGCGTTGCTCCAGCTCCAGAAAGCAGGAAGCAAACGTTTCTTATATATATTTAGGGGTAGGCGTGTGAAACCCCCTTTTTTAAGTTCGACTATACATACGTCTTTTCATATTGTTCTTAAAGGTATGTATGTGGTTTCATCTCGGCGTTTTCCTTCACCGTAATGCTCGTGGTGTGTCTAATTACTGTACTTAAGTTCAGAAACTCATTGGTACAGTCGGGGCGACTACTCGTGTCGTCACCACGGATTATGGCACATGTTTAAAAAATATTATTATTATTATAAAATATTATTATTATAAATATTATTATATTATTATTATAAAAAAAATGTTTATTGTTTTGTTGCCTATTCCATCCAATAGATGACTTTTCTTTTGAATTATTCGGTACAACCTTGTGTCAAAATTGCAAGGTCAATTTATCGTTGATCTTTCCGGTTTGGCATCCACAAACATACGTTATTGTTATATATGTTTATAGATTCGCCAAATATATCTATTTCTCATAACGACAGCCTGAAATATTTTTTAGGAACTTATCTCTCAATAAATACATCCATAAATTATTTTTCATCGGACAGGTTATGACAGATGGCGAGTCCATCGTCGTTTGTCAGTCACAAATTTATCATCTAAGTTAAGGAAAGCTCGACTCGATTATACCACTATGTACTATCTTCACGCCTTCCCCCAAGCGACCCCAAAGGGGTAGGCAGCGGTGTGGAGTAACACAGCCTCTTGTAGCCGGAGATATATTTAGGTGCCAACGTGATCGCTGTTTCTCAAGCACCTCCATAAATACATCTTTGAATTTCTTTTCAATGTTTTAGTTCATCGAATATAGTCATATCAATATGAATTAGGCTCTGCTATGTGTTTGTGTTTATATATACAAAGCCTTAGGTACATACATACGGCCATCTTGACAGCTAATTTTCCACCCCAATGACTTATCTTTACCACTAATTGCCTTCCGAATTCCGGGCAAAATCAAGCGCAGAATGCCTTTGAAAGTGACCAGATGACCGGAAAATTATATCTATTTAATATTATTATATAAAAGTGGATTTCCGTATATTTCTGCTAGCAAAACTGGAGATTTTACCGAACCATCGTTAATTTAACACGCTATAGCTTTGCAAAAAATGTTATGAATCTTTCTCCGGCCAACAGTACCTACCCCTTCGGGGACCCTTGCGGCATGGCGTGAAGATGAAGATTCATCAGGGAATCCGATTTACTTTTTATACCTTCACGCCTTCCCAGTCCTCGAAGGGTTAGGCAGAGTTGTAATGGACTAATAGATACCACCATTGGTTAAAGCGTGCAATCTTTATTTATCTCAATATTACAGACATACATACATATCATCACGCCGTGTCCCTAGCGGGGTAGGCAGAGAGTGTAGAGCGCCAGTTCTCTCTAGACTTTCTTACCTATTTCGCTTCGTCCACATTCATCAGTCTCTTCATACAGGCTTGTCGGTTTCGGTACTCTTGTCGTTCCCGTCCTTGAGCATCCGATCGATCTAGGTAATTGGAACGTGGTCTTCCTCTGCCTCTTCTTGCACACACTTTTGCTTTGTATATCCCTAATATTAATACGTATATTAGGGAAAAGTAAAGATTTCCAACCTGTAAAAGCCTAAATCCGTATTTATTACTCACATCTATAACCTTTTAAATGACAACCATTAACTGTATCCTTATCCCAAAGACTTAACCCTCGATTACAGCTTTGATTACCTGCGCACTACTTCAATACTAACCTAACCCACTCTATACTGAGACTAGCTTTATTTCGGTCCGTCCGACCCCTCAAATCCCTGTTTAATGACCATCCCGGAGAGAGATTCGCGTTAAGGTCGATTGATTTGATACGTGCTCAGGATGGACTGCAACGCAAAGATTTCAAATGCTGACTGTGCCGTGCCAATGAGTTTTTTTCTGAAATTATGAACAGGAGCTTTGCGGTCAAGGAAATAATTGAGAGGACATTCAGAAGACTTTGGATGTTATGGACTCTGTGATGGACTCGCCATGTTTCACGATGACACCTAAATATATCACCGGCGAAAAGTGAGTGTTTTAATACACATCTGTGCCTAAACCCTTCGGTAATCCTTATGGGCAGGCGAGAAGAAGAAGAATTATTTTAGTACCAACTTCTGGTGTGCAGTTGTCTATGTTTATGCTGAGAAAAAGTTATTGGTATCTAACAAGAAGCCAGTATCATAATTTGTAACTTAAAGAAGCACGAGACATTTCGGTTTATAGAAAAAATTTTAATAATTAAAATCTTTCATTTATACTATTAAACTAGCTGTCCCGCCCAGCTTCGCTTGGGTGAAAAATTAAATTACCCGATACAAGACCGCAGTGCCAATCCATAATCAACCTGAAGACACACATTTTTTTTTATTAAAATCGGTCCAGCCGTTTACGATTCTATAAAGGACATAGAAACAAACATTTTTATATAGATGTAATTGTTCACGACATACAGCTTTAGTCCAACAGTATCAAACGCCCCAACCATAACGTAAGCTTACCACCAAAACACTGTATAATTTTCACATACGTCTGTCTGTCCGTAATATCACTATATTTACATACGTCCCTTTGTTTGACGTGTAATTACTTGTCCGTTACGAGCATGTTGGAATTGTTAGATGCTATTTGCAAGGCCTTGTAAGGGCATGTACAATGTACATATATTAGTCTCGATCTATAGGCGTTAGAACGTTACAAGGTTATAATAGAGATGTTTTCGGTCTTTAAAAATCCATATACTTATAAATTAATTGAATATATGTCGTGTGTATCGCTTACTCCCAAGGTTCCCCGAAGGGGCATAAGTAGGCAGAGCTGAAACTACACCCACTTTCTGCCTGACATATATTTCAGGTGCTAACGTGACAGATGGCGAGTCTATCACCTCTATCACAAAGTTGTACTTAAGGCACGGATACAAAAGTTCAACTATCCTGATGCGACCTCAATATCTCCCTGTGAATTCTATGAAGAATTCTTGCAAGAAGGTTCCACGAATCTCACGATATAAAAAAAATGACTTCATGTTATTTTATTCAACGCAACATAATGTATTTTGAATTTATTTTTTTTATTTGTATTTTGAATGCTGAGTCAGGTGCACTATAACGATAATGTATAATATAATATATCCTCACGCCTTCCCACAAGGGTCCCCGAAGGGGTAGGCAGAGGTGTATAGGTAATACCCACACACCCACTTTCCGCCAGAGGTATATTAGGTGCCAACGTGACAGATGGCGGGTCCATCGCCGTTACTCAAGCACGACTATACATACGCCTATGAATTTCTTCTCAGACGTATGCAGGTTTCCTCTCGATGTTTTCCTTCACCGTAAAGCTCGTGGTGTAACTAATCACTGTACTTAAGTTCAAAAAAACTCATTGGTACAATCGGGATTCGAACCACTCGGCCACCACGGCTCTGTAAGTATGTAAAAATACAACTCATTAATTTTTTTAATATATTAACATTAATAAACATGAAAGGGCATAAGATACGACCCTTGGGTACACCCAAGCTTATAGCTTAGGTGAAAGTATTGAAATTCAATAGAAAAATGAATCGTTTTACAATCATGATAAAATTTATAATATTATTTTTGACATGATTTTCAACGTTTAAAAACCACAAACATCTTGCAATAGTGTTACATCAAACAACCATAGAAGCACAGTTGAATGCCTAACCAAAGTAAAAAAAATACCACCTCTATTATAAAATGTCACGTAATGGAAAGGTAAGATCAAATATATCTTCGTGTTTGTATTACATACATACATACATACATATCATCACGCCAAGTCCCTAACGGGGTAGGCAGAGACTATAGAGCGCCAGTTCTCTCTAGACTTACATACCTCTTTTGCTTCGTCCACATTCATCAGTCTCTTCATACATGCTCGTCGGTTTCGAGTACTCTTAACGTTCCCGTCCTTGAGAGTCCGATCTATTTGATCCAGGTAGTTGGAACGTGGCCTTCCTCTGCCTCTTCTTGCACACACTTTTGCTTTGTATATCTGTTTCGTCAATCTTTCTTCACTCATCCTTTCTATGTGTCCAAACCAACGTAACATGCCTTTCTTCATCTTTACAATCACGCCCTCATTCACGCCAGTTGATTTGCGAATCTCTTCATTGCGGATTCGATCTAATATCGTTACGCCGCACATTTTTCGAAGAGATCGCATCTCGACTGCATTCAAGCTATTTTCATACTTCCTCTGACATACCCACATTACATTATATAATATAATTGTATTACATTATATAATATAATGTATATTAAATGCTAGTATAAGTGGGTCAACTGCACGATGACGATGATGTAAGTGACGACCAGCTGCAGCACAAGCGCCGGCAGTGAGCAGTCGAGCGGTATCAACCTCCACACGCGGTACTTGAGCGGACGCGCTTCTATATAGCAGATGAACCTTACTATGTCCGAGCAATGCTGAGGATCTGGAAAATTATCCAAAATGGTTTAAAAACTAAAGAGGCACGTTACTTCATATACACTTGAATTGTTACACGGTTTAGCCGGGAGAGCATTGCCCTCAATGACTTCAGACTTTTTCGCTTCATCCGCATTCAAAAGTACAATCTCATCAGTTAGTAGTACTCCTAATGTTTTCGTCCTTGGTTATCTAAAATGTAACAAAGCCCAAAATAATTCTGGTTTTTTTGTCCTATATGAGCGACTAAACTTTTCGTCCAATTGAGATGAAAACACATGGAAAGTTTACAGAATTAGTATCATCACTATCACTATTATTATCCTATTCTTAGCCATTACCATCATCGCAACTATGATCACCATCACAATTGATATATCCTTCATCCATAGTTCCTGTTACAATGCCTCCTAAATATATTTTCTTAAACTATTGTAAGGAAGTGTCCTGACACAGATAATTAGTTACTCTAAAGTCCCAATAACCTATGTTACCACCATTTATATTACCACCATCAACATAAGCATCATCAATCTTATCTCTCCAAGTATGTTTAACTTTTATCCTCATTAAATAAAAGAAAATGCTATGGTGCATGTCAGGTATAGGCAGGTTTAAGGAAACATACCTTTTTCAGTTAGCAATCGGTCATGGAGTGTAATTTTTAGCTTTTCAGCTTGTGCTGTAAGCATATCGGCACAGAGAGCAGGAGAGTACATTAATAAGAACGTCTGGAGCAGCGATAGATAGCCTGTTATCATGCTGGAGGCAGTTGCCTGAAATTAGAATAAACGGAATATTTTGTTAGCAGCTTGGATTAAAATCCAGGCTGATAATAAAATGTTAATCTGGATGAGAGATTTCAGTCAGCATTTCGTGACCTTGGTCCAAGAACCCTAAAGGCTGGAACATAATATCTATCAAAGAATTTGGTCAGTCCAAATCTGCAGATGAGTTAATATTAAAGAAAGCATTGCAGACATATTTTTGTAAACAGTGTCTGCTAAGCCCATTCATATGAACAATATTTATAAAAATCTGCTGCAAAATTAACTAGAAATAAAATATTTGACATCGTATCTCGTGGACACGTAACAACAAAACTGGCATAACAATGCTTAAATTGTATTAAATATTGTCTTTCACTTAATTTTTATCATTTGGTTAAGTAATTAAAATCTAAAATATATACTCACATTAGAATCAATATGCTTAAAATATGTTAAGACTGTATAAATCTCAATCAAAAGTTCCGGTATGTTGAATAACAGTGATACAATGTACTGAAAGATTAAAATTAATTAGACATGTTACTTCTAGTATTTACTTGAGAACAAACATTTTACAACGGCACTAACCATAGAGTCAAAGCCATTTTTAGCCCGACTGATAGAGTCTGTAAGAGATTTATAAAGATGCTGGAATTTGACCACATCCGTTTTACTGTCTAATAGATGTTCGTGAAACTTTGCCAACCGACAATACGCCGTGTAGTAAATAAAGAGGTAAATTATTATCATAAAATCTAAGCTTACAAAAATTAAAAGAGTTAGGAACATAAAGTGAGGTACCACACAATACTGAGGATATAGAACACAGTAAATCACACATACTACCACCCTCAAGGAAATTAGGACCAAGAACGTAATCAATATTTTCGTTTCCAAATTGTAAGATTTGCTTTCAACCCCTAACACTTGATCTAGAACGAGCAGCTCCTGCTGATATTCACAAAAGGTAAGATCTTTTTGAGACATGAAGTACGATGCGTGATAGGTAAGGTACTGGACGACCACGAAGCAATCCCACGATGCAGTTTCGAAGTCCAAGCTTATGAAGTATGAGTAAGTGCATAGAGCTGATATCACGAGACACTGCGTTATAGACAGGAGTTTAAACAGACAATTCACTCTACTTCTTTTATTTTTTAAATAGCCTAAGTCGAACGCAAGAAAAATGTGAAAGAACTTAAAAAAAATGTTCAGGATTTTAGATGATTTGTCATCTTTATGATTCTGAAGGAATAGCACATTAATTTTTGCTTTTTTTATTTTCATTTCAAACACCTTGTAAAATTTACGCAATACGTTAGTACAGTCCGATGTTTTGTATACCTAATGACAATTATCATCCCGTCCATTATCGTGTTCTACTACCATAGATAATACTTATATTGTTTGTGACATTAATTCGCTTTCAATAAAATTACTATCAAATTTACCTAATTGGTGTTTTTTATTAGACTAACGTCAATCAACTAAGCGCCCACGTCCATTCATTGGTCTTGAATGTAATGATCATGAATTTAATTTATCTTCACTCCTGTACATTGGTCCTCGAAGAGATACACGTGTAAATATTACCCCTTTTCGCCCATTTCTGTATGATGCCACGTGATAGAACGTGTCTTTTCTGAATGAAAAATTAATAAAATTAAAATTATACTATATTTTGTTTCTACACAATGACATAATTTAAGGCGAGGATACTATCTATTTTATTATGCAGTTGGTTCGGTTGTATGCTTCTGACAAGTAATTAGGCTGTAACCCAGACACGAGTATCATCAGATGAGGTAAAATCTTCCGCCAATGTAAAAAAATCAGTAACAAAAAAAAGTTATTTATTATGGGCAGTGACGTATGTAGTACCCACACTTCAGCCACTTTCTGCCAGAGACATTTATTTAAGGTGCAATCGTGACTGATGGTGAGTCCATCGCTGTTACTCAAGCCCGACTACGCACTTGAATTTCTTCTCAAACGTATGCAGGTTTACTCTAGATGTTTTCCTTCACCGCAAAGCTCTTGGTGTGACTAATCACTTTGCCTACGTGCAGAATAACTCATTCGTACAGTCAGAATTCGAACTTGCAATATTTGTATTGCAGGCAACTACTCGAACCACTTGGCCACTACGGCTATTAAACTTTAATTATTAGGTAATATTTACATGAAAGTAAACAAAATGGACATAGTAAAGTGTAATGTTATTTATTCCATTATTATAAATATAATTTACATTATTTCCTTGAGGTATTTGATTACCAAAGACCTATCCACCAGCGTCTTCAAATTAATGTAATAGCCCCCATATTTCCTCGGAGGCTTATTAAGAAGCCAATGGATCACATTGCGTGTCTTCTCCTGTCTGACAATCACGACTTCACATCCTAGAATGTCCACCAAGTTTAAGGTTTCCTAACGATGTTTTCCTTTACAGCAATCACAAAATATTACAGTACTTCAGGTTTGCTCAAATTATCAAACATCACAGCGTTCTTCTTTTCCTTCCAGCATACTTTCCTCTCTCCACCCACGGACTCATGCTTATATTGGTATTCTTGATAGCGTCCATCACCGTTGTCAAAGCAACATAAATCAACAAAATCAAAAGCGCTATTATGAACCTGTCAATTATTGGCATGTGGCTCTCTATCCATTTCACCGTATTATAAATTAGGTAATTCGACTTGAAAATGTTGCACGGCGTCTCCAGGGCTGCGAATGGTAGGGTGAGGCAGAGGACCATACTGAGGAGGGACAGCAGGGTTGACACACAGAGGTTCAGTTTCTTGTTAGTACGTAGCTGGGTCCTGTAGATTTTCTTCGGCTTCTTGTGCAATAGGATTTGTCGTTGCTCGTCATCATCAAACAGATGATCGAGTTGAAAGTACTCGATGAGTCTACAGGAGAATAAAAATGATTTTTATCTACTATAACTTCATGATTATTATGTTACAAGAGACATGGCAAAACCGTCTCCGTTTTCAAACCACAATTTTACATAGGTCTTCAAATATATTTTTAAACGTACGCTGTAAAGGTTATGGGAAGAGAAATCTCTGTATTTAAGAACAGAAAAACTGATCGGTATATGCCACCTGGATTTGCAAGACTTTTTTTAGGGGTTTTTATGGTTTCGCCGTTAACTACGAACACTGATAGTCTCGCCATGTCCGCGGCTTAGGTCAGATACGGTTAGTACTACAGAGTTCCAGAGCTGTAATTTTATATTGTAGTAAATATTAACAGTGCAAAGTTGTAAAATAAAATCTTGATAACAATTACACACCCCCATACACGTAAAATGGGGACAATTATATATTTTTTGCCGTTCCTGTTGTGTCGCATATCGTTATTATGCGATGCGATAGCTTATTGAAAAAATGGGAGGGATATGTTATAGAGATAGAATGCTTTTCGATTTAGGCTTCCACTAACGAAATATTAAGCTTTAAAGCTGTAATTTTAGTAAGACAAAAGTTCAAGGAATGCTGTGGCAGAAGGCACAAAAGTTGTTCTTCATTTTTCAACTAGGATTCCAAACAAACTTACTTACCTTTCTAAAGCCAAGCGGTAAAATATCATCTTCGAGTATTATCTTAAAACCTTTCACCTCTACAGTAAAGACGACACTTCATGGTACTGGCTTCCTCCGCTAAGTTTTATAGCTTAAAGTACAAGTAATTATCAAATTGATAATTATATAATAATTACGCAATGATTTCGATTCGTCAGTGAATTATGTTAACGACATGACAGACTGTCTTTTCAAATTGTCCAATTTTGTTTGACGCTCCACAGCAAATGATTCTCTAAACTCATTTAAAGTAATTTGTCTAATTGTTACCTTTTAGTAAGATCTACGAATTAAAATAATTAACGTATATTGACGATATTCAAATTCTATATAGCAATTTCCAGTCAACTTAAATTTAGACCTACATCGAACTACGCATACGTTTTAATGTAGACATTTTTTGTTCAAGCACAGATATTTTATTTAACAATATTCACCGAAATAGTAGCAAAACTAAATACTTGCAAATAAAATATTAGTAACAAGTCAGTATCCCTCAGCAAGGTGCCATCAAGACTAGCAGCATTGCGACGCTGGTAATGCTTACCAATGCTTGGCAATGATGATTCTCAGAGTGTGATAGCTCAGCCCCCTTGTCACCAGAGGCGTCGATTAGACGACACAGGATCTAAATTTAAATTTTAAATTTAAAATACATAGAACGTCTACGATTAATTAATTAATTATCATACTGGCTTGCGTAGCCAGTGTTTGTAACTTGAAAATCATAAAAATTATCGCAAAAGTTGTGCTAAAATGATAACATAGGTGACAGTGACAGTAAAATAGGTGACAGGCAGTGTGATGTTGACAGGGATGACACGCCAGATGACGCAGCGGAAAGGACGCAGCGTCAGGTACCCCAGGGCGATCTCCAGCTCCAAGCGAAGGGTTGCGTCTGCGGGGAGATTAACGATATTATATTTGGCGGCGTTACCAACGATATTCGTAACGTATACCATCAGACGGACCGCATGCTAGTATGCCACCCATGTGGTAAAAAAATTAGACTGTTCTGTGACTTCATATATGTAAGTATTAGAAATAACAGATTTTTTTTAAGTCCTCAGCTTAGCCATCAATAGATATTAAGTATTATATGTGATGTTTTAGCAGTACTCCTCTACTCCTTACTCTCTCTCCCTCACGCTACGTTCTCTCTAGACTTCCATACCGCCTTCGTTTCGTCCACATTCATCAGTCTCGTCACACATGCTCGTCGATTTCGAGTACTCTTGACGTTCCCGTCCTTGAGTGTATGATCGATTTGATCTAGGTGGGATTGTCCACACACCCACTTTCCGCCACATATATATTTTAAGATCAACGTGAACAACGTGATCGAAAGTATATCACCAAACACGACAACAAAGCACGACGAAAACGCCTTTGAATTTCTTCTCAAACGTATGCAGGTTTCCTATCGATGTTTTCCTATACCGTTCAGCTCGTGGTGTGACTAATCAATGTTTAGAAAAACTCATTGGTACAGTCGGGTTTCGAGCTAGCAATATTTGTGTTGCAGGCAACTACTCGAACCACTCCGATACCACGGCTATTTCATTATCCGAAAGCAATGAAATCAATTAAGGTACCTGAACATCTCAAAAGCTCGCTACTAAGGAACTTTTGAATGGTTTCAACCTCGTAGCTTATCAGACCTGCGAGCACCGCAGGAGTTGATATCGGAAACACGTGATAATTTTAATTATGGATATGGTTTTAATTTTTTTTTACTTTTTGTGTTTCATTTTGATCTTCATTTCACTGTTTTTACGCAACTAGTTCGTCTCATAGACTGTTATTACTTTACATAAACCATGCCGAGTCCTCCACGGGGTAGGTTATTATACTGATTATTTCATGTTGGTAATTCCAAGCAACAATAATGATGGGAATATAAATATACTTTCCAATTATGAAGCAGCACTTCAATTTCCAAACAACTCAATCCGATTGCTTGACTGATCTAGAAACGCCAAATATAGATTTAATGTCTAACAAGTCGTGGCTAAACCTACAGTGATTAGGTGATTAGACATACTTCGTGCTATATGGTGTAGGAACGTTTGAGAAGAAATTCAGCGGCGTATGTATTGTCGTGCTAGAGTAACGGCGATGACCCGCCATCTGTCACGTTGGCACCTAAAATATATCTCTGGCGGAAAGTGGATGTGTGGGTACTACTACCTACCTAAAGCGTAAAAATATGATGTATATGGGGTTTGGATGGCACCAGCCACAGCAAATATAAATAATAAATAAAATTAAAATAAAGCAATTAAAATATTTCTATACGACAATCCTAGAGAGTTTATTTTTGCAAGCGGAGATTGAGCAACCATTAATGCCTCTTTAGGCAGTGCCTAACCGTTAACAACCGTTAACCTCTACAAACATCACGTTAATGAAAGCAATAACCTAATGCAATTATCAACTTAATTGATCAAATGAATGAGTGTCCTTTGAAGCATGTCTTAATGGACATTAATGTTCAGTACTTAGGCACTCGTGAACACGTGTTTGCTGATTCACCTAAAAATAATTTAATAAAAAATAAAAAATTATCCACGCAGCACGATAGACCAAATTCAAACACCCCAGAGCAATCTAAAACTTTAAAGAACTGTTTTATAATTAATTTTTTATAACTTTTATTCACTTTTGATTTGGGGTATTTAAAAAATTATAGCAACATGGTCAATTATTTGCTTAAGCTCTTATTAGCGGCACAATGTTTTTCAATGTCGGGTATTTGTATGTATTCATTCTGCAAATACTTGGAATACTTGAACGCGTTGTGGTATTGTGTCTTTATCGCCCAATATATAGCTTGCTATGTAACGTTTAACTTATAGCAAAAGGACATAGCTTTTTGTGAATATCAACAGAAATTGATCTTGTTGGATCAAGCTCTGGATGTAAAAAGCAAATCTTACAAACTGGGAATAAAGCTCGTTTTTACATGTTTGCTTTTCATTGCACTCCGGTCAAGTTTAAGTCTAATTTATTGCAGTTTTTATTTCCAATATTGTGTTCAACCTTTCTCTATTCTGGTAGTCTATCTTTTACTACATCTATGTTTGGACTTCATAATTTTCTTTATTTTCTATACTGCGTACGGTCGCTTATTTAAGTTTTCGAGAAGCGTGCACACTATAATTACTTACCTTAATTGCAATTCGTACTTTCAATATTTGGAACCTATAATAAAATTGATGTTTGAATTGTGGTCACAATATCGCATAATACCATAGATTGATTCAAATAGGATTTCGTGTATTCGGAAGTGAGACGTGTCGTTCAACGTATGCGACATAGCGTCGGCCAAGTATTAAAAGAATTACAAAAATGTGTAGATCTTTCAAAATTGTCATGGACCGCATTAAACACGTATCTTGTCTGAAGCTTATTATGTGTGTTCGATTATTGTTCGGATTATATTACAACATTACTTCTTCAAGAGCAATATCCTGTTTACTCAGATTATACTGTATCAGTGTTGTAGTGTTCACTATCATTGGTCGACTCCGAGTATGGACCCTATGGTCACCCATGTTTTTAGCTACCTTTGAGTACATATTTAGCATCTTATTCTCTCAATATACAGCTGACGAATTCCTGTTCAAATTCTTAAACTCGTTCAAAATTTCCGACACTATCATGGGCTACAAGGGGATTTCCACCCCCCCTCCTTATTTCTTCATCTTATTTTGGACTAATATCTTGTTTAGAACGATTGTTACTTTTGTAATATATGCCATGGTTGTTAACAAAATTAACGAGTTTACCTTTTGGAGCATAACTTCTATGTACATTACCGTCGATCTAAATTTCTTTACCGCTATCATTGTTTTGTCCTCACTTCACAGTCGGATGAGACTTTTGAGGAGTACGTGGGAGGCGAATAGGGTTTCAGTGATAATCGTCGGAAGGAACGATATTGCTAAAAGCATCAGGCATATCAGAAAATGTTTGTTCTATTACAATCATTTATTGGATAATTTTCAGCTAATAAATATGGAATTCCAATATATGGTAAGAATGGTTTTCACTATCAAATGAGGATGGGAGATCTTAATCTGATCCAATCCTAATCTTAATCTGATCAAATCCTAATCTGAACAAACTTAGTCTGCATACTGTGTGAGAAGATGCAGGGAAAGCGACTGACTCAATCTATCAATTTATGGATGTTCAATTATTTTTAATCCCTTTTATTACATGGCACCAGTGTAATGATTTAAAAATATATTTCAAGTCGACGAGCCCCTATCGGGGTAGGCAGAGGGATTAGAGTGCCAGTTCTCTCTAGACTTGCATACCTATTTCGCTATGTCCATATTCATCAATCTCTTCATACATGCTCGCCGATTTCGAGTACTCTTGACGTTCCCGTCTTTAAGTGTCCGATTGATTTGATCTAGGTAGTTGGAACGTGGTCTTCCTCTGCCTCGTCTTCCATACTTTCGCTTTGTATACCTGTTTCGTCAATCTTTTTTCACTCATTCTTTCTATATGTCCTAACCAACGTCACATTCTTCATCTTCATCTTGACAATTAAATCCTTGTTCACGCGAGTTGTTTTGAGAATCTCTTAATTGGGGATTCGATCTTAGATCGTTACGCCGTTATTTTTCAAAGAGATCGCATATCAACTGCATTTATGCTTTCTTTATGCTTCTCACATGATACTACCTCATTTTAAAATCTGTGGGATAAGAGCCTCATTATCCCTAATTTGATTTCAGCTATCCATAGTTGTTATAGTGACAATGCCGAGAACAGTAGTACACGCCTATAATTCACTTCTGTATTTGAAGGTAAGTTCTGAATTAGTATGGAGAAGAGATTTGCCACGAAGGCCTTCCGTACCCTGTGCCTTGCTATTTCAATAGTAGTTTCTATTTAATAAAAAAGTTACGTTCGCATAGTTTACGATAACTTATTAATTCTGTATTTCGCGTATAGAACTACTTGGGTAAAATTTAATGAAATTCTTCTATTTTGTGGATCGATGTTTGGTTTTTGTACGTATTTTTCTCCATTTAGTATTTTTTTCGTTTTTGCATTTTCAGTTGTTTATTATTATTAAGTGACTCCTTTTTACATAAGCTATCTGTCAGTGAAAATCCCATCAAAATCGATTCAGCCGTTTCAGAGATTAGCTGGAACAAACAGACAGACAGACAGATAATTTTTTTATAAAATGATATTTTGGTATATATACGGTACATCTACATACCAAATTTGGCATTTAGTAAAAAGCGATTATTTTAATATTACAAACAGACACTCTAATTTTATTTATTTCTATAGATTATGCTCTCTTATAGACTGTTGGATCTGACATGATTGAATTGTTAATTTATTTATTTAAAGACACACCAACAGTATACACATTAAAGCTTATAAGTAAAAGAACAACAATGCGTATCAGATGTATCAAAGTAATATATTCATTATTCTCAAAGTAAAATAATAATAAAAAAATACTGTGTTGTGTCATTAAGCAGTTATGGTATCGAAAAACAACTTAAAATAAAGAAATTACCATAGTGTAAAATTTATTTACAATAACAACAATTAATAATATTTACAAAGAACAGTTGAAACTAACTACTTACAGATAAAATATTTGTCCCAAATCGGTATCCCGAGGCAACGTGCCAAGAAGACTAGCAGCATAGTGTTAATTTTGAATATGCATGCATTTTAACGTACAATAACAACAATTGAATATATTTATGTAACAACTAGCTGTACCCTGGCACGCTTCGCTGTGGATATGTGACTGATGCAAAGAATAGATAAAAACAATCCTTGATGCGGATTATGTAGGTATCATGCTAAAATTTCAGCTCGATCGGTGCAGAACTTTTTGAGTTTTTGAAGCGTACACAAACCAACATAACATTTTTATATATATATAAAATATATTTTTTTAACTTCTCTTAACTTCTAAGATGCATATATATATATATATATCTTAGAAGTTAAGGGAAGTTAACAAGGAAAAATAGAAAAAAATATATTTTACAATGTCTTTATAATCTTGCAAATGATTACTCTTACAGACTGTTGGATCTGACGTCATTGAATTGTTAATATTCTCTATAAAAGTATTATCGCCGGCCATAATTGTAGAGCTAATCCTTTATGAGGTGGACAAAATAAAGAAAATAATTTTTAACCAGATCTTGATGTGTACAGGTATGTTGTAACAAATACAGAAAACAACGCCTTAAGTTCTTCTTATATCCCACTCAATGTCAAAACTGTTCAACTAAATATTTACCTTATCTATAATATACATAAAGTATGTATAATATATCCTTATGTATATATAAACCTTTCCACAAGGGTTCCCGAAGGCATAGGCAGAGGTGTAAAGGTAATACCCATACACCCACTTTCCGACAGAGATATATTCTAGGTGCCAACGTGACAAATGGCGAGTCCATCGCCGTTACTCAAGCACGACTATACATACGCCTTTGAATTGCTTCTCAGACGTACGTGGGTTTCCTCTCGCTGTTTTCCATCATTTGGAAAATCTTTACCATTAATTGTAGAGATGGAATGTTTTATCTAATACTAAAGTTTTTATGTACTCACATGAGAAAGAAAAAACTAAAATAGGTATTAGTATACTGCAGAATGAAATTATATGAGGTATTATATATATATATATATATATATATATATATATATATATATATATAACCTGCATACGTCTGAGAAGAAATTCAAAGGCGTATGTATAGTCGTGCTTGAGTAACGGCGATGGACTCGCCATCTGTCACGTTGGCACCTAATATACCTCTGGCGGAAAGTGGGTGTGTGGGTATTACCTATACACCTCTGCCTACCCCTTCGGGGACCCGTGTGGGAAGGCGTGAGGATATATTATTATTATTATTATTATATATATAATATACTATAATATACATATAAATCCCGCTTAATGGTTAATTTGGAAGCCTTGGAAGCCAACATACTATTGTAACATACGCTGTCGACTATTTTGTTTATTTAATCACTGCATCACATGTGTCCGCAGACGCATCCCTTCGCATGGAGCTAGAGATCGCCCTAGAGTACCTGACGCTGCGTCCGTTCCGCTGCGTCATCTGGCGTGTCATCCCTGTCAACATCACGCTGCCTGTCACCTTTTTTACTGTCACTATCACTTACGTAATCATATTAGCGCAACTAATCAGATATTAATATTTTTATACCAAACTAGCCTAACGCTTCACTTAAACTCAAAAATGGAACGACCGATTTTGATGATTTCGTAATAATATAATATATTTGCACGAATCTCTGGATGGTTTGGATCCATAATTGAACCTTGGTTATTTCGCTTTATTTAACTTTATTGCTAGATAGCGCTGCGACCATGTTCGATTTTTATTTTTCGTCAAAACGAAAATGATCGGGAGGGAAAGCTAGATTAAAATATTCATTGTTCCCTTGAACTCAACTCAAAATATAAAACCAAAGCAAGCCGATGTATTTACATCAAGATCTGATAGTCTTAGTTATACCATACATGGAAGTAATTTAAACACCGACCACGTATTGCATAAATACACTAAATTTCAAGCTTGTTTATATATACATATCTTGAATTATATATTTTTTTAATAAGTGTGTTTTTTTCCTAAATAGTAAGTTTAAAATTTCACGATAGTGTTGTTTAAAACTATCACTGGAGTTTGTTTGCAATGAATCTTGATAGTAAATTATTTTATATTGGTTTTTTTGAAAACTTTCCTGATCCTATAGGAACGTCTTCTCGAATAACCCCTAGGCTACAAGGAAAATTTTTGGGAAAATAATAATTCAGGCGCTAATTTTTACCTACTATCTATTCTCTCATTATGCCTAGCCCGCGAGGGACTCGGCATAATGATATAAAATATGTTTGTAATAATACATAAATATATTCAAGCTATAAAAATAAATTTCACTTCAGCAGAACTGAATCAAAATATCCGAAACCCTGAAATATTCATGAGTGATACTGAAGTAAGTGACACTTTCTTGATACACATTGACAAACAGATTGTCGAGCGAAAACCAGTAGTACTAGAATTTTTATGAAACTTTGAAAATAGTGTCCAAAGATTTTGTACTATCGGGTGATTTAAATTCTTTATAATAATATTAAGGTACTAAGATGAGGAATATGTCGTGATGAAACAATACATGCATACGTCAAATCTCTGACACACACGTCATGGCATGTCACGTCACGTCAGTCATGACGTCCGAAGTACCGTAAGAAGTCTGACGTAAAATTTACGATCTGTCATGCATGTCGTACAACTCGCTCTCACTCGAATATTTCTCTCTAAGCCGCTCTCTCGAAGCCGCTAGTCTTCTTGGCGCCCTTCCGCATGCTATATATAGATCCAAATCTATATCATGCGGAAGGAATTTATTTTATTTATCAATATATACAATAAATACACTGTAGTTGGTTTTGTTATTTTATAATGACGAATTAAAATTCAATAAAAAAACTTATAACCCATTTTATTGTATCAGTTGGAATGTTAGTTATGCTAACGGCAAGTGTGTCGCAGAACAAAGCTGGCTTCGTCGCTCCGTAGTGCGCCATTAAAACAAGCAGGATCAGAGGAATCTCAACCATTCGCGCGGATGGTTTTATAACAGGAATACATAATTTATTGCCGGATCAGCTCGAGATACCCAACTACACGTACTCTCCAAATACCTTTCGAAATGATACAGCCTTATTTTATCTTAAACGTATAGCGGTTTTAACAACGACGTGAAGTTTTAAAAGCAATACACTTGCCTTGCTATTCAGTCTTTTTGATACATCACTTCTATGTACCGTTTTGGGTCAAATATTTGAATTATAGTTATGCTACTTACTGTTTACTTGTTAATATTGTTTAGCTTAAATATTTAAATTATTAACTATATAATAATATAGCCGATTGCTAATTGCCGTGGTGGCCGAGATGTGTGAGCTGTCACCTGCAACACAAAAGATTCCAAGCTGGAATTCTGCATGTACCAATGAGTTTTTCTGAACTTAAGTACAGCGATTAGTCACACCACGAGCTTTAGAGTGAAGGAAAATATTGAGAGCATACCTACATATCTTTGTGAAGAAATTCAAAGATACGTATAGTAGTGAGAGAGGCCATTGACTCGCAATATGTAACAATGGCACCTAAAAATGTTGGGTGTGTGGGTGCTTCTGACACACCTCGGTCTACCTGTTTGAGGGCCAGATATAACATAACTGTTATATCTGGCCCTCAAACAGGTAGGCTGCTGATAAATTAACGTCATAGCGCATTTCCGTTCCCGGCTATATCCTTTCAATTCCCAGCTGTAATAAGACACGTTTAGAATTAAGCCTCCCAAATTGTGAATGATGTGACATCCAATCAAATCGAGCTGCTAAAAAAATATAAATAATTCATACAATCTCTCCTTACATATACCATTAGTTCAGACCCACTTTTCAATACATCGTCCATCACGTAGGGGTTCTCAGTAAATTGGACGTTCGTGTATTACATACGTCCATATTTTGTAGATCTCTGCTCTCAATTTAAATGTTTTATTTGAAGGTTCTGAGTAAAATGGATTAACATTAAATTTGGCTTATAGTATACTGTTTTGGACTCTATGTGGTACCTTCCTGGGAGAGATCACAGACCTGATAGAATTGGTTGTTTGATCCCATTGGAGATACGAAATAACAGAACATCAATCATTGTAAGATTACAACCGTGGCATGTCAAACCATGGGGTTTTCATATTTTATTGGTATTTAAAGCAAATATAAATTTTTACCGTGGCCGGGTGGTTCGAATAGTTACCTGCAACACAAAGGTTGCATGACCGAATCTTGACTGTACCAATGAGATTTTCTATCTAGAACTAAAAACAGAAAGTGCAGTGATTAGTCACACCACGAGCTTTACAATGAAGGAAAATATTGAAGTTCAGAAAAACTCATTGGTAGTCAGGATTCGAAATGGCAATCTTTGTGTTGCAGGCATCAACTCGAACCACTCGGCCACCTCTTTATTAAATATATCCAGTTATAAAGTTATCAATCCTGAGATACAATAAGCAATAAAATAGTCCGGAAACAATAATTCTAAGCAAATAAACCGAGCAGTTAAAATATTATAACTGTTATGAAAAATAATCCTGGTTTTATGGGCTAAACTCGATTCGAACATTTTAAGGGGCATATAAACCTTAAGGTATTCTTCGAAGGGATTATCGTTCCCTTACAGTGTTTGTTATTATTTTTAAGGGCCTAATTTAAAGCCCTTCTGGAAATTGCCTTTAATATTGTTTTAGGTGATTTCATTTTTATGTTTATGAATGGGAAATGCATGACAGAAAAAGGTTTATTAGGTTTGATTAGGTGTGCAATGTTTGTCGAAATAGTTGTATTTTGTATAAAAATACAAATATAATGATATTTCATGAAAGGATGAGAGAAGAATGATTGACGAAACACACAAAACTCAACTTTGAAATTAAGTACAGTGATTAGTCGACTGAAAATCGAGTGAAAATGACGACTGTATACGTTTGAAAATAAATTCAAAGGCGTACATATATACATGTACGCCTTTGAATTTATGAGCACGACTATACGTGCTTGAGTGTCGGCGATGGACTCGCCATCTGTCACGTTGGCACCTCAATTATATATATTTATAAAAACAAATATTTCATATTCATTTCGCATGTAAAAAAAATGTTAAGCTAAAATTATCTCGACAACGTTTTGTGTTAAAAAGATGAAATTGAAAAAGTAAAAAATTTTAATATAAGTAACGATACAGAGCTTCGCAATTTAACTTTTGAACTGAACGCGGACCCGTGGGAGCTTATATTACGACTTTGATGGATCACACTGGTTCGTACCGGTTAGTAGCCGGATTAGGGCTGTCACAAAATATTCTGTAATAAATATGTTTGCTTTTTTTTACTTTTTTTTATTTAAAGTTTTTTTTGTATAAATTTTGGTATTTAAACTCGCCTAATAGTTAAAGCTCTTGCAATGCTTTGTTATAAAAAAATTAGTGTAAAAAGATAATCCATATTGACTCGTATAAAACCATATCGATGGCCGTCTGGTCTAGTGTTTAGAGCTCCTTACTGAGAAACGTGAGGTCGCGGGTTCGATTCTCGCTGAGGGCAGATATCTATATACGTATCATCACGCCGAGTCCCGTACTGGATATGCAACATAATTCTTTAATCAATCATTAAGCATTCAATTCTGGGTCAGGAACGGGCGAGCGATACTCATGGCTTTGCAGCTTCCCTATGCGGCGGTAACAGCTTACCGCTGACCGCATGCTTTTTTGCCACCTTTTATTATACCATAAAAAAATTATAGGAAACAACATCGAACGTAATTGTGAGTCAAATTATGAATTCAGTCCAAAGAATTCGATAATGCATTATCGTAAATGTTCACATTTGTATTGATACAATTATGAATAGTGTAGGTACAAGTGGGATACGAAATAATTATTTACTGCCAGAACGTCGCGACAAACACTCATTAATATGGAATATATCAAGTTAAAATACCTATGGGCTGAGTGTCACCATAAATTCATATCGGCTTGTCGAAATGTACTGCCAGACGCGGAACCTTCCAATCTAGGCACACAGATAGGGCAACATTTAATAAAACAGTATTTACATACATGTGAATAGTTGAACGTTTTGAAATATTACAATTGACTGGCAACACATCCTTACTAATATTATTAAGAGGCAGGGTTTGTTTGTTTAAACGGGCTAGATTCAGGAAGTACTGATTTAAAAAAAACGATTGCGTTAGGGATTTTTTAGGGAGGGGTGGCCGTGGTGGTTCGAGTAGTTGCCTGTGACTCAAAGATCGCAAGGTCGAATCCCGACTGTACCAATGAGTTTTTCTGAATTTAATTACAACAATTAGTCGCACCACGAGCTTTACGGTGAAGGAAAACGTCGAGAATGTCACGTTGGCCCCTAAAATATATCGCTGGCGGAAAATGGGTGTGTGGGTACTATCTATACACCTCTGCTTACCCTATCGGGGACCGGATTTTATGTAATTTTTTTATAACTTCACGCTTTCCCACAAGGGTCACGACTTTATATTTCTTCTTAAGCTTATGCGTTCCTCTCGATGTTTTCCTTCACCATAAAGCTCGTGGTCTGGCTAATCGCAGTACTTTAAGAACTGTAAGTTCTCCCAGAGTATGTATTTCAGAAAAACTCATTGGTACAGTTGGGATTCGAACTTGCAATCTTTGTCTCAGGCAAGTACTTGGACCACTCGGCTACCACGACTCTATTAGTAGAATTAAGCCTTTCTATAAATGTATAGAAGTATAAAGTAAGGTTTTAAGATATCCTCAACAAACGGCAGATCAAAGAGGACATCACAACAGTTACCCGGCTGTTTGTACACCAAGCTACACATTTAACATAACAACCCCATATCAATTTAGACGGATATCACCGATTCACTTTCGGAGTATCTTTGAAAGGATTTTACCAAATAGAAGGCAAACATTCCACCTTATCTAAATATTTGTATTTGAATAGATACGTCGGTACACAATTGAATAGGAGCTTCTGCAAATTGGATATATATAATATTTTTCCTTTAGTGTTGTCAAAATTGTTTGCAATGAAAATGTTTGGATATTCAAAAAGATGGTTCGTGTTTTGAATTACATTTTAGTGGAATGGTATTTATCCAGTTTCAAAGCCGGCGAATGAACCAAAACTAGAAGTACATTGTGCATGTGGCTCTATGGGTGAATAGTCATGCGATGATTATTATTGTAAGTTTCTTATAATTCTAACCTACTCCTACCTCGCGGTTTCGCCCGGGAAAAATATCATTTTTAAACGTGATACCATAAGGCACAGTTCGTAAATAAATAAAAATAAATGAGAAAGCATTCTAAGCAGTAATATATTGATTTGTTCCATAGATTGATTATGGCGTGTAATCCAAATAAAAAATTACAATGAAAAAGGTAAGTCTAGTGAGACCTGACTCGATATGTATATCTGATATATTTTTATACATCTGTCTTTTTCGCACTCTTGATTAATAGCATAAGCGTTTCAGGGTGAGGTTCCAACTGTCAATACGGCTACACTGATATATGGTCCGGTTTATAATGTTATGACGGACACTTGATTAACTGTGACACCGACATATATAAGATTATACATATACATATACATATCATCACGCCGAGTCCCTAACGGGGTAGACATAGGGATTAGAGCGCAAATTCTCTCTAGACTTGCATACCTCATTCGCTTCATCTAGATTCATCAGTCTCTTCATACATACTCGCCGGTTTCGAGTACTCTTGACGTTCCCGTAATAGTTCCCGTATATAAATAATAATAATGATATAAATGAATTAAGTTTTTGAAGCATCAACTATCTTTAACTGTAACGTATAGCAGATTAAAAACAAAGATATTTATCTCACTGGCTTAATAACCTGTTCGTGTAATACTTCAACCAGTAGACATTTGTAGTCTCCTGAAATAGATATTGCATGAGTATTACCCAAGTCATACGCGACAGCGTTTAGATCTATGGAAACTTAATGTATCAATAAAAAATCATTGATTATCAATGTTTATCTTTAAAAAAGTTCTCAAACATCATTAACTAAATAATATAATTACTACGTTGGTGTGAGCCGTTTCCAGTTGGACTTTTTTTTGTCACTTAACCTCGAACAGAAACTACCCGTATTTATTTTTATTTTTACTAATGTTACAATTAAAATTGAACCCTACCCCCTGGTTAAATATTATCTGTCTGCCGCCATATAAGAAACTGTATTTAACTTAACTGTCTACTAGTAACTAACTAAAAATATTTGTACGAATTGCCATAATCTAAGCATTGTTAAATATTATTATTCTCAATAAGTGAATTATTGTTATTCTTTTGAGAAATAAAGATTCTTTAAACCCAAACCCATCATTGAATATTAGGTCAACTAAAAAGAGTTCCTAAAGCCGTAGAGCGATTTATTGGTGTTCATCAGAGATGTATTTAGGTGTAAACGTGGAAAATTACGAACCTATCGTTGTCTTTCTGGCGATCAATTCAAGTCGTTACACATTTCTTTTTTAATTTCCTCAGTGTGATAATCAACTGTATCAAAGATCAGAGGTCATAGTAACAGATTTCTAGTTGTAACTATTTAAGCAAAAATTTTTATTTTAACCAAATAGTCAATAAAATGTATTGGTCAGAGCTATATATATAGTCAAAACACATTCGCGTTCATAGCGGAAACATTCGCTTTCAGACGAAATCGAACTCACCGCCTATGTCTATACGGCTTTGACAACTACACTAGACGGCCGTCAATACAATTCTAATAATACATATACTTATCATCACGGCGAGTCCCTCACGAGTTAGACAGAGAGAGAGGAGAGCGTCAGTTCTCTCAAGAATTCCAGACCTCTTTCGCTTCATCCACAATAATCTCCTCCTCTTTTAACATTCTCGCCGCTTTCGAGTACTCATGACGTCCGCTATTTGAGACCAATCTATTTGATCTAGGTATTTGGAACGTGGTCTTACTCTGCCTCATCTACCACACATCGGCAACGCGAGAGTGATACCCCTGGTGTTGCAAGCGTCCATAGGCGGCGGTAACCGCTTACCATCAGGCGGACCGCATGCTTGTTTGCCACCCTTGGGGTATAAAAAAAAAACATTTTCACTTTGTAAATCTGTATCGTCAATCTTTCTTCTCTCATCCTTTCTGTCTTCAAACCAGCGTACCTGCTTTTCTTCTTTACAATCACATCCTTGCTGACGATTCCTTAATAAGGTAACGAATTGGTAATCCGCTTTAGCTAATTGTTTGCACCTAATGTTACTCAACGTTACAACTCTCCTCTCTATACGTCACTCGGGGCTACGGTCAGCACATTGCTTGTTGAATTTGCACGAAACGCCACTCCTCCTGTGGTTTATACTGACCGCTATGGGCTTTGCGGGTTATTTAAGGATATTCCGCCTCCGAGCCAAACGGTTGCTGGTATATGCTCCGTAGTCCGTTAGCACAGTAAAACCAGGTATTACAGACCCTTCACTAACTTGTCCAACTATATACGGCAAAGGCCAACGTAGAGCTAACAACTATTTTTCAGTACTTCACAATAATTGGTTGGATTGTGTGGAAACATGCAACACTACGTTACTCGTTTTTTATTTATTTTATGCCATAGTAACAATTTCAAATGTAATGTTATATTATGTAAGGCACCTTCTTTTTGCCGGAGATTTAGGCGCCACCGTGTCAGATGTCGAGCCCATCGCCGTTACTGTAGCACAACTAAACATCCGTCTTGGAATTTCCTCATGAACGTATGTAGGTTTCCTCTCGATCTTTCCTTCACCGTAAAGCTCGTGGTGTCAGTAATCACTGTACTTAAGTTCAGAAGAACTCATTGGTCCAGTCAACACGTCTCTTAATTTAGACCCATATGCACAATAAATGCACACACACAACCGGTCACGCTCAGGGTGAGCAATCTCCGTACCGGCCATATGGACCATGCGTCAGCTGCTCACGATGTTAATTTTGATGCTATTACGAATACATATTATGAGGTAGACCAAAATACTGCGAATTATTTGACCTGGCAACTTGTATTACGTCACGTAAAATGCTAGCAACTCCACACAATAAAATGTCAACGCGTGATACTTCAGGTATCGCATACGCTTACGATAGTCGCTCCATAAATCATCATTCAAAGCAAAAGACCGTTTTGAAATTTAAAAAAGAAACGCGTATTTTTAAATAAGCTGTTGTCGCCGCTAATGACACTTGTAACACCAGGGTGTCGCTCGAATGTTGCCTACTATGTAAACACAGATAAATGTTAGCCACTGAAATCTTTCATTCCAATGAATAATTAAACCCGATAAATAATGATAAATTTGTCGATGAACAAATCACATGGATACGCGGATATTATCCGCGCTAAGTCCGAAAAGTCCGCGCTGTGTCGCCGTGCTGTAAGTATGATAAATGTATCCGCAAAATTAACTCGCATTATACTGAATGATCAAGTGCGTGTATGATAATTTATTGCAGACATTTGTTGGTAGTTCGTAATTATTTGTGAACTTTGCTTGCTGTTACTGAACGCATGGTACTCGTAGTTAATAAAAGTAGAGACTAAGAACAAAGAGGAATTGATGTCAAAGAAAGTGGGTGTGTGGGTACTACCTATATACCTCTGTCTACCCCTTCGGGGATCCTTGTAGGAAGGCGTGAGGATGAGAAAGCATGATTTAAGCAAATATAATAAAGAGACACATTGTTAAAAATTATCATGTAATAATCTGAATAATCCTATTTAGGAATTCAAATTCTTCTTATTGTCCATTAAGAATCCTTTCCGCCGATTTTTTATTTTAAAAGACCTAATTGTATTTTTCTTATATTAACAATAACAAGCCCTTATTTAAAAATAGTTGTATATGTCATATTGGCGCGTTGCAGCGGGATACCGCAGCAATTCAAAGGCGTATGTATACTCGTGTTTGAATGACGGCGATAGACACGCCATCTGTCACGTTGGCACCTATAATATATATATCTCTGGCGGAAAATAGGTGTGTGAGTACTACCTATACACGCCTTCGGGGACCCTTGTGGGAAGCCGTGTGGATAATAATTAAAGTTTTTTTTATATTCTATATGATTTATGTGTGATGATGATATACATACATACATACATATCATCACGCCAGGTCCCTAACAGGGGGTAGGCAGATGATGATGAAGTATTATGCAAAGCCACGTTACCAACCAACAAACTACCTATATCAAATCAATAGAATACACAAAGGTGGGAATGTCAAGAAAATTCGAAACTGCATATATGCAAGCATGTGGATGAAGCGATGACGTACGCATATATAGCCGAACCCCCACACGCGGTAAGAAGAGAGAGAGAGTGCCAGTGCTCTTTAGACTCGCAGACCTCTTTCACTTCATCCGCATTCATCAATATCTTCATACATGCTCGCCGGCCGACCAACTGGGTTGGTTCAGCCGCAGGCATGTATCTTTTCTAATATGTCTAATATCATAGCTCTCTTTTAAAACAGTTAAAAGTATTATAAATAAATACAATATTCTCATTGTTATTTCTCCAGTAATGGCTGGGTGTGGTAAGCCGTCAGCTCGTATGATTTATACCCACAGACGGCCCCGTAGATGCGGCTTCAGCGTGAAATGCAATGAAATAAAACATGAAATTGTAGCGAGCTTGAGCAATATTAATTAGTAGGGTTACAGTTGTAACATCTATTATATAGAAGTGTATATATCTTCATGTCCTTGAAGGGGTAGGCAGAGGTGTATAGGTAATACCCACACACCCACTTTCCGCCAGAGGTATATTAGGTGCCAACGTGACAGATGGCGAGTCCATCGCCGTTACTCAAGCACGACTATTACATACGCCTTTGAATGTCTTCTCAGACGTATGCAGGTTTCCTCTCGATGTTTTCCTTCACCGTAAAGCTCGTGGTGTGACTAATCACTGTACTTAAGTTCAGAAAAACTCATTGGTACAGTCGGGATTCGAACTTGCGACCTTTGCGTCGCAGGCAACTGCTCGAACCACTCGGCCACCACGGCTTCCGATATCATGATGTACTAATATGAGTATACGTACATTTCATACATGCTTTCGAGTAGAGCGCCAGTTCTCTCTAGACTTAGAAACCTAATTCGCTTCTACATTCATCGATTCATCTCGCTTCACTTCACTCGGTGGTTTCGAATAATATTTACGTATATTACTAGTTTTCCCGCTCAGCTTCGCTCGGGTGAAAAAAAATATATTCCTGAAACACGATCGCAGCGCCACCTGTCGGGTCCTATTCTGAATCTAAGCCATTCTCGAATCCACCTGAAGACAAACAGAAAAAAATATAAAAATCGGTCCAGCCGTTTAGGAGGAATTCAATGACACACACGCACAGAAGAAATATATATATAATACTAGCGGTGCGCCCCGGTTTCGCACGTTTGGACATAAGATGGTTTTTATAAAGGAAAATATAGCCTATGTCACTCAGGGTGAATGTGGCTTTCCAATGGTCCAGTATTCCAGTAGTAGGTCCAGTAGTTTTCGAGGCAATTCAATACAAACATACTTACATACAAAACACTCCTCTTTATAATAATAATAGTATAGATATAAAGATATGTATGTATATATGTATACGTTTATATACGTAATTATATAATTTATTTCCCACAAGGTTGTTCTCTCCTTTTGGGGTAGGAGGGATAAGCAGCCCTAAGTAACATACCCTCTTTTTTCAGAACATACTCGTATATGAAGAAACAAAAATTAGCATGCCCTCGCATAGTAAAGTAATTTCATTCAAACCTACACATTAGTGGGAGTGCATAACGCATTAGGAGTTCCCAAGTCGCCCGATAACGCCTAACAACTCCTTCCAGAGTCAATTTGTGCAAATTGCAAGCAACTTCAGGCAAATTGAGTCACAGGAACTCGGAGATATCGTTAGCTCAATGCGCCAACTTGGCGCTGGAATATTTACGTACTAGTTAGTGAAACCGCACTTTATTGTAATGTATTTAGTTTTGGTAACGTTATTTGGGTATATTGATGTCTTGTATCTAATTTTTTTTTCAACAATAATAATAATAATAAATAAATACCTCCAGACAATTCCACACAAATTGACCTAGTCCCAAATTAAACAAAGCTTGTGTTAGATATATACATAAATACATAGGACATCCAAGACTAAGGTACAAATACTCGTGTTCATCACACAAATATTTGCCCTTAGCGGGAATCGAACCCGTGACCTCAAGCTCCGCAGTCAGGAGCTCAAAGCTCAAACCTCTAGGCCGTCAATTTAACAATAATAAACCAAGACTTACAACGTATGTAAAATCTGTAGATTTTACGCTAAGCCCGATAGCCTTTACCATTGAGAATTTTTGAGTAGAGTGATTTATCTTACTACCAACATTACGTTAAAGATAACTTGAGGAAACTTTTGGGAAGAAATTCAAAGACGGTAGATTTTTAAGGAAACTTCTGTGTAAAGCTGAGCTTGAGGACAAAGGATTCGCAGACACATTGGTACTTAACATATATATCCGGCGAATGTGGGTGCTATTACACCTCTGCCGATCCTTTCGGGAACGTTTGTAAGAAGAAGACACCTGAACGGTCGGAAGTAGCGCTCGACCGCGGGGGTGGAGAGACAGGAGGGAAGCCTTTGCCCAGCAGTGGGACATAGTTGGCTACAAATAAAAAAATTATAAATAAGGTAGTTTTTCCTTCAACTATTAATATATTTTCATTAAACGACCAGACTAAATTAGCATTAAAAAAACTGAAATTAATTCACTTGCCCGTATTGTTTCGCGCAACAAAGAGTTAGGGATCATTAATTTTAAATCTTAACAATACACTTGAAAGGGTTCCGTAGCTCTCAGTGGATACGGCGATAGTTGGTCGCATTAATCATGTTGCTTTTGAGCACCGTAAATAGATAAAGCAGTGGATTCCTCCGGTTAATTTATAAAGATTGATAACGAATAATAATAATCATGCCTTCGTAATTTTGTGTACTCCTTAAATAAAATTAAAAATGGGAGAGTTTGTGAAGTTATCTATTACACAATCGCACCATAGCGGCTGAACGGAAATGACTGAAATTTGGAACGGAAATAGGTTATAAGCTGGATTAACACATATGTTATAACAATATGTATTATGTTATAATATGAATGAATGAATTTGTATATCTTGGAAGCATGTTCACACGAGATGGAAAGTATGAAAAAGATATTGAAAGAAGGATAACTGCCGGAAATAAGGTGAATGGAGCCATGTCGGCGTTGATGGGCAGTAAAAGTCTGAGCAAGAATGCTCGAGTTGCTGTCCACAACGCGATATTGGTACCTACCTTATTGTATGGCAGCGAATCCTGAGTATGTCAGAGGAAGTATGAAAATAGCTTGAATGCAGTCGAGATGCGATCTCTTCGAAAAATGTGCGGCGTAACGATATTAGATCGAATCCGCAATGAAGAGATTCGCAAATCAACTGGCGTGAATGAGGGCGTGATTGTAAAGATGAAGAAAGGCATGCTACGTTGGTTTGGACACATAGAAAGGATGAGTGAAGAAAGATTGACGAAACAGATATACAAAGCAAAAGTGTGTGCAAGAAGAGGCAGAGGAAGGCCACGTTCCAACTACCTGGATCAAATGGATCGGACTCTCAAGGACGGGAACGTTAAGAGTACTCGAAACCGACGAGCATGTATGAAAAGACTGATGAATGTGGACGAAGCGAAAGAGGTATGTAAGTCTAGAGAGAACTGGCGCTCTATACTCTCTGCCTACCCCGTTAGGGACTTGGCGTGATGATATGTATGTATGTGTATATGTATTATTCTTAAAAAAAAACAAATCTTCTTCGAACTTCCAAGACAAACACTGAAGCATCTTATATCTTAGGTAGAGAAAGCGTTAGAGGTCTGTAAGCATAGGTTCTCACACAGGCTCTCTACTCCCTCTACCTACCGTAAGGGCCCGACAAAACTAACTCATCGCGTGCACCAAGGCATGTTAATACTACTGGGTATTGGTATGGTAATGTCGATCAACAGTGTGTATGTATATCCAAGCGTTAGATCGTATAGATCGCCTCAATACCTACAAACCGAGACAATAATTAGCAAAACCTTCATTAGCCAGTTGATTGATTACTGTATTTGAACGCATGTTCTGTGTGGTGCAAGAATTTACCATTTTAAACAAAGTGTAAAAACATTAAAAGGAGTTTCGTAGTATTCTTTCCAAATATTTCAAAAATGCCAGTAAAATACTTATTACAAGTGGTTTACAATATTTTTCAATAAAATCCAAAGTTCTTCCAAAACTAATCTTCTATAATTACCTCTGACTATACCATACTCTTAGGGTACTTTTCCTGCATATACCTTAATTTCAGCTACGTAGTTGAAATAGGAACTCTAGCCATTCATATTTTTTTCATAAAGTGAACCCCACGTTTCTGTGTACCTTTCGAAAATTCTATTCTTGCTATAATCGTCATAGCTTGACTTGCCTGTCATACGATTTTCAATAATTTTGTATCCACATATTCTTATCTAAATTTTTCATACTATATTCTAAATACTATAGGCGAACAACCGGCAAATTCGGCCAAATCTTTAGGTTTTTTGTCACAGTATTTTTTTTCCCACGCTTTCACGTAGTTAGACTCGGTAGTGACCAGGAGCTCATTGAGCCCTGCAAGCAAGCCTTGTTGAGGTACATAATATAAATATAAAATTTATTTAATTTTTAGGTATGTGGTAGAAAAATAGCCGTTGGTATCACGTCGTAAAATTAGTCATAACACTCTCCGTTATAGAAGCAATAGACACACGAAGAGGAGCAGTCTATCGACAATCCTGCCAGCGAAAATGGCTTTATCCTCAAACAGGTATCCTAATATTTGACATAATGATGTGTATACTGTCTTGCCTGACAGCTGTCAGTGAGTTTCGGTTTCGCGCGGTCACTTACAATGACAGATGTCAGTGATTTGTTTTGGCGGGCTTTGGTGCATATGCGCGCGATTATCAATAAACCAGTGCTCTGAATAAGTTCTTTTATTCCGCTCCATACATACGTAACACATAAGCTTGCAACTTAAGCCATCAAGATATAGATAAACAAACAATATGGTAATCTGTTGACACGCGAGATCTGCCGATGATTTGATCCGACACGCCTGAACGGTGTATTAAAGGGTACACTTAGCGGACTAATTTGCATAACTAACTGCTTCCTATTATTTAACCACGAATGTTAGAGTCCCTAACGGGGTAGGCAGAGAGTATAGAGCGCCAGTTCTCTATAGACTTACAAACCCTTCATGCAAGCTCGTCCGTTTCGAGTACTCTTGACGTTCTTGTCCTTGAGCTTGTTGGAGCTTGAGGACGAATGTTAGATTAAGATTTTATTCCAAATAAATCTCACAAAGGTTCCCGAAAGGGTAGGCAGAGGTATGCCGCTCATTTCGCCGGAGACATATTTAGGTGCCAACGTGATCCATATATGGCGAATCCATCAGTTTCTGAAGCGAGCAAGCAGGCAAACTGGCTTCTCTTATTTTATAAACTGAACAATAAGTTTTTGTTAAATTCCACGCGGATGAAGTCGCGGACACAGCGACAAATATAGGCAAACCTTCCAAAGTCTTTAAATATTATTTGGTATTATTAATTCTTTTGACATCGTAAATATTTATTTTAATATAAGACATGTGGCAAGCACTGCAGCCTTCATAAGTTACACGTCGGGTTGTATGCTCAACCGCGATGTTTACAGAGTAATACATGCTTGGTCGAGCTCATAAGCGGCTTGCATCCATTGTCTCTGCGGGAGAACCCTATGTGTATTCTACAGATTGTTTAATAGAGAACTCTCAGTAAAATTGTTTGACATGATCACTAACTTGACGTGATGGTAACCGCTTACTTACAGGCGACCTGCATACGTCTGAGAAGCAATTCAAAGTCGTATGTATAGTCGTGCTGGAGTAACGGCGATGGACTCGCCATCTGTCACGTTGGCACCTAATATACCTCGGCGGAAAGTGGGTGTGTGGGTATTACCTATACACCTCTGCCTACCCCTTCGGGGACCCTTGTGGGAAGGCGTGAGGATATATTAGGTAATAAAATAAACGAAGATATTTTTTTCTGATAATCCTTTCAAAACATAAACTTGGAAGGTGTTTCGATTTTTCTGATGAGAAGTGTAGTTTAAGAAACATGAAACCACGATTCGTACTATTTACTCACTTTGATAATGTCATTTCGTTATCTTTGAAGTTATTTCATTTATTGTGATTATATCCCCATGACGATGCAGTCATGGGGATGTATTAACAATACCCTGTAACTTTTAGACGGCAATTGATATATTTATTACAGCCTATATTTATAACTAATTCAGTTAATAATCTAATTACACAAGAGTTGGTAGTACTAGCGCAGGTTTGACGCAGCTAGCTACAGAAGCACACTTATCTAATCCGGACACGCGTCCGAGTTATGACACTTATTCATCTCCTGCGTCCAGCATATAAGTTTTAATGAGGCCACGTCCTTGGAAAATGACTCCTCGGCTTATTTGCATTTCATCTGCATTTCGCTTGATAATATTAGTTTTGAGATGGAAAATAGGGAAGTCTGGATAACATGTCGTTTTATATGTTCTAACTAGCAGTGCCCGCGATATCAATCGCGTGGAATTTGACAAAAATCTCGGAAACGGCAGGACCGATTTTGACGGGACTTTCACTGGCAGATGGCTGACGTAAAAATCAGTAACTCATAGGCTACTTTTATTTTAGAAACTGAACAATATAATTTTTGGTTAAATTCCACACGCCTTCCCATAAGGGTCTCTGAAGGGGTAGGCAGAGGTGTATGGATAGTACCCACTTTCCATGGCGAGTCCATCACCGTTAAATTCCAAGCGGACGTAATCGCCGTTCCTTAGTCTTGCAAAGACTAAGGAACATCACAATAAGGAACAGGTATCACGAACGATTTTGATGAATTTTGTGTGCATTTGCATGGATCCGGGGGGGAAGGGGGGGGGGGGGCGTTGCATGACGTTGCGATCATGATCGATTTAATATTTTTCATCAAAACGAAGTTGGGCGGGACATGTAGTAATATTATAAACTAGAGGCCCGTCCCGGCTTCGCACGGGTGGACATATGATTTTTTTATAAAAGAAAATATTATTTCAAAAAGCTTTCCAACGGTGAAAGAATTTTTGAAATCGGCACAGTAGTTTTTGAGTTTATTAATTACAAACATACACACACACAAAACTAGATATATACATAGGTAAGCCACTCGCCATACGCTATTGTGTGCTAGTAACACCTAGTCTAGTTGCTATTATCTGAGGACCGATTAATTGACACGGATATTAAAACGGCTTTTGCTGGAAATTACTATTTGTTAGTATATATATAAAATAGGGAGGCGTGAGGATGTATATATACACATCCCCAAAATGGTCCCCGAAGGGGAAGGCAGAGGTGTATAGGTAATATCTCGTAGTGTGTCTCTGCTCGTAGTATGACTAATCAGTACAGTCGGGATTCGAACTTGCGATCTTTGTGTCGCAGGCAACTGCTCGAACCACTCGGCCACCACGGCTTCTATATAGTAACTAGTTGTCCCGCCCAGCTTCGCTCGGGTGGAAAAAAAAAGATGGTGGGGCCACCTATCGGGTCCAATTGTGAATCTAAACCATTCCCAGATCCCCTTGAACACACACAAAAAATTTCATTAAAATCGGTCCAGGCGTTTAGGAGGAGTTCAGTGACATACACACTCACAGAAGAATTATATATATAAAGATTTATAGTCTTTAATAACTCAGGGAAATCTTTTAATGCAGAAGAGAAGATACATTGATTATTATTTATTTTGTGTTCTATGTACGCTGAGTTAACGAGATTTTTCAGGCTGTGGAATTAGCTCCCGGTTAAGCCTTTCCATAGAGAGTACAAACATGGAGTTTTCTAAGAAGACTGAAAAACTCCTGCAGTGTCGGAAGCGCGCTAGCAATAATCCCCGTAAGCGTCTATAGCCGCTTATCAGTCGGGCCGCGTACTAGTTTGCTACATTAGTGGTATAAAAAAAAGGGCCGATGGTCACATCCAATCTCTTTACATCTCTGAAAAGGGTTCCAACTCTTTCAAGGGATTTTTCCACGAATGCGTGACTATGAATAATTGGTGCGAACTGCCTGCTAAGTTCAATGCACCCGTTGCATTATCCTCCCCTCTGTTTGCAGGGGACAGTTATGTGCACCGCTATATAACACTATGTCAGTGTGTCAGTGACGTCTTGGGAAGAAAGGGTTCGTAGTGTGATAGGAGTTGCATCCTTCTAGGGATCCTTAGATAAAAACAACACCTGTATTCCTAATAAAGATTATTTGAAATGATATCTTCACGTCTTCCCATAAGCGTCGATGTCGGGGTAGGTAGATGGTAGCTAAATAAAAACCAGCATAGCGTGTTTCATCCTACTTGACCTTATTTCAATATATGGGATTAAACTAAACTTAGAATCACTTCACACAAGATTGAAAGTTCGACTTCCGACTGTGCCAATGAACTTTTCAGTGAAGCTTTACGGTTAAGGAAAACTTCGAGAAGAAACATGTATATGTTTGAGCAGACAAGGCGTATGTTTAATCGTGCTTGAGTAACGGCGATAGACTTGCTATCTGCACCAAAAAAATTATCTCTAGCCGAAAGTGGCTGTTTACCCCTAATAAACATCTCTGCCTTTCCTTTCGAGGACCCTAGTGGGAAGGCGTGAGGATATTATATTATATTATAGAATCACAACTAGGCTGGCTGAGATATATGGACAGAGTAGACAGAGCGAGTATAGAGTGATTCAATTTGCCCGCTTATCTATGAAATTACAACAGCGAATTCTCAGAAAAAAATTCTAATATAAATATAAATAAATAAATTCAAATGAATACTCTGAATCCAGATCTCCATAACCGCCCGCAGCATACTTCGTTGAAAAACAAAGTAAATGATATTTTTTAGTCTCATGTTTATGTTGCCTTCAAAAACAATGTACTGAACCGCGCTCAAACAACCTGCAGGCAGAATAATTAGAATATTCTATCCGGTGTAGAGTCAAATTTCATGGACGATGTAAAAAGAATTGACTTCGAATACAAGCGTGGTATATTTGCTTATTTTTGGTTGAGGAGTAAAGTTTGTTTTTTATTTATTACCTATATCTATAGGGCTAACTAACATTTTACACTTTTGGAACTGCGGAGCATCGCTAGTCTTTAATAAAGGACGTATGTTAATTCATACCTGAGAGAAGATCGTAGTTTGACGTTCGCAAACAACTAACTAACCGACAAATAATGATTGTTATGTCATCTCTGCCGGTACTTTGACATTGTCCAGTCAAGTAGTTAAAGTAATCTCAAAGAAAGAGAAAAAACAAGCCGTGGTGGCCGAGTGCTTCGAGCAGTTGCCTGCGTAACAAAGATCGCAAGTTCGAATCCCGACTGTACCAACTAGTTTTTCTGAACCTATATAGTGATTAGTCACACCACGAGCTTTACGGTGAAGGAAAACATCGAGAGGAAACCTGCATACGTCTGAGAAGAAATAAGGCGTATGTATAGTCGTGCTTGAGTAACGGCGATGGACTCGCCATCTGTCACGTTGGCACCTAATATACCTCTGGCGGAAAGTGGGTGTGTGGGTATTACCTATACACCTCTGCCTACACCTTCGGGCACCCTTGTGGGAAGGCGTAAGGATATATTTATATATAAACAATCGTTAAATTGTTACGGAAATAGTATGAAAAATTACATCCCACTAAACAAAAGGTCGGCATTAAAGAATATGAAACGGTGAAATTATCCATGCAGTTTGAGTAAAATGCATGCATTTATCCGGAAAACAACGGACATTAAAAGAGCAAAGAGAAGTACCAATGAGGCTGTATACACATGTGCTACACGACCAAATTTAAATATTATTCAAAATGGTTATAAATCTGTTGATTCACGTTCTATTTTAATTTACAAATTCGAAGACACAAGAAGTATACGAAAGATGACAGGGTAATAAACATATTACCTAAAAATTACTAATTATGAAAAGAAAGGAAGAGAAATATCAAGCGTAGTATGTTTTCACAATCGCACAGGGGCTCACTCTCGGATCCCTGGCACTCTCTCAGCGATCAAAGCACTCTTGGAGTCCAACCCTGATTGAGACGTGTTCGCGGATGAATGGCAGGCGATATATAGGCGTCAGGGCCTGGAGCATTGAGTGTGACGAAGAAATGAATGTAGTTTTATTTTAGTATTCGTTAGTGTAGGTGGCTTGCAGCCGTTCTTATAATTGTATCTTAGCTTACTACTTACTAATATTATAAATGTGAAAGTTTGTTGGTTTGGATGTTTGCGGTTCTTTCACGGCCAAACAGCTGAACCGATGTGGCTGAAAGTTGAAATGGTGATAGCTTATACCCAGGAATAGGACATAGGCTACTTTATTTTTTAATCCTGAAAATTTCCTAGTTCTCATATTATAATGTATGATGCTCTTTCACGGCATAGCGGCTGAACCGATTCTAGCAGGAAAATATCCAAAGCTAGTTTTCGAACTCCACGCGGGCGAAGCCGCGGGCATAAGCTAGTTTATAATAATACATACAAAGTGTATATAAAAGACGGACACATTGAAAAGGAGTCTCTAATCTGGTGTGGGTTAAAAGAGATCAGAGATTCCGCTGTAAAGAGGAAATCTTACGATGATGTACAATTAAGCAACATTTTTGGTTCTTTGGGACAATATATGAAAAATTTGCAATGCTCATTTTATATTTTTTATATAACTAGAGTGGCAAACAATCATATGGCCCACCTAGTGGGAAGTGGTTACCGGAGCCACGATACCGATGTATCACTTGCGCGTTGCCACTCGGTGGGAGTATTGGGACTAATTCCTCTGCTGCCAACACAATATAAAAACCTCTCCCCTCCCCAAGGAGCTCAATATTCGCGCAGAAGCAAAACAAAAAGTCGTCCGTTTCCAGACAGCCTAAAACCATCGTATACGCGAGATCAAGCGGTAAAACTTGAGTGAATAATTAGGAGCTCAGGATAAAACGGAGAAGGGTAATTATGATGCACTATGCTCGTAGATAAGACAACCGTAGCGTTCCAGCGATGAAATTAATACTATTACTTAAACGAAATTTTAATTGAGTTATTTTATTTTTTTATATGAAAATGGTATGGAACGATACGGAAAGTAATAACTGAAACATTTAAACAAAAGCAGGTGACCGAGTGCCAAAGCTACTCCGTTACTCGTATATGAGTAACGGCGATGGACTCGCCACACGCCACTCGCCACTCGGCACCTAAAATATATCTCTGGCTGGAAAGTGTGTGGGAACTACCTATACTGCCTCTGCCTACCCCTTCGGGGCCACTTGTGGGAAGGCGTCAGGATTAAATTAGATATATCAAAACAAAAAACAAAACGAGGTTGGTAGAGAAAGTAGAGGGCCCAGTCTCTTCTATATAAAAATAATGCTTCCGCAACAATTAACACCTAATCATGACCATTTATAATGCAAATGAACAACAACATTATATACCACAATAGACAAATAGGCTAAAAAACTGTACACATCTGCAAAATAAATAAATGTTCCAAATTTGTGTCACGTGGAAGATGCCAAGAAAGCTGGCGGCGTTGCCACGTTGTATGGCAATGCTATTATTATATTCAATGTTAATTTAACTTCATTAGCCTCCTTTCACAAATCCCAATAAGCCCGACAAAATAACAATCGGACATTACGCGGTTCCATCACGCCAGCTTTAATGTTTCCGCAAAACCAATGCTACTTTCAAAAGCCGTTAACTATACGCACTGAATGCGAACCACCATAACGCGAATGACCATAGCATATTTACAGTGCTTTCAGCTCCGCAGTTAATGGATTTCAAGAGCTACATTGTATCTGGATACATCGACAAATGGTTGTTTGCGATCCAAATGGTTTTTACGGACGTTCGTATGTAACTAACTGGCTTAATTTGATTACGCTGTAGATGGGAAGTAATGAGTACAGTCGGGGTAAGATATTTTAATTTCGTGAATGTCTGTGACGCAGTGTACAACTATCCAAAAATTATATATACATAATATACACGTTTGTGAGAAAATCGGGTTTACATATCATCATGCCGAGTCACTCAAAATAAATAAAAAAATAAATCCAAACCAACGTAACATGCCTTTCTTCATCTTTGCAATTGCACCCTCGTTAACGCCAGTTGTTTTGAGAATCTCTTCATTGCGTATTCGATCTAAAAACGTTAATTTTAAATCGAAGGGAACGCATCTCTACTGCATTCTATATTCATACTTACTCTGGATATCTCTTACATACCCAGGATATACAATAAATTGGGCACCAATATCGCGTTATGTAGCACCAATATGGCTACTCGAGCATTCTTGTCCAGACTTTTACTACCCATCAACGTCGACATCATCCTCCTTTAAATGTATTTTTATACTTATTTGTTTACTCGTTTAAGCCAGTTTAAATCTGGTTTAAACTGGCCTAAACCAGTTACCAGCCCCTTACTCTACATACAAAGTCATAGCGTATATAAAACCTCCCACATCAGAGCTACCTTCCATAATAGAATGCCAGAGAGTCAAAGCCATCATAACTGAATAGGCACTCGAGATGTAGATAAAGCGACCACATCACGATTCTATGAATAATTGAATATGTCAAAAGGCACGCATGAATTTTATCTTGAATCAAACCCTTTTCAGAAGGCACTAGACGTAGGGCTGGCAAATAGTGCTGATTTATCATGAAAATTGATAAGCGATTTTGAATCTTATTTCTGAGTAGTATTTGGATTTGGAATGTGACCAAATAATGTGTATATTCTCACAAACAGTGTTGGATTTTTATTTATTAAGCTTGATTTTTTTGTGATAGGTTTAGGAAGAGATGTGGAAAGGTGGATTTGATGACCAATTATAACAAATAGGTGAATAAGGCATATATTATCGACATTAACTAAAATAGCTAATAAATAAGAGCGGTAGTGGCCGAGTAGTTCCTGCAACACAAAGATTGCAAAGATTAGTAGGATATAGAGGTATAAAAGGAATCGTATTTATTGGCTGTCAGCAATACTCTCACAAATTGCCCAATAATTACATTTAAAAGCAATCCGCGGTCGTTTTAATATTCAAATCAAACCGTTACGAAGGTCGGTAAATCACAAAGGGATCATGTAAATGTCGGTACACTTGTTTATCCGTGTATAATAGCACCGACAGACCGATGTGCCGCAACAATGTGGAATGTGATGTAAGAATTAACGTAGTGGCACTCGCTGATAAAATAATGTTGACAATTTAATTTGAATACAATTGTATGTATAATCTTTGCTAATTAAAGTGGGGGTGGCCGAGTGGTTCGAGCAGTTGCCTGCGACGCAAAGGTCGCAAGTTCGAATCCCGACTGTACCAATGAGTTTTTCTGAACTTAAGTACAGTGATTAGTCACACCACGAGCTTTACGGTGAAGGAAAACATCGAGAGGAAACCTGCATACGTCTGAGAAGAAATTCAAAGGCGTATGTATAGTCGTGCTTGAGTAACGGCGATGGACTCGCCATCTGTCACGTTGGCACCTAATATACCTCTGGCAGAAAGTGGGTGTGTGGGTATTACCTATACACCTCTGCCTACCCCTTCGGGGACCCTTGTGGGAAGGCGTGAGGATATATTATATATATTATAATTGTCCTGAGCCCTGACGCTCACCTGCTGCACAAAGAGGTGTCATTTCGTTTGCCTCTGATGACAAAAAGGTTGGTACTTATAATATCTTGCGCAATGAGTCCGCATTGCCGTACAGCGTGGCAATGATGCTAGCTTTCTTGGCACCCTCGTGGATGATTCGGCTAGGTGTCTTGTTTAGTTTAGTTTGGTAACTTATATTATGCTTTATGTTAATAGTATTTAAAAATAATTATAGTATCAAGCAGTGTGCATATTGTTTCATATTTAATTATAAATATTCCTACTTACGTAACTTCCTGAAAGGTAGATTTAGGCGCCAATGTAACAGATGGCGTACCTGTCGCCGTTCAGGCACAATATAAGTGTTTTTTTCTTGTCTTAATAGTATGCAGATTGCGCTCGATGCATCATTGTAAATTACTATACATATTGAGGAAATTTATTGATACTGCCGTTACTAATAAATTAACTTTACTTAAAAATTAAACTAATTAGGACTATCAAACTGAAAGTAATGGAATACTATCACTGCCTTTAGTTTAGTTTAGTTTCTGATCTACATATGCCACAGTGTGTTTAATAAGGGGTCCTACCTCATCGTCGATCCTACATCATTGCAAGCTGGCCAACGCACATCAATCAAGCAAGTAAATTGCTTCGCGCAACACGACAGCTTTACCCTCTGCGGCTGTTGAATGTGGTTTAAAATCGATTGTCTTTTTGCACTCATCGTTCGTGATTAAACCACGTGGTAAGGTTTTATCACGTGACACAATACGTAACAATTAAGCCATTTTATTGTTACTATTAACACATTATTTCTTCTCTTATCAACTTGTTTTTTTTTTATACAACAAGAGTGGCAAACAAGCATACGGCCCACCTGATGGGAAACGGTTACCGTAGCCTATTTACGCTCACGATACTAAAGTATCACTTGCGCGTTGCCACTCTGTGTTCAGAGAGTTATAGTGTGATGGCAGCACAATGGGTTTAATTTCTCTGCTTCCAACACAATGTAACAATCCTCCCCCATCCCCAAGGAGCTCATTACTGGAAACCTTATTCACCGCGTAGGAACACAACACAAAAAATTGTGTTATTTGGCTACGGACTTCTGTAAGGTTGAGGTCCTGCCCCAGTCGGGCAGCTCCGAATTCGAACGGGAAACCCGTTATGCCCTACCTCTCTCAAGATTTCTTACAAGGAGTACATGAAAGGCTTAATTTGAAGTACATTCATAAAAATCCATCACGCAGAGACCCTTAAGGCGTAGGAAGAGAGAGTACAAACCTCTTGCACTTCGTCCACAGTCTTTAGTCTCTTCACATATGCTCGCCGGTTTCTTCTATGAGGAAACTCCCATACTTCTGAGAATAAGTTAAGACATTTAAGGGAACTTTTTACTTTGAGCCTTCATATTATTGCTTGTACATCTTAGGCGAAGATTTGTAATATGCATCTCTGCCTTCTTCATTAACTCATAATGTCTTTTTTCACCGTTGCTAATGCCAATGTGACAGATGGCGATGATACATACGACTTTTGAATTCATTCCCAAACGTTCCCTTTGAATGTTCCAATGTTTTCCTTCACCGTAAAGCTCGTGTTGTGACTAATTACTATACTTAGAAAAACTTATTGGTACAGTTGGGATTCGAACTTGCTATCTTTGTGGTGCAAAAAGGCAACTACTCAAACCAATTGGCCAACACGGCCGTAAATTTTTTACAATTTTCCAAGCGGAGTAAAAAGTTTAACCACGTTCCAAATCCTCTTTCCACAAACCATAAACAAAGTTAACCATTAAAAGCGCAACCCATCAACACATGAAACATCAAAGCTGGTATGGTATATTCCCTTTAACATGACCAATTATAGAGCTATCGAGATGAAGCACCAGCGATCACAGACTTCGGTTAATGTTTTCAATGTGCCAAATGTTGGCGATCCCCGATCAAAGGGCGATAGCTTATACATTTCAATTGAAAATGTTTCGTCGCATATTTTAATGGATTTATGAATTCTAGAAGTGCCTAGCTTATAAAGAAAAATATACATACCAATCCTAATATATTATTAGGATTGGTATGTATATTTTCTTTCATTTCTCATCTATTTTTTTTCACCACTAAGGTAACAATAAAGCTTGTGGTCCGCTTAACGATAATCGGTTACCACCGCCCCCTGCTGCGTTGCTTACACTGAAAAACTATTTTACAGCAGTGATACTTCGGTATCGTGAGCGTAATTAGGCTACAGTAACCGCTTCCCATCAAGTGGGCCATATGCCAGTTTGTTGTATAAAAAAAATTGTGACGAATTGAGATCCTCCTCGACTTTCGAAGTCGGTTAATTATTATGCAGAACGAATAACGACATTAAGTGAAATTCGATCATTTCTTATTTATTAAATTTTATGTTAGAAGTGTTCATTATATACCCTTCGATGTGTTATTTTAGTGTCCCACTGCTGAGTAAAGGCCTCCGTCCTGCCTTTAAACTCCCCACGATCGAGCGTTACTTTCGCCAATTAAACCAATTGCTCAGGTGCATCTCCAGTACGTCCCGCCATCTTCTTCTTGGCCTTCAACGTCTGCGCGTCACGTTCTGTGGGGTCCAATATGTCGTTTGTTTGGCCCACAACTTGTCTGACAGACGACATATCCCATTTAAGTCAGACCTATTGGCAATCCTGTTACTTAATAAGCAAAAATATCATATTACAACGTAAAGACGCTTTCTACCGTCAACATCTTCTCTATGAAGAGTACAAATGCATAGTTACTTCCAGAGGAACTGTGTTCCTGTATGCGTATGATTGGGTGTTTATTGAGTTAGGCTTCCTGTTATATTGTTCCGATAGCCGTCGGACACAGGCTGTTTGAAAGGGCTTCAGGCTCTGCTAGGTTTATTACAGTTTGTACGCACTTTGTCCATAGATATTTGAATGAATTTACCGAACCTATTGTGTGAAATAGTGACTGCTTCGAATATTAGAATCTTTTCGGTCATGTTACTTAATTTATATTTTAATTTGTATAAATCTACTGTATGCGTGTTAGTTACCTTATTATTATTAATATTATGACGGCTAACGCGATTCAGATGAAATTGCGTGTGTTTAATTCAACAGTTTTTTTACAATGGTTATAACTGTTCATCAACAATTTCAATTGATCCTATAGAATCCTCCACGGGGTAGGCAGAGAGACGAGATCGTCAATTCTCTCTAGACTTACATATCTCAAATTAAATGCTACTTGGATCAAAATCGCAAATCTCCCAGAAGCTCTTCATTGAGTAAGCAGAAAAGAAATTCTATAATCAATACATAGTTGTTTAAACTCGGAGGCGAAATCAAAATATAAACGAATAAATGAAAAAAAAAACAGTAGTTTTGAATTGAGAATGTTTCTGAAACGTCATTTATTTTGTCAATCGCTATCATCAAATCATTTCTCATAGAACGGCCTGATTAAGTATGTAGGTTTCATAGGTTTTTTTATAGGTGTTTTAAAATAAATTTTTAAAATAAAAATATTTTAAATTCTGAACTAGGTTGTGTATAACCTATTCAGAAATAGTATATAGTATGAAGCATGATTCGTGATGATTTCTCGACTCCCCTAGTCATCATTTAAGAGAAAACATTACACGCGTAGTGCATGTACTTGTCTATGTGTGAGAATTATGTGTTGGTGTGTGCTGTAGGTGACGATGGTGATCCATACAGACTGAAGTATTATTTTGTATAGTGAATGTACTGTGAGTGTGGACTTGGCCCACTTTATTCACTATGACTATGCATCTCAGGGATGACTACATAAAAGCATAAAGTATGTGATTATTCTATAACTTTGTGCTTTAAAACAGGGTGTGAGGTTGTATTAGGACTTGATTGTATGTAAATAAAAATTACTTTAATATTATTAATTTTCTTTTAACTTTCCATACGTTGTAATTTTGTAAATCATCTCTAATGTATGCAGATTCCTTTAATCTAATCTGCAAAGCGTCGTGTGATAAGTCCCTGTAATAAAGTTCAGAGAAAACTGGATTCGAACTCGAATGACTCGGCCACCACGACTCTTCAACTTTATTTGGAGAAGAAAAATGTGTAAGGTCCACAGCAGTCGTAGTTGAAGATCCATCTCGATCCCCTAACAGGGGACCGACAGTGCAGTGGTGAGTAATTACAGAAAAATGGGGGTATATCTAGGTCACTGCGCATGTGTGTGTGTCTATATTGCATATTATAGCTGCTTCTATGTCACAAGCCTAAGTGTTATGTAATACTAAGTAAGAACCTTAACAACGAAGACCTATCTTTACTTATATTATGTGAACCGTTTTTTTTAACTAAAGATTTAAAAAAAGCCCGCTATTTTTGTTTTCATACTATAGCTACTTATTCGATTATTATGAAGCTATGCATACGCTATTTTCAAAAGTACAGCGAGCGTCTTTATTTAAAAAAAAAAAAAAAGTACTGCGGGTTAGAAAAAATGCTTAATTTGATTTGATTGTTCAAAATACGGTTTTAATACATTTCTGCCTACTCCTTCGAGGGTGTATATAAGAAGGCGTGTAGATGAAAATTAAGTTGTTGAGAGTGACCATAAATCCAATGTATAGCAAGTATGGCATTGTAATACAAAGCATGGGCACCCTAAACCCGGCAGACAACAATACATTTGTATAGACAACACATTGCGAACGCCCTTTCACCGCTGTCATTGCGATGTCGAATGACGTCATTGGGTCCAGAGATGGATTTGAACCATAATTCTGAACACATCCCTCCATACCTTAATACGTGCCTGTGAACCGCTGATTAACAGAATTTTGTAACCATTGCGTGTTTTCACTGCAGGAGTATTTTGAATATTAACTTAAAGCGGCCGATGGTGAGAACGTAAGGCTTAGACACGGATGGTTATCAAAGGTAATTGGTAAGTGACGTGCGCCATTTAGGTGGCTGATGGACAGACATTAGGCCGTCTGCGTTGTTGTGGGCCGGACACATTCCATTTGTCGGGGGTTCCGTATTGTAATTTTGCAAATGTGCATGGCATCGCGGTTGGCGGAAAAAACAAAAGGTGACAGAATGTGTTAAATGAGATATCCTTTTTTTTGGGATTTTGACAACGGTTGGATTATAATTTCAACTCTGAACAAAAGAGTATTTTTGCCATGCGTTTAATGTTACACAGAACCTTTGCTACTGTAACTAGGTAGATACTTATACGCTTGGGCGACTTTTAACGTTTTATATACATTTTAAATAGACCGTAGTAAGTAAGCCTATATGTAAGTAATAGGTATAGTTATGTAAGTTTAGAGAGACCTGGCGCTCTATACTCTCTGCCTTCCCCGTTAGGGACTCGACGTGATGATATGTATGTATGTATGTATGTATTAAATAGACCAGAATATCTATCCACTTTATTAGAATCTCCTACAAACTGTTCACATATTGTACGTATATACATAAATTATATATTACACCGAGTCCCTCACGGGGTAGGCAGAGAGCAGAGCGCCAGTCCTCTCCAGACTTACAGACTTCTTTCGCTTCATCCACATTCACCAGTCTCCCATCCTTAACCATTCACGTTACAAAATATGTGTTAGTATACGATATGTCAACATACCATATATGATTGTTGTCTGTGGACACTGTTTGTCTATGTAATTACCTTATTTTAATTTATGTTTTTGATTTTAAATGACTTTTTGTATTCCTAAATAAAGCAAAATATAAAAAAATACATACATATCATCACGCCGAGTCCCTAAGGGGATAGGCAGAGAGTATAGAGCGCCAGTTCTCTCTAGACTTACACACCTCTTTCGCTTCGTCCACATTCATCAGTCTCTTCATACATGCTCGTCGGTTTCGAGTTCTCTCGATGTTCCTGTCCTTGAGCGTCCGATCGATTTGATCCAGGTAGTTGGATCCAAATCTATTTAGTTTTAGTCTCAAGAACGTGACAAAGTATCCAATATTCAAATATCCATCTTTAGCAACAGTCACTTTCTAATATTAGTAAGGTAAACTAGGATACCTTGAAAGTGACGTAAACATTACAGAAAGTGCGCCGACACGTGCCAGGAACTGCAGCATCAATAAATGTATTTCATGTTCAGAAAATACGCTATATTTTCCTTTCATCTCTCTCGGTGCTGTTCAAATAACAATCCTTTGTGGCAATAGGGATCCTTGAACATCTGAACTATGAATAACTAGAAATATCCTAGGAACATTAACCTTGGCCTTGTAGAAAAAAGCTGTTGACTGACTAGAGCGAAGTTAAAAACAAAACATTTATAAGTGCCACGTGAATCCTAAAATACGTGAAGTACATAAGTGGAGTGATCTATGTGCCTTAGTATTTAAGCTTTGTGTACACTATCGCATTGGATAATGTTGTAATGATAGTTGTAAGAGATAATAAGTATATAGATAGTGCCATGATGGCCATGATGGCCATGATGCCAAGAGCCATGGCGGCCGAGTGGTTCGAGTAGTTGCCTGCGACACAAAGATCGCAAGTTCGAATCTCGACTGTACCAGTGAGTTTTTCTGAACTTAAATACAGTGATTTGTCACACCATAAGCTTTATGGTAAAGAAAAACATCGAGAGGAAGCCTGAGTACGTTTGAAGAGTTCATAAATTCATAAGATAAATTCAAAGGGTAAAGGCGTGCTTGAGAAAGGCGATGGACTCGCTATCTGTCACGTTGGTACCTAAATATATTTCCGGCGAAAAGAAGATGTGTTACACTTCTGCCCACCCCTTCAGATACTCTTGTGGAAAGGCGTGAATGTAGATATAATAATGAATGATTTATATGAGCCGGGATTACGTGATACTGATAGTTCCTATCCGTATATGGTCAAGACAGTTTTGAATCTTCAAAAATGTATGGCACACGTCTTGAATATCCTGGCATGACCTAGAAAGCTTAGGGAAATATGGTAAATTTAAAATGTTCCTGCTTTCTGGTAATCAAACTTATCGTTTTTTCGAGAAAGGCGTAGCGATATAGAATAAAATATAACAAAGGAAACTTAATAGCTACTCCAGTGAGAAGCAAGCCTAAGCAATTCCCTGACATTCAACCAAGGTCTAGGGCAACAAAGACTGCTGAATACACGTGTAAACTTATCTAATTCCATCTTGCAATATTGTGCTTTACCACTCGTTTTATAAGACAGAGATCCCTTTAGCCAAACTAATGTAGAATAATTGCAATGTTAAATAGCTTGTTCTTGATATTATACAGTAAAATATGCAAGGTTACTGCAATTTAATTAGGAATATATTTGCGTGGGATTTTTAATGTCGGGTTATTAGCTATCTAGGGCACACTTTTATTTTGTTCAACATTATTTTATTCAGGGTAGCAATACAAAGTCACGAAAAAATATGAGATTGTTTTGGGAAATATAAGGTGATGCAAGACCTAAAAATTAATTATATTATTAGTAGTTTTTATTACTTTTTATTATAACATAAAATGTAAAAAGAAAGGGCTGCGCCTAAACGCTGGCAGGACTAAGGTTCTGGTATTCGAGAGAGATGAACAATTGACCGAGTGTGTTATTTCGGTAAATGGGCAAATTCTAGAGCAAGTGAATTAATTTGTATATCTAGGAAGCATGTTCACACGAGATGGAAAGTATGAAAAGGATATTGAAAGAAGGATAACTGTCGGTAATAAGTTAAATGAGGCCATGTCAGCGTTGATGGGCAGTAAAAGTCTGAGCAAGAGTGCTCGAGTTGCTGTCCACAACGTGATATTGATACCTTATTGTATGGCAGCGAATCCTGACCGACCATGCTAAGTCCCTCACAGGGTAGGTAGAGAGTGTGGAGCGCTGGTGCCATCTATACTTACAGAACTCTTTAGCTTCATCCACATTCATCAGTCTCTGTATGCTCGTCGGTTGCGAGTTCTCTTGACGTTCACATCCTCAAGCGTTCGATCGAGTTGTAAACTTACTAAATACTTACATTAATTTTGTTCATGATTTAACTTAACAACCTTGCACAATTTACATATGAAGTTTTAACTTACTATTACTGAAAGTAAGGGGATAGTTCAACATTTTTCCCACATAGCAACACGAGAACTTCGCACCCCTTGCCCTCAAGTAAAAAGACCCAAGAGTGCTTTGAATAATTGAAAGAAAGGGTCGGAGAGACCCTATGTAGGTCAGTGGTGCGGTGTAAGGCTATGAACTGGGGGGTTAGGGGTTGAAAGAGCTCCGGTGCTGTGGATTTCACGGCTTGAATGTCAAAGAGCATATGTACCTAAATGTCAGTTGCATCTCGTTACTAACGTGTACTACCCCCACCCCACCAGGGGGTGAATTAACTTTATGAACTATAATTTATTCCGGTTACTGACTTCGGATAAGATACAATAGTTAGAGAGAATACAATAGTTTTTTCCTTTTGAATTTCGTGAGTATAAATAGCTTTTGCTTAAGAACCGAACATTGCGAGACTAAGGCCTCCAGCCTGGCACTTTTAATGTGATGTTTAAGGGCACCGTCTGTAGTGCAGGCCTCGGCTTAGGCCGTTATTGATTCACGACAATTTTTTAAGTAAGTATTATTAGTTCAGTCATTACGTTAAAGTTTAATGAAGATTTATTGAATAGGTGACAACGTGACAGATTGTCAGGTGGGTGCTTGAGGTAAGATGGTGCTGCAGGCAAACTTAACTATTGTCAGAGATATTACGTATTATGTAAATATAATCATGCCGAGTCTCCCGCGAGAGTCTATGCAAGGGGTAGGTAGAGAGAGTAGAGAACCAATTTCTAGACCTCATTCGCTTCATATACAATTTATTAGTCCCTTAATATATGCCCACCGATTTCTAATAAACTCTTTTCTATTAAAGAGTCGAAGCGCTTGAGTCGTTTAAGAAGTAATATACTAAGATAAGATTGCAGCTTCACGTGGTCACGTGGTCTGTAAAAATTAATATAAATTAAAAAATGTGGACGCTGCAGTAAACAAATGAAAGATGTCGTTAGTAAAGTCGTCGTTTGATTTGGCGTTTGATACATTAGTGGCGTATTACATTAGTGCTTACTGTTGGATGATCAAAATAAAAAAAGAAAAGCTTACTACGCTACATTGTTTCTCATTAAGTAATTAGAGTCCGCTATAAAGGTCATATCGCTGTTTTAATTAAATTACATGAAGCATTTTAATTCACGAAGCGATATGAATAATCGACTTAACTCAGGAGCCTTATGCAAAGCGGTGCCAACTGGCAAAAACAAAAAACTGAGCAGTATTTTACCTCCCACACGGGCCATTGAACATCAAAAATGAGGCCTCAAATGTATGCAAATTTACTTCGTTTAGGAAAAAATAATTTGCATAAAGTTGCGGTATTATTTCATACGCGTATTAAAACGTTTAGGGAGTTGAAATGTCAGTGCAAAATGGCCGCTCGTTTTCTTTATCGTTATATTAATGGGTGTCGATTTTTCGTGGGTGTACCCGTGTGACGCCATTTGCAGTATATGCGATGCCAAGATCATAATGGTGTGGACTTTATGAATATTGAGAGTACATATTCCAAATTAAAAATGTTTTCATAATCATAAGAATCTTCCTCTTCATATATATATCCTCACGCTTTCCCACAAGGGTGCCCGAAGGGGTAGGCAGAGGAGTATAGGTCGTACCCACTTTCCGCCAGAGATATATTTTAGGTGCCAACGGGACCAGATGGCGAGACCATCGCCGTTACTCAAGCACGACTATACATACGCCTTTGAATTGCTTCTCAGACACAGGTTTCCTCTCAATGTTTTCCTTCACCGTAAAGCTGGTGGTTTGAATAATCACTGTCCTTAAGTTCAGAAGAGCATTGGTACGGTCGGGATTCGAACTTGCAGTTTTTATGTTGCAGGAGTACCTATACCAAACCACTCGGCCACCACGGCGGCTTGTATATCATTGGAGCGACTCTCGGATGCAAGAAACATCGAACCCCAAACCTAATGACGTAGATGCCGAATGACGTTTCGCCATCATTTCGAACGTTCTAACCTCATTCAATTAATCTCAGTATAACAAGTATAAATGAACGCGGATGTAATCTCTTTGTGTCACAATATAGTAAACAATTAACCGGAGTGCCTCCTTCGGAATTATTGTTAAGCCTATTACTGATACAGACATCTTTTGTCTTTGTACTAGTGTGGTGTAAGTTACTAGAGGTCTGCGAAGTAATTTTTACTAACATTTTGGAACGAAGTTCCTTATCGCGCGTTGTGAAAGGGGGCTAGACGGAAAAAAATCTTACGAAAAGTTGTCACGACACTTTTTGTCACGACACTTTTTTTTGAAGTGAAACTTCTTTATCGGGGTTGGAAAAAAATTTAGTGTAACATTTTTTCGTTACGCGTCACATTCTTCCGTTACGCGCCATCTTTTTCTTATCCCTACCACGCGTGATTCGAAGTATACTTTCTCCAGCGGAGTAGGTTTAACGGACTTACTCCTACCACTATACTTGACCGTTTTTCTATTGCACGCTTATTTATTCGCAACGCTCTATAGTGACGTGATAAATATATATATATATGTTATATTGAAGTGATCAGCAAAATCAAGGGGTTTATTTTAATTCTAATTCCAGTGAATTTCAAAAAAAAGTAAGTAATTACATCTCTTTTTCTACTACTTAGGTGTAATTATGGTATTTATTTTTCCACGTTATTTAAAATTAACCTCAGTTTTTGATTGTATTTTTCAATACACTAACACGTGGGTGTAATTATGGTATCAATTTTTTCTAATACTTGAATGTTGATTGTGGGAATTATTTTTCTAAAATATTCAAAGTCAACCTCAGTTTTTGATTGCATTTTTCAAAACACCAATACGTGGGCGTGATCATGTTATTTATTTTTCAAGTTTTCAAGTTATTTAAGCTTAACCTTTGTCATACCTATTGTCATACATATATACCTTTGTCATAACCTTTGTAATATATATATATATATATATTTATATATATGTATGTATATATATACTTTTTGTAAATTAATAAATTATTTTTTTTTAGATTTTAGTAAATTATTATTTGAAAAATAACGTCATAAAGAAGTTTCACTTCTTAGGAGTGTACGCTAGCACACACACTTTTTTGCTGTATATTTTGCTGTATATTTATAACCCCCGTGTGAGTGACGTGTGCTTCTTGAACTTCGTTCCATCCGGGTGTCCCTTGACACCTCTAAAGTTTTTTAAAACAAAAAATGTAAAAAAAATATTTTGGTGTATGTACCGTTTATAACATCCATATGCATTAAGTAAAAAGCGTTGATTTATTTGACTGTTATTGCAAACAGACACTCATATTTTAGTTATTTTTATAGATTACTATTTATTTCAGAAAGCAGCACGACATTTGTCATTTGCGCTATCGAATTACAATTATAACAATCGGAAAAATACATCAAAAATAGTAATTAATAAGGTTCATAATAAATAAATAACAGCGAAGCAGTTGGCCTTCTTTCATTCATGACACTCATTCATTCACCTGCAAGCACATCACATTCAGGAGTTACACTTAGACCAGGATGGCATTGAGTGTCGTAAGTTACTTGCCAGAGACTGAGCGCGGGACACTATTTGGCAAGACGGTACTGCGAATAGTTTGTGCCTCCCGTTGCGGTGATAGTTTAATAATAATAATAATAATAATCATTAGAATCGGTAGAAGAGACTGATGAATGTGGACGAAGCGAAAGAGGTATGTAAGTTTAGAACTGGCGCTCTATACTCTCTGCCTACCCCGTTAGGGACTTGGCGTGATGATATGTATGTATGTATATAATCATTTATTTGCAAAAACAAAGTATAAATTGGTGTTTATGAATAATGTTGTTGTTGGGTACAAAGAAGCATATTTTATATTTCATCCTTAACACAGAAACGAACAATATTTACAATAGGCACAAGTATGTTACACTAGAAACGTGACCAATCTCTTCTCTCCGATTCTTCTCTTGACTTGGTCCATCCCCAGCATCGCTACATTGACATCTATTTATCAAAGTCTCGTCTCCAGCCGGGAACCATCCGATTAAGACTTGACATTCTCATTTCTGCTCCCCTAGATTTACTTATAATGCGCCTTTTGATACAGACCTTAATAAATCTTCAAAATCATTAATTAACTAAGCCATTAATGAATTTGGATAACAAGTGTCTTTGTGTTTTTTATTTTATTATACCTTGACGCCCCCCACAAGGGTTCCGAAGGGGTAGGCAGAGGTGTGTACCCACACACATTTTTTTTTGCCAGAAATATTATGTTTTAGGTGCTAACGATACAGAACACAACTTTTCCTACGTCACGACAAGCAGGTTTCCTCTCGATGTTTTCATGTAGGTACCGTAAACTATGTAGGTACTCGTGGTGTGACTAATTGCTTCACTTAAGTCCTGAACTTATGAAAAAAAGTAATTGGTACAGTCGGGATTCGTTGATTTTTGAGCTGCAGTCAACTGCTCTATATATAAAATATATCTCCGGTGAAAAGGTGTGTATATAACCACACATCTGCCTACCCCTTGTGGGACTCTTTCTTAAGGATATATGTAATTTCTTTTCCTTATCTTATGTTAATAATGTGTTCCAACCTATCAAAATGCATCCTACAAACCATGCCACGTCGTTGACGTTTCTTGAAACAATAAAATATTATTGCATATACCGATCCAATACTTTTATTGGTCAATACGAGTTTTATCCCAAGTGCTTTGCGCTGTACACGGAATAGCTTCAGAATAATAAAACACCCATTGAACCTTTATAGCTTGACTTATCTGGGGAAAAGTATATTCTCAATATGCATACCTACTTACAGCTTAAAGAAAAGACGCGTTTATGAGATAATCGTTTTTTTTTTACGTTTGGATTTTTTTTTACGGCCAAAACCCTCTGTATTTATTCGACTCCTACTCTGTGAGATTTCGACTCACTATCAAAATACCTAAATATTTATTTCACATAGGCCTAGATGGGCACTTATACGTCGAAAAAAGTGCACGGTTCGGGTTGGTCGTTTCCATGGAGAAGAACCGGCAAGAAACTCCATGGTTACTCTTTTCAAATCATTTGGTATACAATAACAATATTATTATGTTACAGCATTAGTACTTAAGTATGGGGGAACAGCGTAAACTAAAACCCCCACGGTGAGGGAGGAGAAATACGTTTCAAAAACCTTACTGGTTGATCGAACAAAAATGGGAACGTCAAGAGTACTCGCAACCGGCGACATTTATAAGGAATATTATGTAATTTTTCACTAAAAAAAGGCACCCAAAAATTTCGGATGCGCGATTAAGGACAGTCCATTCCCCCACATAATTTCCTCGTTTCCCCAAAAACACTTTTTTTCCCAAATTTAATTTTGACCCATTCACCACAAGACTTTACTTAACCCTCCACGAAACGTGACAAACACACCCCCCGAGAGTGTAAATTTCTTTTAAACACTTCTCATTATTCGCAATAGCCACATAACAGTTTAACCCTTCGAAGCATCTGGGGTCGGTATTACTTCTCTTAGGATCGCTGTATATTTAAAGATATAATATACAATACATCAAGTAAGTAATATCATCGTGTATACAAAAACACTAAAATAATATAAAATAACAAAAACTATATGTAATAAATAAAATTAATTAAATAAAATTTTATAATTTAATTAATTGATTTAATTATTGATACAAAATAATTTTAATATTTTGATTAATAATTTAAATAATATCTTTATTATTTTATATAATTAAAACAAATCCATCACGTTGGCACCTAATATACCTACGGTGGAAAGTGGGTGTATGGGTATTGCCTATACACCTCTGCCTAACCCTTCGGGGACCCTTGTGGGAAGGCGTGAGGATATATTATTATTATAATTTAAATAAAATTAACAATATTAGATCGGTAATTAGCTAGTGCTACAAATATTCTCCTATTGTAATATGATATATCTTCCCAGCTTCCGTGTGTATGTACGTACTACCCTCTACTTTGAGGTGACGTGACAGATCACGTTGGCACCTCAAAGTATGGCAGATGGCGAGTCCATCGCCGTTATTCGTCTTTGAATGTCTTCTCAAATGTATACAGGTTTCCTCTCGATGTTTCCTTCACTGTAAATCTCGCGGTGTGACTAATGACTGTCTACCTACCTTCGGGACCATCGGGGACAGTAATGGTAAGGTGTAAAGAGATATGGTTATCGAGTCTGCCTACTACTTCGAGGATCCTTATGGGAAGGCGTGAATATATATATGTTATCGCTACCTATATAGCTTTCAGTACCCTACCGACCTAACCCGAAACATCAACCCGGATCATTGCACTTCACATTTTATAGTATAAGGTTTTGACAGATATGACCGAATGTCACATAAAATGCACGACGAGTGAGAACAATCCGATTAGGATAGGATTACGTCGGTAATTCAATTGTTTATTATAGCTGTTGGTGGGTGAGCGGGTTTACATAATTTTAATTGGAGTATTTTATGATAACAGGCAGGTAGTATTTAAAAATAATGATATGCCCTAGTGGTTGGTTCGTTCTAGTAGCCTGCAATGCACAGATTGCAAGTTCAAATCCCTGAACCAAATCTAACTTAAGGTTAGGAACTATCTAGAGGAAACGTTTGAGAAGAAATTAAAAAGAGTTATGTATAGCTGTGTTTGAAATACGGCGCTGGACTCTGTGGCACCTAAATATACTTCCAGCAAAAAGATGCCTCCTATGCCTACCCCATCGGGCACCCTTAGGCGAGAAGGCTTAGAAGGCGTAAAGACATAAAATTTTCAAACTTTCCATAAAAATGTCTTAAGAGAAAGAGTGAAAAACTGAAGTTGCACCAAGCAACAAAAAGTTCAATTTATACGAAGATCGCTCTCCATACAAAGTGATTGAAAAAGACAGAATGACATCCGGTAATTCCGTCTTGGTTCAGCAATCGAAAATTCTATTGTGTTGAGTAGCAAAAACTTGCGGGCGGTCCAAGAGCAGTCCGTTAATCTTGAGAAAAACTTTGTCATTCAAAAATCTACTTTAAATCTAACTGGGCATAGAGAATAATTTGCAATTTTCAATTATTTTAAAAACTGAATCACCTATACTGTCGAGCTTAATCTCCACACGAAAAACGACTGTAACTTAACGGTACTGTGTATTATTTTGTTTGGTGTTTTTTATCGGCGGATGAATACAGTCCAGGAATATTAGGTTCATTTTTCTGTGTAGCATTTACAATTTAACACTGCGAACTAATCAAAGCGGCGCGTGGCAAACCAGTGACGTCCAATTGCTAAATAAATTACTTTTATAGTTAAAAAAAAAATTATAGTATATAATTCGCGCATACAATACACTAGAATACCTAGTGTCTAGTTATGTATTGTATTCTTTCTACGTTTTAAAACATTAAACAACCTTTAATGTTATATATTTAAAATGGTATTCATAGCTTAAATTTTATATTATCATTGTTGGGAATTATATATAAAAAAAAATTACATGTATTCAAATACGAAAACTTGGCCCAGTCAGTGGTGACTTCAAAGCACGAAGGTTCGAAAACACCCCATATACGCCATATTTGTGTCATGAACAGTGGTTTTATCCATTAGTTTAGTGTTTCCCAATGTATCAACCTGACAGTGGCGAGTCCATCGCCGTTACTCAAGCAGTACTATACATCCGCCTACACCTCTGAATACATCTCAAACGTATGAAGGTTTCCTCTCGATGTTTTCTCACATATGAATTTAACGCGGCGAAACCGCGGGTTCAGTTAGTATATATTTGATCGTTGTACTAGTGTAATACCTGGTTTATTAGCTAATGCCAATTAAGCCTGGTTCATTGTTACGTTTAACGATCTCACTTTACGACGAGCTTTGGTTACGTTGCCACACATTATTTCGGGAGTTATAAGCTTTAGTTATTTTAGTATTTGAGCTTCCATAACAAGAACTATATTGTTTTTAAACCTTTTGCCATGGTGGCCGAGTGGTTCGAGCAGTTGCCTGCGACACAAAGATCGCAAGTTCGAATCCCGACTGTACCAATGAGTTTTTCTGAACTTAAGTACAATGATTAGTCACACCACGAGCTTTACGGTGAAGGAAAACATCGAGAGGAAACCTGCATACGTCTGAGAAGAAATTCAAAGGCGTATTTATAGTTGTGCTTGAGTAACGGCGGTGGACTCGCCATCTGTCGCGTTGGCACCTAATATACCTCTGGCGGAAAGTGGGTGTGTGGGTATTACCTATACACCTCTGCCTACCCCTTCGGGGACCCTTGTGGGAAGGCGTGAGGATATATACCTTTTGTAATAAACTTATTTATGCATGTATGAAGAAACACATAACGAGCTTTATTGATTTATTAATTAATTTAAGGATTAAATATAGATTAATATCGAGAGGTTACCCAAGTTTTGTTCCAGGATTTTTTCTGTGTAGGAATGGTGTTTCGTCAATCTTACTTTATATATGACCCTTACATTATATATGGCCATAGTTAATAAATAAATATGTACCTTAAAATAAACACTTCGAGACAATTGACATAGCTCCAAATTAAGCAAAGCTTGTGTTACGGTAACTATTACGGCGATTATTATTATTATGATTTATATATACATACATATATACATATATGCATAGGACACCCAAGATTAAGGTATACTCGTGATCTTAACACAAATATCTGTCCTCAGTGGGAATCGAACCCGCGACCTCAAGTTTCGCCAGACCAGTCCGTCTGTAATTTAAAGTAATAATAGCTTTTATTTTTATTAGCTATCTTTATCATCTCAAGTTCTTCACGAGGAAGGCAGAGAGAGTAGAGTCAGTGCTAGTTCTCTCCTGATTTATAGACATTTCCCTTCATCCACATTCACCATCACCAGTTCATTCACCAGTCATCCCATACATGCTCGTCGGTTTCGAAAACTTTTTTAGTTCCTATCTTGCAGTGTTCGATGTATTTAATCTAGATGGTTGAACTCTTTATTAACAATTTAATGAAATCATATGATTATGTTCCTAAACCTGATTTCTTATACTTATGGTCATCATATAAGAGGTAATTGAACCTAACGGCAGTTTCAATGAGCTCTTATGGAACGGATATCAGACACTCCAAACGATTGAAGCTCCTTAGAGCACCGATTTCATTGAATTATTTAAGAATAGTTTTCAAAAAGTGTTAGTTAGAATCGCATTAGACACCTATACGCCGGTTATTCGTTGATCTTCATATAGATGGAGTGCAGGGAATCCTGATTGCCGTATAATCGTATGGAAAATAACACTTGGGTGGGCGGAAATATTGAAAGGAATCTTGGTGGAAGGTGTGTGTGGAATCTTGGCGTTGAAAATAGAAATCTAGAATAAAGCACATAGAATAATGTGTACATGTAACGTGTCTATGTAAGTAATCCAGCTAATAATCCATTTTCTTCTTCTTCTTTTTGTGCCTTTAATGAAGGTTGGCCGTCAGTTCAGAAAATGTCTGTCTGTCCTCCGCGTGGCGAAACAGTAATCCATTTATGCGCCAAATTTCATCGAATTCCGTACAGTAGTATTTGCGTGAAGGAGAAAGAAACATAGTCACAATATTTATATTTCTATTTACTTAGTAGGATTTCATTCCAATTTTAAAAACATTACACATTCTATTTATGAAAAAAAATTACATCTTACTAATATTATAAATGTGAATGTTTGTAAGTTTGGATGTTTGCGGTTCTTTCACGGCCAGACGGCTGAACTGATTTGGCTGAAAGCTGAAATGGTGATAGTTTATACCTAGGAATAGGACATATGCAACTTTTTTTTTATCCTGAAAAATTCAAAGTTCTTATATTATAATGAATGATGCTCTTTCACGGCATAGCGGCTGAACCGATTCTAACAGGAAAAATTCCAAAGCTACTTTTTCGAACTCCACGCGGGCGAAGCCGCGGGCATAAGCTAGTGTCTATATATATTACAACGTAGAAAACAAAAGATATGTATGTGACGTTCAGGAAATGCGTTTGAATTTGTCAACGTCACGACCCCATAGGAAAAAAGCGTTGACATTTTTTTGTGAAATGAACCGTGTTTCGCCGTGGCTCCTCTTATTAGATTAACAGGTCGATTTGCAATTCCCTCTGTGTTCCCGTATATGTTTGTTTAGCGGAAATGAATCGTAATTTTGTTGGGGGATCATCTTTGTTGACTCTGCATATAGGTACTGTGTTATGAGCATTTTATATTGCTTTAAATATTACACGTGTCATGTTTGATGGGATCGGCTCAGTTAAGGGTTAATGACCGACTTAAAAAAGGTTTTTCAATTGTCTTTTATAAGTCCCGTATAATATACGAGTTACTTGCTAATCGTGGATAACGAAGGCGAGCCTAGTCGCAAGTAGTACCAGATATATCACGCATTATTGCTGTGCCCCACAGGGTGTTTGAAATAAAAGTGGAAAATCAATAAAGACTAATTGAATTAAAAGTTTGGTTATATTTTATATTTGCATTCAATACGTATGATTTTTTTTAAACATGCACTATGCCAATCGAGTTTAAGTCTTTTGTCATTAATAAGTAAAGATAATTCCGCATGATGCATACATACGGAATTACCCTTACTTCCCGCTAAACTATTTTTATATACTAATTTTATAAGCTGGTAATTTTTCATAAGTATATGATCTTTATTTGCAATAACAACAATTAATAATATTTACAAAGAACGGTTGAAACTAACTACTTACAGATAAAATATTTGTCCCAAATCGGTATCCCGAGGTAACGTGCCAAGAAGACTAGCAGCATTGCCACGCTGGATAGCAATGCTGATTCTCTGAGCGAGATATGTTCCAGCCCGCCTGTCACGAGAGGTCTCGACTAGACGGCGCGAGACCACTTTAAAAAGATGGTGAGCCTCAGGACTCCAAGGCCCCAGAGTTTCAAATGCAGCAAATATGTAACCTGACCCGAGACAGGCATTCTTTTGGCACTCCTGCTGAGCAGCTGCGGCGCCGGCCGCCACCGATGTGTCAGGAAGATGGGAAAGAGCCAGTGTATCGACACACGTAGCGTCCCACACTAAGGGCCGACCCATCCTCCATGGCATCAGAGACATATCGTCCGGCCTCCGGCCATCGCCGCGAGCGAGACCGACTGGTTCCAGCACAGCAGGCACGCCGGCGCTGACGAAAGATGCCGATGAATGACGTGATATCCGGCCGGCACTGCTGATGCAGGATAGACCATGGTGTCCGGAGGCATTGACAATATCCCCGCAGTGACACCGATGTGGGACAATACATTAAGCGCCTAAACGTAGGCTTGCACACAATCTGAAGGTTGCATCATCTAACAGCGTACCGATATTAAAAGACGGCAATGCATGAAGCCAGAGTCCGGACTCCCATCTAGCGATTGCCAGGAGACGGGCTCTATTAGCAGAGTTGAATGCACTATCGAGAAGTGCATTATAGGCCAACCTACTGATAGGCTCATCCCATTGTTTTTGTATGTGCGGACTAAGGGGAACGTCTGTGTTTGGGCATGCCATAATCCAGGCATCTCTGGCCTCAGCCAAGTGCGAAACCTCACAGCCACTAAGTGACGTAATAAGAATATTTCCTATGAGGTCATGCACACCATGTACTGAAGCCAGAAAAGCCGGTAAAGCCACATCGGAAATTTTGCGTAGTATATTATCTTTATATTTATATATATACTATGTATAATTCCTCATAAAAGGCTGCACTGACACAAAAAATCATCAAAAGATTTTTGTCTTCAAGTGGATTCGAGAATGGCTATATTTTAATTGGCGCTGCGATCGTGTTTTAGGTTTTTTTTTCTTTTTACCCAAGCGACGCTGGTCGGGAAAGCTAGTAAGTATGCAAAACAAGTATATTGAACTACTAAATAAATTCAATTATGCATTTATAGGGTCAAATGACATGCAATTCAAATAAATTCTAGTACAATTCACTCGAGTTGTTAATCCTATTAGGAATGATTCAATTACATCATCTTAGCCATTGCTGGGTTAACCCTTTCACGCACATGCTACGCGTGAGGCGATTTCATTTAATTGCGGGTGTTAAAATTTAATTCATACACGCTGTTGTGGAGTGGAACATTTAGCATTTTAGATTTCCTCATCATTTAATTTGTAATTGCCAAAAATTGGTTTGATCATATAAAGAGTATGAGTGACGAGAGTATGTAAGGTATGTAAGTATAGAGAGAACAGGCGCTCTGCAGAAAGTATTCTGCCTATCCCGTAAGGGACTTGGCGTGATCATATATATGTATATATGTATGTATGAGTGACGAGAGGTTTCCTTAAAAGAATATACCTATGTTATACAAATGTCTCTGAAAATGGCAAAGGAAAACCACAGTGCAACTACATCGACTCGATCGGCAACATTAAATCGGGGTGCGTAAAGGCAGAAACTTATTAACGCGGATGAAGGAACGAAGAGAGGTAGTTTTAACAATGACATAGTTCACGTTATAAGAAATTAAAGCTGTGTCTAAAAGAGTTGGTATTGTATTGTATTGTATGATTTTATGATGACCTTCTGGTCTAACGGTCAGAGCGCCTGACTGCGAAGCTTGAGGTCACGGGTCCGATTCCAGCTGAGGGCAGATATTTGTGTGATGAGCACGAGTATTTGGACGTTCTATGTACGAATGTAAACATATCTATCTATAAAAGTATATTTATATCGTTGTTAAGATTCCAAGTACAAGCTTTGCTTAGTTTGGGACTACGTCAATTATATATATATATATATATATATTAATTATATTAATTGTACACAGGAATGAGTTGAATTCCATTTTAATTTAATTAATATTAGAAACCTCATTACAAAAGCGACAAAAAAAACTCATAACAAAAGTTCATGTCTCGTGTCCACGTTCACAGTGTCCGAAGCTAACCTTAGCGCAGTGAAGCCGGACTAGCTTAGCCCATAACCTTCTCTCTCTCTTCATAAACGCGCCAACGTCAGTGTAAAGTCGCCGAGGCATTGTTGACAACGTTTCTCGTCTAATCCAACCGCACATTACTGCGCGACTGTACACGACAGGCAATACACGCGCAAGCCATACGTTTGACTCTCAATGTGGCCGGTCTAGACTTACGACTTTGATTTTACAAAGTAAAGAAACAAAGGTGACCTGTTTGGTCAAAATAACAGCTTATTAGCATGGTGGTCTTAAGTCTTCCTAAGAATATTAATTTAAAAAAAACATTATTTCACAGTTTTTCATGAAAGCGCTTATTTTATTCTGAAATAGTAAATATTCTAGAAAGTGCTCCTGTAATCCATGTAAATTTGCAAAAAAATCCGTGCTTAACTAAAAGTACGTCATTTTACATCTGATCAGTAGATCTCTTTTCTACACCTCATTAAGCTCTTTCCGGAGTAGTTTCTTAGTTTAGTGGTCAGAGCGTTGTTCCTACACAGAGAAGATGATTAACAGGAGTATTGCATTTACTATTCTTCTCTGGAGAGCCGCGGTGGCCGAGTGGTTCGAGTAGTTGCCTGCAACACAAAGATCGCAAGATTGAATCCCGATTGTACCGTAAAGGAAACCTGTATGTGCTTGAGAAGAAATTCAAAAGCGTATGTATAGTCGAGCTTGAGAAACGAAAATTTCTATATTCCAAGGTACACACATAAGTAGCCTATCCCTTTCGCACTATGTAGTATTTAGGCCTGTTTTGATAATATCGAACACATAGTCGCGAGTCAGTACAATGTACGTATTAAGTTGCGTCTAAGACCGGCGTCTTGTTGCAACAGTTAATATTAAATTAAACTAAGACGCAAAGTCATTAGGAGCCGTCCAATGCATTCGACGGGTTAACGGTGGCAATTTCTGACTGTGGTCATTGTACATAACTTCAAGTATACTTTATTTACAATAACAACAATTAACAATATTTACAAAGAACAGTTGAAACTAACTACTTACAGATAAAATATTTGATCCAAATCGGTATCCCGAGGCAACATGCCAAGAAGACTAGCAGCATTGCTACGCTGAATAGCAATGCTGATTAAAAAGGCTAATAAAAATGTAACGGATCGAAGTCTATACATGGAAGATATATGAGAGAAAATATAATAGAGACCTTTATCAACACAAATAGCACCCAAAACAATGATTGTTAGATTTTTGTCTGTTTGTCTGTGCGTTACGTGCTAATCTCAGAAAAGGCTTATCCGATTTAGAGGCGAGTCCATCCGAATCCATAGCACGACTATACATATAAATATAGTAATTTCTATATTCGACTCGAATATGTATAAGAAAGAAAAATGAAATAATAATAATAATAATATCCTCACGCCTTCCCACAAGGGTCCCCGAAGGGGTAGGCAGAGTTGTATGGGTAATACCCACACACCCACTTTCCGCCAGAGGTATATTAAGTGCCAACGTGACAGATGGCGAGTCCATCGCCGTTACTCAAGCACGACTATACATACGCCTTTGAATTTCTTCCCAGACGTATGCAGGTTTCCTCACGATGTTTTTCCTTCACCGTAAAGCTCGTGGTGTGACTAATCACTGTACTTAAATTCAGAAAAACTCTTTGGTACAGTCGGGATTCGAACTTGCGATCTTTGTGTCGCAGGCAACTGCTCGAACCACTCGGCCACCACGGCTCTTTTCTCAAGAAAAATTTAAGATTTTTCAATCAAGTTTAAAAGTGATAATGACAAGCCTAACAACGCAATAAGTAATAAAATTCAAATGGAGTACAGAGTGATGAAGTTGTCCACCGATTTATTATCAACACACAGGCTAATGTCCTCAAATTACAGGGCGCAGGAAGCAGATGGACCCGAGTACCAATTAAAATCATATTACTCGCTACAATTTAACGATGTGCGTTCAATATTTTTATTGGACGGCAATTTTAGTGATACATTAGTAGGATTACTATAGATATTTCCTTTTCGAGAATCTATTTGTGCATTCATTAAATAATAAATCATAATCCCTACTAATATTATAAGTCACAGTAACTCTGTCTGTCTGTCTGTTAGCTTTTCACGCCTAAACTACTGAACCGATTTAAGTGAAATTTAAAGCTTGAGGAAGGACATAGGCTACTTTTTAATGCTAAAAAGGGTTGTAAGGGGTTGAAATTGGGGGTTAAAGTTTGTATGGAAGTTTTGACATTTTTGAAGCTTGAAGCTTGAAACTTATTTTTTAGGCTCTTGATTACATATAAATTAATATTACATTCAAAGTTTGTAAAAATTTTACCCTTAAGGGGGTAAAAAAAAAGGCTACTTAATATCACTTTTCCGCGCGGACGAAGTTGCGGGCACAGCTAGTAATAATATCCTCAAGCTCTAGGCTATATCTGTACCAAATTTCATTTAAATCGGTTCAGTAGTTTAGGCGTGAAAAGGTAACAGACAGACAGACAGAGTTACTTTCGCATTTATAATATTAATAATAATATAATATATCCTCACGGCTTCCCACAAGGGTCTCCGAAGGGGTAGGCAAAAGTGTATAGGTAATACCCATACACCCACATTCCTAAGTTCAGAAAAACTCATTGAGTGCATATATGTAAGAAAAACGAAGATTTAAGTATGTTAAGTCGTACCCCATATCTCGATAGATATCTTCCTACCCCCTTGCGTGCCTTCTTGATAAGGCCTGAGCTCTCACCAGTGACCAATCAGTCCTTAGATCCCTAGTCACTGGTTCAATCCCCGCGTTGTGTTTGTACTTATACCTATATCATCCACGAAATGCTTAGTTAGTTGTATAGTTCATAACACATAATTTTATTATGTAAAGTAATCGAATCCCCGCTTAACTGAAATCGGACACATCAAAGCTAGCCCTAAACCAACAAGATTTTAACCGGCACTTAACCAATTATGCCCTGCGGATATCAAGTGCTGGGTTTGTGGATTCAATACCATGTGGGTATTACTTAATAATGTACCTGCGGGGTGTATTAGGCCCCACATATGATGTACGAGTTTTTCATTAGGATATTTCAAGGTAAAGACAGACCGATATAAAGTATACACTCGTCTTATTCGTCAATACTTTCGTTCATTACCGCAGTGTGTATTACCTGATAACGCTTACACTGGATGTGCGACTTACTTCTTCTTTACTGTCTGTCAGCTTTGTAATTTCCACTGTATTGATGGCCAGGCGGCTAAAACGTTCGTCAAAAAAGCTACTTCAACCCTCTGCCTACCCCGTGAATGAAAGTGATATGGTATGTTATCCTTTATTATACCTATTTCTATGTCAACGAAACGTATTTTTTTCCTTTTTATATCTTATAGTATATCTATCTTAGAGTAAGTGGCTTTATTAAGTTATTTTCTTGATGTGTAGTAAATCTATAAGAAAAAATATTTTTCATTTTAAAACGAAATGCTATCAACTGATAGTGTTTACCATCATTTGAATGGTTTTCTCAATTTCCCTGTGATGTTTTATTCATCGAACAAATGATTTGAACTAACAAAATGTTCTTCCCTATCGGTTCCTCATACCACGTTACGATGATCATTCAAGACAATCAACTTTATACCTTATTCCGTTCACATTAGATTTTACGCATACGTACGCATAGCAAATGTAAATTTGTCGTTTTTGCCAAAAAGGGCAGTTCAGTGTTCGGTAATCGATCAAAGTCGAGATTATTTATTGACATACCTTTTCGGCTACAAATAACATTAACTTGCGTACAAATTAAGCTGCATCTTAAGTCGTATATGCTCGTGCAAATGATAATTAATTTAAAGACTGTTCCAAAAACAAGTTCGGATATTATCATATACCAGCAGAAGTCATAGTAGCCAAGCCGTGGTGTCCTAGTGGTTCGAGTTGCCTGCAACGCAAATATTGCAAGCTCGAATCCGGACTGCACCGGTCACGTTGGCATCTAAATTATATGTTTGGTGGAAAGTGGGAGCGTGGATGCTACTTACACCTCTGCCTACCCTTTCGGGTACACTTGTGGGGAGGGAAGTGTTAGGAAATCAAACTTTATGGCACAGCTATTTATAATTACAGGTAACTAATCAACCATAATTATTAACTCTACCCACAATTTATCAATAAGCCAAAGCCAAAGCCAAAGCAATGAGCAAATATGATAGCAGAGATATGGATTCTCATATCAAAAAAGCCAAAGCAATGAGCAAATATGATAGCAGAGATATGGATTCTCTGCTATCATATTTGCTCACATCACAACACACCAGTATAACATGACCTGTTGTCCACACCTGTTGTCCAGGCTGTGGAATGAGCTCCCCGTTGAGGTTTTCCCTGGAGAGTACAGCATGGAGTTCTTCAAGAAGGGTGTGAAAAGATTCCGCAGGGTCGGCAACGCGCGAGTGATACCCCTGGTGTTGCAAGCGTCCATAGGCGGCGGTAACCGCTTACCATCAGGCGGACCGCATGCTTGTTTGCCACCCAAGTGGTATAAAAAAAAAAAAAAAAAAAAAAACAGAATTTAAGCTTTAGTAAAGGTCTACTAAAATTGGCGGGTTTGTATAAATTCCCTTTGAGAGTAACTGTTTGATCAAACATTGAAAGATATGTGGTATTTTGTGTCATAGAACTTGTGTTCCAATATTCATCTTTGTCATGAGTAGATACTCTAAAGGTGACACCGTGACAGACATAAGTACATATGACGTGTAATTCCCTTACTTACTAATTAAAATTTCTAAAAAGAATAAATTCAACTTTAAATCATACACACATACATACATATCATCACGCCAAGTCCCTAGCCGGGTAGGCAGAGAGTATAGAGCGCCAGTTCTCTCTAGACTTACATACCTCTTTCGTTTCGTCCACATTCATCAGTTTCTTCATACATGCTCGTCGGTTTCGAGTACTCTTAACCGATCCAGGTGGTTGGAACGTGGCCTGCCTTTGCCTCTTCTTGCACACACTTTTGCTTTGTATATCTGTTTCGTCAATCTTTCTTCACTCATCCTTTCTATGTGTGCAAACCAACGTAACATGCCTTTCTTCATCTTTACAATCACGCCCTCATTCACGCCAGTTGATTTGCGATTTTTCAAATCATTGTTATTGCAATAAGAGTGTAAGTGCCGTTATAACTATTTAACATCAATAATTACCTACACAATATTACGCATCAGGCGTTAGCAGATTACAGCGCAATTTCTCTCTACTCTTACAGATCTCTTTCGATTTATACACATTCATTAGGCTTCATACATCCTCGCATGTTTCTAGGCGAAATATATATATTATTTTATTTTAAATTTAACTTTTAAATAAAAAATACATATCATTATACACATATAATCATCAATTATAACGAGTCGGTAGCGGTAACGGGGTAGCAGTGGGAGTAGGGAGCCAGTCTTCTCTAGACATAAATACCTTAGTATATATGACTAAGAACAAAATATTCTGACTTATAGTACGGTTCACGATCGCTAGTGGACCAGGTTGCATAAATCTTTCACAAAAAGACTTCATAAAACATAAAATTTACCATAAAGCTCAGATAGTAATGTTATTTTACGAGATATAAACTGTTTAACACATTATGTTATGAGTTTTATATGTAGTTTAACGTGCATGAATACTTTTGATGGCTTGTGTCGCGTTAAAATAAACATCTACGCCATTTTGACGGCTTTTGGTGATCCAAAATGGCTGCTGCTTATAGTCAGTAATCGGAATTAGCTGACAGTCGTGATATATATTTAATGTTGCACGTCTCGTAAATTGTGATGAAATAAAGAAGCGACTGGTGGAATGAAGTACTACAGTGCTTACTACTACCCCTTACTACCTTACTACCTTAAGGTACTACCTTAGTACTACCCCTTGCTTAGTTACTAGGCACAATTACAAATAACCCGTCAATAGCAAGAGGTAGGTAGAAAGTCAATCAGAAAACATCGAAAGAAAACTTGCATACGTTTGAGAAGAAAATCAAAGAGGTGAAGATAAGATAAAGATATCTTAATATCAAAGACTCAGCATCAAAATAATGAGACATATTGAACCAAAAAGGTTTAAATATTCACCCCATTTATCAACATCCGTATCAAAATATGTAAAGAAGCACACATGTTAATATCTCCGCCGTCTACCTGTCGCCTCGCACAGTGGCACGCGTCGAAAGATACATAAATCATATATTTTGCATACAGAAATATACTCCGAGTTCATTGGGATCGACTTTGGTGATGTGTTTCATACTTACTTCAAGTCGCGGATTTGGGAATCTTTGGACATGGTACTTTAATTATTGCATAACTAGTTGGGTCCCTCGGTCCCACCCATGTTCAATTCATATGTATGAATACTTATTCTAATTTGTATGGTGAAATATAACCTTCGGTATCGATGAACGGAAAAAATATTTTTATTTTTTGTTTCACATGGTTTAGTTATTCCTTGCGCCTTCAAACAAACCTGCCGCTTCATATATCCTCACGCCTTCCCTAAAGGGTCCTTGATGGGGTAGGCAAGGGTATATAGGTAGTACCTACACACCCACTATCCACCAGATATATATTTTAGGTGCAAACGTGACACACGGCGAGTCTTTCGCCGTAACTCAATAAATAAATACTCAAGCTTTGTTTTGAATTTCTTCTCAAACATAAGCAGGTTTTCTTTCGAGACTTCAGTTCACCGTAAAGCTCGTAGTGTGACTAATAACTGTAGTAAGGTTCAAAAAAACTTATCGGTCCAGTTCAGAACTTGGAACTAGTGTTGAACGCGACTACTTAAACCACTCTGCTACCACCGGCTTCTTAAAAAATATATCTTCAAATCATATAGTTTCATTGCAAAACTTCCTAGATCTCAGTGCACAAATGCACAAGTCTGGTTCCGTACGTCGAAGCGAACTTACGACGCTAATATACCAACTGAAAACTTGTGAATTTAATATTGTTTACGACACGTTTGCTTTACACCCATGTTTATTTCAGTCCGTGAAAGGATTATGTTCGGGGCTTGTTATTATGCTCAGATTCTTTACGATTATATTATGGACATACATGTTTTGTAGGTGTACTTTAATGAAATAAATAAATAAAGGAATTTTATTGCATAAAAGAACTTAAGGCAGTGAATCCTGGGTACCTACGTCAGAGGAATCATGAAAATAGATTAAATGCGTTCTCTTCGAAAAAAGTTCGGCTTAACAATTTCAGATCGAATTCGCAATGAATTGATTCACAAAGCAACTGGCGTGAAAGGTATGCGAGTGAAAGTGGTATGTAGAACTGGCGCTCAGCCCTCTGTGCCTACTTCGTTAGGGACTCGGCATGAAGAAATATATGTAAATAAAAGAAAGCCGTAGTGGTCAAACGGTTCGAGTTGCCTGCAACACCAAGACTGCTAGTTTTAGTCCTGACTATACTGCCTTTTCTAAACTTAAGTGATTAGACACACAGCCACGACATTTACAGTGAAGGAAAACATCGAGAGGAAATCTTCATACGTTTGAGAAGAAATTTAACGACGTTGGCACTTAAAATATATCTCCGGGGAAAAAGTGGGTGTATGACTTCTACCTATATACGTCTGTATATAGGTAGTACTCACACACTTACTATGTCTAAAGATCCTTACAACACCATGGTAAGGTCCGTATTCCCTTGACGAAACTTATGCATGTACCAGTATATTTAGATAGTGTCATCCACGCAGACGCGCCCCACCAACTCCAAGTCGAGGCGGTCGCGGGATGCGGGGAGTAGGATACGACTCTATTAATTGTAGTGTGCGTGTGCACTCATAGGTAACCAGTGTGTACCGATAATACTCAAATATTAGTGGACACTTATACTATAAACTATGAGGAAGAATAGTGGGGCGCGTCTTCGTGGATAGCGCTATCTATATTAACAGACAACCTGTTAGTACGTAGGTCTTTATTAATATTAGCAAGCACTTGAAATAAAATAAGTGAAATTACATAATATGTTAGTCTACATCTCTGGCTAACTCTTCGGGCACCCTTGTCAGAAGGCGTGAAAATGTATTTAATGTAGTTACAATAACTTACATTAGCAACAACCATAATATTTTTTAAAGGTACTGACAATTTACAACCTTTTTTCAAGTCGGCTAACAAAGGTACAGTCACAAAATAAGTGACGCGTAAAATCGTGACAAAGTTAATATTTGATTCTGTTACCCACGGCTGTATTTCGTAATTGGACGATTTTTACCAAACGGTTTCTGTTTTTGACTATTTGTGACATATTTACCCTAGTACAGAAATCAGACGGTTTTTTACAACGATCGACGATTGCGAACGATCTTATGACGATCCTCTGTAATGTGTAAAAGAATATTATAAGCTTTACAGTGAAGGAAAACATCGTGAGGAAACTTAAATTCGTTTGGAAAGAATAATGCGTATGCCAAGTCGTGATTTTGAAATGGCAATGGCTCGAGGTCGGGGATTCGATTCCCGCTGAGATATATTCCATACTGAATCATTTGCTCTCAATTCCATATGTAAACATCTTTCTTTCACCTTATGTTTTATTCAGTCGGCACTACTAAATAAGTTTAGTTTCGGGCAAAATACTCCCATGTGACATAGAAAATTTACCAAGACAATCTAATGTTAGTAAAATATAATTACCTAAAATTCCACCGTAACATTCTTAAAATAGGGTTGAGATTCTAGTGTCTCGGTCGAAAGCGAGGGCAAAATGTATGTTGGCGCTGGTATTCTTTGCGGGGGAAGCTGGTCATCCGTCAAAGTCCGGTTTATTTATCGTTTTATTTGAATTTTATCGAACTAATAGGAAGGCAGATATATTTACGATTGGCAACGGAATTGTATGTGCAAAGGGTTCCTTTTCTATCTGTTAAGAACTTTTATATCTCGTTAATACGAGATACCGTTGTCTATGGACAGGAGACGAATTTATTGTGGGGGAGCTGTTTCAGAACGATATATTTACTATTAAATTCGAATATATGTGAATATTTGTGCTTGAGAAACGGCAATGGACCCTAAAAGTGACAGTGGCACCTGAAACCTAAGGCAAAAAGTGGGTGTAGTGTTACACCTCCGCCTGCCCGTTTGGGATAGGGTTATTTAGTATGACATTCATTAAAGACCACGTTTTTTTTTATACAAACACTTATCTTGAATCTGTTTAGTTTTGTATCTGCAAAAGATCTTGTTTCAGACTGACGTGACGTACCATGTCAATGACGTGTTTGTCTTATATCTGCAAAAGATGGGCGTGATGACACGCATCTTTCGCAAGGTAGGATAGCGAGTTCTCCTTAGGCTTTTATCTTTCGCTTCGTCCACATTGCCTACTCCGTTAGGGACTCGGCGTGATGATATTTGTTTTTAAAGGTACACCAACAGTACATATATTACAAACATATGATAAAAAAGAGCCATGGTGGCCGAGTGGTTCGAGCAGTTGCCTGCGACGCAAAGGTCGCAAGTTCGAATCCCGACTGTACCAATGAGTTTTTCTGAACTTAAGTACAGTGATTAGTCACACCATGAGCATGAGAAAACATCGAGAGGAAACCTGCATACGTCTAAGAAGAAATTTAAAGGCGTATGTATGTATGTATGTATAGTCGTGCTTGAGTAACGGCGATGGACTCGCCATCTGTCACGTTGGCACCTAATATACCTCTGGCGGAAAGTGGGTGTGTGGGTATTACCTATACACATCTGCCTACCCCTTCGGGGACCCTTGTGGGAAGGCGTGAGGATGATAAAAAACATTGCCACACAAATAGGTCTAATATATGAACCAAGTATAGTTAATACACAACACTTAATGAATTAAATATATCTTGTATTTACTTACATACATACATACATACATATCATCACGCCAAGTCCCTAACGGGGTAGGCATAGAGTATAGAGCGCCAGTTCTCTCTAGACTTACATCACCTCTTTCGCTTCGTCCGTATGAAATACAATTGGCGGTTTTATCGTACTCGGAAATCTCTTACAGACATCCTTTGGATGGAATTGGTTGATACATTAATTATTTATCTGGTAGTTGCTAGTGTACGGCAACTTATTAAATTAAATAACATATCATATCATATCATCACGCCGACTCCCTAGCGGGGTAGGCAGAGAGTATAGAGCGCCAGTTCTCTCTAAACTTACATCACCTCTTTCGCTTCGTCCACATTCATCAGTATCTTCATACGTCGGTTTCGAGTACTACTGACGTGCAAAAGTGTGTGCAAGAAGTGGCAGAGGAAGGCCACATTCCACCTACCTGGATCAACTCAAATTAAATTACATTTATAATAATATATAATATATTTATGATCCTCCTACACAAGTATTTTAATGCGGTGGTCTGGTTGCCTTAAATTGTTAATTCATTAATATCGAGATATATTTCGAATATTTCTAATGTCAAAATATGACAGTTCATAGTAAATATACTACACCTACGCTTCGAACCAGAAACTCATTTATCACAGACGGTCGGTGGACATCAAATAAATGTCTACCGTTGGAACAATTTTTCAAAAGAGACCGCGCATCGTCGGCAACGTGCAATGATTTGTGGATTAGTGTATTGCACGAATTTATTGCTTTTGTAAATCTTACTCTAACATATTAATTTAAGACATATCTCACGTTTACCTCACGCCTGCCCACAAAGGCCCCGGAAGGTAGGCAGAGGTTTATAGGTAGTATCCCCAAGAGATATATTTTTAGGTGCCAATGTGACAGATAGCGAGTCTATCTCTGTTACTCGAGCACGACTATACATTCGCCTTAGAATTCTTTCTCAAACGTACATACGTTTGAGAAAGAATTCTAAGGAAACCTACATAGGTTTCCAGTCGATATTTGTTTTCTTTCACAGTAAAGCTCGTGGTGTGACTAATCGCTGTACTTAGTTAGGGTGTACTTAGGGTTAGGCAGAGAGTCAGTGTCAGTACATTCAACAGTCTCTTCATACATGCTCGTCGGTTTCGAGTACCCTTGACGTTCCCGTCCTTGCGCGTCCAATCGTTTTGATCTAGGTAGTTGGAACGTGGTCTTCCTCTGCCTCTGCTTGCACAACGTAACATACGTAACTCCTTGGGGAGGGGGGAGGATTCTTATATTGTGTTGGCAGCAGAGGGATTAGACCCATTATGCTGCCAACATAGTATAACTCTCCGAACACAGAGTGGCAACGCGCAAGTGATACTTCGGTAAAAAAAAAATATATGTATATCTTGAGGTTATACAAATATATTGAACATATAATACCAAACATGCAACTTGCAGTAATATTCGTGTTGTATTTGTAAGCACGACGTGAAACTCGTGTCAGTACATTCAACAGTCTCTTCATACATGCTCGTCGGTTTCGAGTATCCTTGACGTTCCCGTCCTTGAGCGTCCAATCGTTTTGATCTAGGTAGTTGGAACGTGGTCTTCCTCTGCCTCTTCTTGCACAACGTAACATACGTAACTCCTTGGGGAGGGGGGAGGATTGTTATATTGTGTTGGCAGCAGAGGGATTAGACCCATTATGCTGCCAACATAGTATAACTCTCCGAACACAGAGTGGCAACGCGCTAGTGATACTTCGGTAAAAAAAAAATATATGTATATCTTGAGGTTATACAAATATATTGAACATATAATACCAAACATGCAACTTGCAGTAATATTCGTGTTGTATTTGTAAGCACGACGTGAATATCAACATGAGACAGCTACATTGTCCCGAAACAAATATCAAACATTAGGGCGCGAACAGTTAAAATAGTGTGGCCATTGTGAATGCTTTTATCGCCACAAAAGTGATCGCTAGACTGTGAAATGTCCTAGTATTTGTCAACTAACGTGTAATTTTACAATGGAAATGTGCATTAGAAGCTGAAAGTTACGGGACGGATTCCAAGCAAAGCTCGTTGGTTAAATAACTATGTATATATCCTTACGCCTTCCCACAAGGGAAGGCGATAGGCAGAGGTGTATAGGTAGCCACACACCCACTTTCCGCAAGAGATATATTTTAGGTGCCAACGTGACAGATAGCGCCGCCATCGCCGTAGCTCAAGCAAACGTCCGTTCAACAAATATGTTGATTATAAGAAATATATATATATATATATTATCTTAACACACTACACAATAAGGGACAATAAAATCTAAGGCGTGAAGCAATAAGAGAAGCCATTATTAATTACTGCATACACAAGATTTTCAACTGCAGTCTGGTATACCTTATTTTAAGTGTGTAAGGTTCAAAATTAACTCCAACTTTTCGGTATAAGTTTGTAAGTGCCATCGCCCTAAGGAACGGAAGAATCCTTAATATATGGTGTTTTAGGTAATTAAATGTCACATAGATCAGAGATTAATGATGTGTTACAACATGTGGGGTGAGGTTTGATTGCTCTGTTTGTTTGTGTTGGTCGGACGCGTATGAAAGATTTCAGGAATATGGGTAAATTTTAGTTGATGAGGCTAATTAACTCAAATCAAAAATCTTTTATTCAACGTAAGGGACATAGGGAATACTTATTGAACGTCATATACTTAATAAAAACTAAAGTTAAAGTGACTATAACCGCTTACCCTCAGGCGGACCGCATGCTTGTTTGTCACCCATGTGGTATAAAAAAAAAAAACACCATTTCCCTGGAGAGTACAGCATGGAGTTCTTCAAGAAGGGTGTGCCAAGATTCCTTTTTTTTTATACAACAAGAGTGGCAAACAAGCATACGGCCCATCTGATGGGAAACGGTTACCGTAGCCTATTTAAGTTCACGATACCGAAGTATCACTTGCGTGTTGCCACTCTGTGTTCGGAGAGTTATAGTGTGTTGGCAGCATAATGGGTTTAATCCCTCTGCTTCCAACATAATGTAACAATCCTCCCCCTCCCCAAGGAGCTCATTACTGGAAACCTTATTCACCGCGTAGGAACACAACACAAAAAATTGTGTTATTTGGCAGTATCCTGCAGGGTCGGCAGCGCGCAAGCGATACCCATGGTGTTGCAAGCGTCGTTATTGGCGTATATAGGCAATATGCGGTGTTAACCGCTTACGGTGGACCACATGCTTGATTGCCACCTGTGTCAATCTAAAGTCTATACTAATATTATAAAGAGGAAAGATTTGTATGTAAGTATGTTTGTAAGGAATTGGCTCGAAAAGAACTATACCGATTTTAAAAATTCTGTCACTATTTGATTGCTACATGATCACTGATTAATATAGGCTATTTTAATTGCAAAAAAAAATATGGCAAAATGTTAAAAAAATAAATGTCCACCCGTGCGAAGCCGGAACGGGCCGCTAGTAATTTATAAAAAAAGATTCCATTAATAAATAATAAATACCTGGGACAAATCCACTCAAATTGACCTAGTCCCAAAGTAAGCAAAGCTTGTGTTATGGTAACTAGACAACGATATATTTACTTATATAGATAGATATATACTTAAATACATAGTGGCAAGGAAATTCACTAATGATATATATACTCAAATACTTATCTGAACTCGTGCTTGAGAGACAGCGATGAACTTCTCATCGGTCGTGTCGTGACACCCTAGATAAAGCTGTCCTGAAAAGGTTTTATTTCATCTCTGCCTACCGGTCTACCGGATAATTCATTATGGAATGGCAAAGGCATTACTATAAAATTAGTATTGCGACTCTGAACTTAAGTACAGTGATTAGTCACACCACGAGCTTTACGGTGAAGGAAAACATCGAGAGGAAACCTGCATACGCCTAAGAAGAAATTCAACGGCGTATGTATAGTCGTGCTTGAGTAACGGCGATGGACTCGCCATCTGTCACGTTGGCACCTAATATACCTCTGGCGGAAAGTGGGTGTGTGGGTATTACCTATACACCTCTGCCTACCCCTTCCGGGACCCTTGTGGGAAGGCGTGAGGATATATTATTATTATTATAGTATTGCGACCAAATAAACCAGGCAAGTAGTATAAATTATTAAACGACGTTACCTATTATTACGTTTTACTATAACGTGCATATAATTAAAATTGTCGTTCGTCGCTGCCGTTTGTGTTATCTCTCGGCTGTAAACCTGTTCAGTTATTACAGCAGTTAATGGTGTAACGACGAACTACGCAGTTAAAACTATACTAGTGTGGAATTTACATCATAAATTTAAAAGCTGGGCTCTCGTCGGTGTCACTGATGCAGTTTCTTCCATTTGCTTCTGTCCAGCGCAATCTCTTTGACCTCCCTATACCTACGTTATGATCGACGCCTTTTCTTTGATCCGACTCATGTTATCTTGGTCTTTCCTCTTCTTCCTTATATGATGATGATATTTAGCATCATCATTTTGCCTTGTGATTTGTAAATTACGAAATTATTAAAATTTCTTCAGAAAGATAAATTACCCAAGTCTTATATAAATTATTAATTGGGTGATCTTGTTTTAGGTATTTGAATAAAATATATAACTGCAATGCATAATGGATTAATTTTAGTCAAATTGACCATGATCGATTAATTCGGTATAGGTAGCTCGAAGGACCAGATAAACATTCAATATATATATAATAATTGTCACAAGCTGAGAATCAAACCTGGGACCTCAACTGAAACCAAGCACATTATTTCTTAGCAGTGAAAACAATCGCGTTTGACAGTTAAACTATATTTATGAACATAGGGTCGCGCCCAGCCCCTTGGGCCCAACCGGAAGCGCTGCCAGCGCCGGAAACGGAACTAGGTGCAATAATTATTAATTGCTATTCTCTAAGACGGAAAATCGTATCTTAAGACATAATTTAAAAGTTCGCTGCATGGTGTCCGGTAAAATATGAATTATTTACTTGAGTCTGTTGACAGTTATTGCTAAATGTTATTGAGTTTAATTATTTGGAATTATGTCTTTAAGGAAGGACAAGAGTAACTCGATTTTTTTCATCACTTTTTTTAGTGGGAATACCAGGGATTATTGAAATACTTTTACATGACATCTTAATTAGTTTAGGTCATGGTTTATTATTTGGATGTAATAATCCTCACTCCTCACGCCTTCCCACAAGGGTCCCCGAAGGGGTAGGCAGAGGTGTATAGGTAATACCCACACACCAACTTTCCGCCAGAGGTATATTAGGTGCCAACGTGACAGATGGCGAGTCCATCGCCGTTACTCAAGCACGACTATACATACGCCTTTGAATTTCTCCTCAGACGTATGCAGGTTTCCTCTCGATGTTTTCCTTCACCGTAAAGCTCGTGGTGTGACTAATCACTGTACTTAAGTTCAGAAAAACTCATTGGTACAGTCGGGATTCGAACTTGCGATCTTTGTGTCGCAGGCAACTGCTCGAACCACTCGGCCACCACGGCTTTCCTTCTAAGATATTTATAATGAAGCATGTCAGGCAGGTTTGCCATCATCTATCTACTTTTGTTCTCAAGTATCTTTAGCAGTAATATATATTCGTAAGACGGGAACGTCAAGCATTCTCGAAACCGACGAGCATGAATGAAGAGACTGATGGACGAAGCGAAAGAGGTATATAAGTCTAAGGAGAACTGGTGCTCTATTCTCTCTCTCTCAGACTCGACGTGATGATATGTATGTATGTACATATTCGTAATAAATTGAATCTAATGTTGAGCTACGCAATACGCTTCATGTACATTTCAATAGAACCCCGGATGCCTAAGCGGTCCTCCGAGCCCTTAATTTATTCTTTCATTGCGTCTTATTATTTGCAAATGGTCTATTTGTCGCGACTTAACCCTTGCAATGCAGATGGGGTCCCATCGACCGCGGATTACACTCGCCCGCCTCAAACCGTCAAACGACGTCGTTTGCTCCAAACGTCCATAATTTATTGATAAGGACATTGACAGATATTGCCGTAGGTCTCGTAAAATGCAAGCGGCAGATTAAGGGTTGACGAGGACTTGCAAATGGGACCTGTATTTGCAGGTTCGGATTCATTACGATCGGGGATTTTGTTGGAATTGTTGGCAGTTTATGACGCTTTGTTGTGCAAATTTCACCCCAATGCCTTAGCAGTGTTAAGCCGCGTTATATGTATGTATATACGAATTGTGCTTTGGATTAAATGAGCACATAATGCTTTTTTGTTCCAGAAAGTTTATCTATATTGCTGAATAATGGCGAGAACCAAGGCCATCAGAGAGGCTTAGGTGTTACGCAAACAGAGCTAGAGCTAAAGGCATCCTCTGTGAAGTACCTACAGTACTGTCCTCGGCTTATTATGTTCCTGGTTTGCTTACTAGAAAGCAGGGCTGGACTAATAGGTTTATCATAATATGGTTTACCTTGTATTTGCTTGCCAGCTAAGTTAACCAATGTCACCAAATACAGCAGGATGAAGATTGAAAGCTACAAACGATGAGCCAGCTGGTCAGCTAATTCTTTATCCATTGGTACCTCCGCTGTTACACATCTATATAGACACATCATCCACCCTCAACAATCTCTTCATACATTTTATTTGTGAAAGTATATTTTGAACGCAAATAAAAAATACCTTTCACAAAATGTCGTACTCAGCGCAGCTAATGGCGTCTTAATGAGAAACGAAGCCGAGAAAACCGAGACGTGAACATATTAATTACCTAGTTTAATGTACGCTTAAATGATTGATGAGGTAAGGATACAATATTTTCAAAAGATAATGCGCTTTATTTGTATCAGTAGTAGCGTTGTTTTTGTAAGAATTAGTAAGGAGAAGGTTGTTGTAATATCTTTGGTCGATCTTTTGTATATCTATGCTTCTGGTATTTACAGTTTGAATGAAAACGAAGATAAAGGAATGCCTGTACAAAATTCGCTTTTGTTTGTATTTATAGTAAAAAAAATGTAACAGAAGTTAATTAAACGTAAGCGAAGTATTATTTCAATAATAATACATTACGTCGAACCACTCACGGGGTAGGCACTCAACTTTCTCAGCTTATCCCTTAAAAGACTTGCCGTGATTTGTATGTATCCCCGCCGCTTCTGCCTGTTCACGATAAACTCCAAAACCACTGAACGGATTTTCATACGGTTTTCACCAAAAGACGATTAATTACATACATACATACATATCATCACGCCAAGTCCCTAACGGGGTAGGCAGAGAGTATAGAGCGCCAGTTCTCTCTAGACTTACATACCTCTTTCGCTTCGTCCACATTCATCAGTCTCTTCATACATGCTCGTCGGTTTCGAGTACTCTTAACGTTCCCGTCCTTGAGAGTCCGATCTATTTGATCCAGGTAGTTGCAACGGGGCCTTCCTCTGCCTCTTCTTCTACGATTAATTCATCGAAGATTTTGGGTACATTGGTTGAAATAGTTAAAGAGTTGCTAGCTTTTGCCCTCGTCTTGGACGTATGTCGTCTCGGAGCTTTAACCGAAAACGCTACCTTAATTCATTTGAGATATAGGTAACAATGTACAGGAGCAAAGCCGGGGCGGTCCCTAGTTACAAATAAGTAGACCGTCTTGTCAGTTATTATTATATCACAAAAATACATATTACATGTTTTCACGCCGAGAGAGCACGCGTAGAATTCTCTCTAGACTTACAGACCTCTTTTGCTTAATCCACATTCATCAATCTCGTCATACAGATAAATTACGTCGAGTCCTATTAACATCCAACAAAAGTGGAAAATTTTACTTGTATTTCGACTATGTTTAAAACAGGTTTCCTTAATGCAAACATACAAACATACTTATCATGGCTTCCAGCCAGGCCATAGTACCACTACGGCCTTGGTTAAAGTCACCGATGACATACGTGCTGGCATGGAAAAATCACAGCTGACAATCCTGACGCTGCTCGATTTCAGCAACGCATTCAACACCGTCGATTTCGACATACTGCTTGCCATACTAGATTCCCTTAACGTATCTCCAACGGTAATTGACTGGTTTCGAAGTTACTTGTTCGGACGCAGGCAGCGTATACGCCTAGATGATAGATTATCGTCGTGGTGTTTTACGTCTGCAGGCGTCCCACAAGGTGGCGTCTTATCTCCACTTCTTTTCTCAATATTTATTAAATCTATCACTCTCAATCTCACTTCATCTTACCACCTATATGCAGACGATCTCCAGATTTACACACAAGCGTCTCTTTCTTCTCTCCCCTGTGCTATCAGAGCTACCAATATGGATCTGGATTTAATATCTGACTGGAGCAGGAATTATGGGCTCCTAGTAAATCCTGCAAAATCTCAGTCCATAATTATTGGTTCAAGTAGACTGATGGCCCAGGTGGAGTGGGAACGGACGCCGCCTATCTTTTTTGACAGTGTTACAATACCCTTTAGCGATGTCGTCAAGGATCTTGGTATTCTTCTTGACAAAACTCTATCTTGGGCACCTCAGGTTGCAGAGGTTAGTCGGAAGATGTTTGCTGCCGCGGGGTCCCTTAGACGCTTGCGTAATTTCTTGCCTATAGACGCTAAAATTGCGCTATCCCAAGCATTACTCCTTCCTATCCTTGACTATGCTGACGTCAGCTATCTTGACCTTACTGAGGAGCAACTTAATAAACTTGAGCGCCTTCAAAATTTTTGCATACGGTTCGTATTTGGGTTACGCAAATATGACCACATTACTGAATTTCGCCGTAAGCTCAAGCTACCCATCCGACTTCGCCGGAATACACATATCCTATCACTTCTTTACAAAACTTTGTTTGATCCTAGAGCCCCCATATACCTTCAGGAACGCTTTGAATTTCTTTTTTCCAACCTGCACCTACTCCGTAAAACCAGGGAACTTATCTTTAAAACTCCTACCTTTACCTCTTCTTCCTATTCCAAGTCCTTCACTGTGCAAGCTGTCCGTCTATGGAACTCGCTGCCCCAGAACATCAGACTGGCAGAATCATTGAACTCCTTCAAGAAACTTTTATTCGAATACTATTTTTCTTTATAACTTATACATATGTAAGTATATTTATGTATATGTTATTGTATGTGTATAAAATAGGTATATGTTTCGTATTTATTTATTTAGATTGCTTAGTATATGTATATTATAGTAAATATGTATATTTCATCCGCTCAACTATCACACCTACCTTTTTTTTCTCTATTTCTTTTCTCTCTTCACTTGGTTGCCTGGAAGAGATCGCTTTTGCGATAAGGCCGCCTATTGTGCCTATTACATGTTATTCTCTGTCTTTTTGTCATCCTATTTGTTTGTATGTGTGTGTGTACAATAAAGAATATTATTATTACTTATCATCACGCCGAGTAAGAGGTAGGCAGAGAGTACAGAGCGCCAGTGCAAACACAGAAAAAAATAATATAATCCTTTTTTTTCCGTAATAAATAACGCTAATGTTGCATGAACAAAAATTTATTGATATTATTTGCGAACACAATAAATAAAAAGAGCGAAAGGGTCAAAAGCGCTCACCTATTTTCCATAATAGTAAGTATTCGAATGCATTCAATGGACAAACGGAAGGGTCGAAAAGGCCCCTCGATGGAAAAATGTTAAAGCGTCAAGCACCGGCAGTGACAGGGTTCTGTGGCGGACGGCGCTATATTTTTGCGCTTTTGTGATTCCATAGTTGTGATTCTCTTACGGATTGGTGGGCGGGTTATGTAGGGTGCAATTTATAAGATCTAAGACGTTTAAAGTTGCGTTTATTTATTATACAGTGTCATTGTAAGTAATTATTAAGCCTAAGCCGTGGTGGCCGAGTAGTTCGAGTAGCCTGCCTAAGATTGCAAGTTCGAGGCCTGACTGTGCCAATGAGTTTTTCGGAACTTCAGTACAGAGATTAGTCACACCGCGAACTTTAGGTTGCAGAAAAACGAAAAGAGCCTTGCACACGTTTGAGAAGTAATTCAGAGACGTATGGATATTCGTGATTGAAGAACAAATTTTCGATGGGAAGTGGGTGTGTGGGTGTTTGGGTACTAGGTACACATCTCTTTGCTACCCCTTTGAGAACCCTTGTAGAAAGGCGTGTAGATAGATATACATGCTACATTCATCCTGAGTGACATATAAAAAAATATGAATGACAATTGAAAATTAGCACAATATATTACAAATTTATTTACAGTACAAAGGTAACAGATAATGTATCTACCTACCAGTACATTTCATCGCCTGTCGTTCTTTTATACCAGGTGTCACAGGTGTTATGGAGACTTATACGCTCAGTTCTCACTACTTATAAAAATCTCCAAGTCCGAGCTTTTTCCTTGCGGGCCTTTTTGCCATTTTCCGCGCAATAACGTCGCTTTGATTCCGATACGCTTCTCAAGGGTTAGGTGAGTGGAATAAATGTGATATTAATTTACTTTTTTTAGGTTTACTGGATAGTAATTATTATTTATACGACATAAGAACTTATTTTACAATATCGTAGACAGGAAGGTAAGCCGTGGTGACCGAGTGGTTCGATTCCACCTGCGACACATCGCAAGTCCCGAATCCCGACTATACCAATGAATTTTTCGACCGGTGAGGTATGGTAAGGTCTTTGTATTGTTATGTACGTATTGAATTCTGAAAGGACGACTGAGATTACAAATGCGAAAGTTTCTGAGGATCTTTGTTCCTCTCTCATGCAAAAACTTGAATGATGAGCTCCTCAGAGAAGGGGGAGGATTATTATATTGTATTGGCAGCAGAGGGATTAGTCCCAAAGTGCTGCGAACACAGTATAACTCTCCGAACACAGAGTGGCAACGCGCAAGCAATACTTCGGTATCGTTAGCGTAAATAGGCTACGGTAACCAGTTCCTAGCAGGGGTATGTAGATTATTACCTGGATTGAAACATAGAATATGTTTTACTTCACGAAAATTCAACCAATTGTAAACAGGTTAAACCACGTGGCTTAGCTAGTCAATATACATGCTAACAAACAGAAACAGTTCAATTATCTTAATTCACTAACGGTCTATTAAATTATTCATGCCGCCTCGCGCCGGACTGTGGCCGAGGTGTCCCCATCCGCACAAAGTCCGTTGTTACCCCATTCGGACACAAAAACATAGTTAACTTACCATTACGTATGCAGATTGGACAGTACTGTGTTATTGTGCTTTACTAAACTATAATAGGCCTCAATTGATTTAAGTCCGGTCTTAATTGGATTTGATGGACTTAAGGGATACGGGCGACTGACTATTGGATTTTGTTTATTTTGGGTGTTGAAAAACATTGTATACATATTTTTTTACGCAGTCTTCTGACACGTGTTACATCTCTGGACACCCACCGTACATATGCACACCTGACGGTGATTGTGCAATGAGGGATGGGACATTATATATTCGATCACCCACGAAGCGCGGCGCCTTTTGTCTTCCTAACATCGGAACAATCGGACACCCCTTAGTAACTAAGTATAGTACTTGTATAATAAGTGTCATAGAATTAAGTACATTTTGTGGAAGTGAAATAAACACTTTAAATATCTAAAAGGTTTTTTTTTAGATCCTCCGATGTGTATCCTGTAATTCACGTATAAACGAATGGTATTTATACCCTTTGGCAATCTGCCTTCATAAAGGTTTATTTCATTCACGCAACTAAGGTTATCTTGTTTAACATTTATAAGTGAAGATTAGTTATTAGTATTTAACTATAGGTACCTATATCATCAATCTTAATTTACATGTTTTTCTTGCTGTAAATCTGCCTGCAATAATTAAATAAATATTATTTTAATACAAAAGATTGATTGATTTAAAAAAGCTACTATGGTATATATCCACAGTTACACCCAAACTTCGCCAGATATAAATTTAGGTTTCAGCGTGACAGCGTTACTTCAGTAACAGCGATGGACTCGCCATCTGTTCCGTAGGCACCTAAAATATATCCCTGGCGGAAAGTGGCTTTGCGGGTACAACCTATACACCTCTGTCTGGCCCGTCTTCCCCTTCGGGGACCCTTGTGGGCATGAGGATATTTATTATTGTGTATCTAGCAACTACTAAACCACTAGTCCACCAGGGCGCTCATTTTCTAAACTTAGTGATATATCCACACGGTATGATATATAATCAATAACATTAATAATTTAACAGTAGGTACCTCAAAGTTTATGCCTATTTGCTAACTTCATTGGAATTAAACACCCAGGTAGCTGCGCCAGTAATCGGCTTCTATAAATCAACGCCTAAACCATCCACATGTCAGCGGCCTAATAACGTCACGCTCGGTAATACCGTCCTATGTCAATTGGGTCCTCGGCTTCATTATGGTCGGATTATTACCGCGTAATTAGTGCAGCGTTTGATCTTATTTGCTTATAATATGTTGGTTTGGATGATAATGTTAGAAGATCATTCATAATGTTTGATTGATTAAGTAATGGATTGATTATTTTGGCTGTCATATTTACAATCCCTTTACAATAAAATGAAGTCACTTCACTGTCTGTTCGGTTAGATCTTTTATCGAATTTAAATGCAGTTTTCAGCTACAGATAGAGAGATTCAAGAGTTTTTATGTATAATACATACATATTTTAGTACAGAAAAGCCGACAAATCATATTCTTGTGGCCTAAGCCAAATATCGCCTAAGATCGAGATAGATCAAATTAATGTATAAGGGTCCCGAAAAGGCAGGCCACTATCCGCTAGAGATATATTTTTAAGGAGCCAATGTGACAGATGGCGAGTCAATCGCCGTTACTCAAGCACGACTATACATACGCCTTTGAATTACTTCTCAGACGTATGCAGATTTCCTCTCGATGTTTTCCTTCACCGTAAACTACCACTGTACATAAGTTAAGAAAAACACATTGGTACAGTCGGGATTCGAACCTGCGATCTTTGTGTTGCAGCCACCACGGCTAAATTGACCCCAAGTATCATTGACTGACAGGGTCATATACATGACAAATACATCGCAGTAACTGTATGAAACCCACTCAAGGATATGAGCACAAGGTTTAATATTCACAATCTACATGGCATCATTATGAAACATGATTGATGACGTCACACTGGCAGTTCAATTTGGTGTAAACCGAACTGTTGGAGATATTGTGTTCTGCTTGAATTAGGGTGACCTTCTTTCCAAGATAGATATTCTGCGATAGATAAATAAATGATAATAATTAATACCTTGGGACAATTCCACAAAAAAAATACCTAGTCCCAAATTAAGCGTAGCTTGTGTTATGGTAACTAGACAACGATACATCTTTATATATATAATTCTTCTGTGAGTGTGTATGTCACTGAACTTCTCTCAAACGACTGGACCGATTTTGATGAAATTTTTTGTGTGTGTTCAAGGGGATCTGGGAATGGCTTAGATTCGCAATTGGACCCGATAGGTGGCGCTGCGATCGTGTCTCAGGAAATTTAATTTTTCATCCAAGCGAAGCTGGGCGGGACAACTAGTTTACTTATATAGATAGATATATACATAAATACATAGGACATCCAAGACTAAGGTACAAATACTCGTGTTCATCACACAAATATCTACCCTCAGCGGGATTCGAACCCACGACCTCAAGTTTCGCAGTCAGAAGCTCTAACTACTAGATCAGACGGCCGTCAAAACCTCGGATATTTGTTTTTACAGGTGAGGTAGGGCATGACCGGTTTCCCTTTCGAAGTTGGAGCTGCCCGACTGGGGCACGACGTACACGATATTATCATCGAATCAAATACAGAGACAAAATTCAGAGTGGCAACGCGCAAGTGATACTTTGGTATCGTGAGCGTAAATAGGCTACGGTAACCGTTTCCCATCAGGTGGGCCGTATGCTTGTTTGCCACTTTTGTTGTATAAAAAAAAATGTTTTATCTGCTCTTGCTATAATATAAATCTTATAAAAATATGGATACAGAAGTGTTGAGACTATACTTAGTAAAGGATTAGACGAAAATATATTAACTATGTGTGAGATATTAAGTACCTATATTATTTTGCAACCAACCAGGTAGGTAGTTCGTCCTATCGTTCGATCACAATTGTTTTCTCTATAATAATTTTCATTTGTTCCTATTAAAGCGTAGCCACCCTAATGCCATAGAAAAAAAATAGTTACAATATTTATCCATTATAAGGATTGCATTCCGTTTCGCCCATAAATCAGCGCAAGTGACATCAGAGTTTTTGACAAATGGCCCGCTGAAACAAGTGACGCGCGGAATAAATGGCGTGTAACACACACCTTATATGGAAACGAGTAATAATAATAATGATCTAGTGAACAAGGATGAGGATTATGAAAATATAGGAAATAAGATGGAAATAAGAAACTTATAAAATGATGAGTCATGATCAATGAGTTTCTCCGAACTTAAGTACAGTGATTAGTCACACCACGAGTTTTACGGTGAAGGAAAACATCGAGAGGAAACCTGCATACGTCGATGGCGGTGGCCATGGACTCGCCATCTATCACGTTAGCACCTTAAATGTATCTCTGGCTAAAAGTGGGTGTGTGGATACTACCTATACAACTATGCCTACCCCTTTGGGGACCCTTGTGGGAAGGCGTGAGGATATATATATGTGTATATTAAATATCAGTTATATTATATATATCACGTCGAAAGGAAGCATCTTATTAAAACCACAATTCGAAGAGCCATTTACAAGAATGGAGTACCATTCAAACGCAGCGGGCGAGCTATTTCCTTCAACTTAGTATCTAAGAAGAACTATAAATTGAAGTACCCTCATTCCAGTGCATATTTGAGATCACCTTCGTTGTACGAGCCCCCGTTGAGTTGCAAGGAGCCTGAATTACTAGTGAATGGGAAAAACGCGTGAGAAGAAACTTTTAGAGAATCAACAATGAAAAGTTATTGTTATTACTGTGTGAACTGTGGCGATGTGGGAATAACTAGGAGAGGAGTGGCATAACGGGTTTCCCGTTCGAATTTGGAGCAGCCTGAATGGGGCAGGACCACCACCTTATAGAAGTCCGTAGACAAATAACACTTTGTGTTCCTACGCGATGAATAAGGTTTCCTATAATGCCAACAAGGGGCAAGTGGTAATTCGGTATCGCTAGCGTAAATAGGCTACGGTAACCGTTAGCCATCAGGTGGGCTGTATGCCTGTTTGTCACTCTTGTTGTGTAAAATTAAAGACTCAAGCTGTTGACTTTAACTCTGTACATACCTTCTTAATTTTTTGTATATATTTTCTGTATAAGTTATGTTTTGTGCAATGGGAAGTCAGTGTTAAATTTGACGTCTGTAAACACTCCCTGTATCTTATGATGAATAAACGTTTTAGAATCTGTTACCTGGAGCTCTGTCTAATACCGCCCTCACACTACACCTAGGTCTAGTGTTATATTTGCTAGTCTAGCCTTAGTAGCAAGGCAGTGATTAACGAGGTGCTCGCGATGACAGCCAGGGCATGTACAGGGTGCGCCTTTGTGCGATTTATTAATATTACGTCACGATGAGTAATGTGAGGTCGTGTTTACATTTATTTAGAGATTTTTGAACATACTCTAGTGGAACGAAGATTAGTTCTGAATTTATTTAGGTATTTTTATGCCTTCACTCAAAGGTTACCAATGTGGTTTATAGGTGTCATATGATTATCTTTGATTCGTATATATATAGGTGCAGCGCGACATGGAGAGATTAATTTCGGCTGTTAGGCACATCACTTACGCTTCTTTTCGTTTCTTCACGAAATTTGTAAGAATTAATAATTTTAATCGTAAATTAAACAGAAATTAAATCGTGGACCTTCAACTAAGAAAGGCATACAGCGCAGTTTTTGCTCCAATCTTCAAGACCCGACAAGGCATTTTAGAAATAGATGTTCGATGTGAAACCAATGTCCGTTATTTGAAAAAGTTTGCACACATCTCATTGTTTTGTGGACAAAGCGAAGGAGGTATGTAAGTCTAGAGAGAACTGGCGCTATACTCTCTGCCTTCCCCGTTAGGAACTCGGCGTGATGATATGTATGTATGTATGTATATCATTATTATGCACTTGTTCGCAGATATTGGTACAACCCAATGTCTAATAACCAAAAGGCAATTATTGTAACAAGATGGAATATCAGGCCTTTCGCTAGAATAAATAGGTAATTGACACAAGACTTCATGATGCGGAATCTCGTATGCCATGTTACCATCCTGTACCAGAGGTAAGTGTAAGATGAGTTGGCATGTCTCGGGCAAGCGGTCGCCACTTGAGCTGTCAATTATCAGATATTGATGATTGACGATGCTTACCTTACACTGATCTGATACTGTGTGATTTACGGCTACGAACTAATGGATTTATCTCGTCGGTGGTAGATCATAGCACTACCAACTTTTATATCACTACGATGGCAAAAACCAGGTCTGCCTGATGGTAAACGGTTACCGCCGCACGCTTGCAACAAAGCGTTGAAAAAGGCCAGGTCAAGAGTGCCTTAAACCGAAGAGCATGTATGAAGAGAATAATGAAAGTGGACGAAGCGAAACAAGTATGTAAGGATCGTAGCAAGTGGAAAGAAGTGTTACTGCCTACCCCTACGGGAAAGAGGCGTGATTATAATTATGTATGTACCTGTATCTATATAACTCAACTCAACAACAACTCTGACTGACTGACTGACTGACATAGTGATCTATCAACGCACAGCCCAAACCACTGGACGGATCGGTCTGAAATTTAGCATGCAGGTAGATGTTATGACGTAGGCATCCGCTAAGAAAGGATTTTGATTAATTCTACCTCCAAGGGGATAAAGTAGGGGATGAAAGTTTGTATAAAACTTTGTAAATTTTAAACCGATCGGGCTGAAACTTTGCATGCATAAAGCTACTATGACGTAGGCATCCCCTATACACACACACACACATCCAAAATACATAAAAAAATACTGCGCAAAGTCACTATCCCACGCGGACGACACAGCTAGTGTATGTATAAGACAAGGATTTATAATGAGTATCATACAAGTTGACCTAATCACAAACTAAGGAAAGCTTGTAATACGGGCACTTGACAACGATATATATTTTTTTTATACAACAAGAGTGGCAAACAAGCATACGGCCCACCTGATGGGAAACGGTTACCGTAGCCTATTTACCCTCACGATACCGAAGTATCACTTGCGCGTTGCCACTCTGTGTTCGGAGAGTTATAGTGTGTTGGCAGCATAATGGGAATAATCCCTCTGCTTCCAACACAATGTAACAATCCTCCCCCCTCTCCAAGGAGCTCATTCCTGGAAACCTTATACATATACATAAATACATAGCACATGCATGACGATGGTACAATTATTCGCTTTCTTCACTTCTTCGAACGCACGACCACAAAGTTCTTTTCCAGGGCATCTAAACTCGGGGCCGATGCCGTCTATAAAATGATTAGTAATGTAAGCCACAACCATTTATTGCGGGGTTGAATCGACAATAAAGTGATAAATAACAATTGTGCATGATATATGCATTGGGATGGCCGTAAACCAAACCAATGATTAACAGATCGACGGTTAATAGCTGGTAGGGTCGGCAGCCTCCAAAAATGTAGTAACGTGCTAGCTAACTGATTGGTAGCAACGCTCACTATGCCTTTTTTAATCTAACAAAAAATATTTGTAAAATTCATTTCAATTAGAAAACAAAATACTATTCTATACATAATTATCACATCGAATCAAAGGAAGAGCGAGTAAACCAGTATGTTTTTTGTAGACTTACAGACCGCTTTCGTTTCATCTGCTTAAATAAAATAAATATAAATAAAATAAATATCCTCACGCCTTCCCACAAGGGTCCCCGAAGGGGTAGGCAGAGGTGTATAGGTAATACCCACACACCCACTTTCCGCCAGCGGTATATTAGGTGCCAACGTGACATATGGCGAGTCCATCGCCGTTACTCAAGCACGACTATACATACGCCTTTTGAATTTCTTCTTAGACGTATGCAGGTTTCCTCTCGATGTTTTCCTTCACCGTAAAGCTCGTGCTGTGACTAATCACTGTACTTAAGTTCAGAAAAACTCATTGCACAGTCGGGATTCGAACTTGCGACCTTTGCGTCGCAGGCAACTGCTCGAACCACTCGGCCACCACGGCTTCTTAATAAAATAAATAAATATTAATATATCCTCACGCCTTCCCACAAGGGTCCCGAAGGGGTAGGCATAGGTGTCTAGGTAATACCCACACACCCACTTTCCGAGGTATGTTAGGTGCCAACGTGACAGATGGCGAGTCCATCGCCGTTACTCAAGCACGACTATACATAAAAAAGAAAAATATGTATGTCAAAGATTATGTGAATGAGAATTTTTGTTTCATTTATTATACACATATTTCATTGAAATACCTATAAGAATGATATTTTTTTATTGTAAATTTTATAGCAAGTAGCGCGTGCCAACCCTAAGTAAGCAAATTGCATCGCGAGTATTGGAACCGCTTTATGACCGTAAAGGCGTTTAATCACGCGCCGTGTATCGGTTTACTAATGAAAAGTAGATTAACAGCTTGTTTGTTTGTTTTAGTAGTAAAATACTAATATACCTATACATTTTTTTATATATTATCTATTCAAAAAGCCGTGTTGGCCGAGAGTTACGAGTAGTAAGATGCCTGCAGCACAAAGATTTCGAGTTCGTATTTTGACTGCACCAATGATTTTATATGAACGTATGTACAGTGATTAGGCACAGCTTTACGGTTTTTGAAGGAAAAAGTTTGTGACGAAATTCAAAGACATATGTATAGTTTATGCTAAGGCGACAGGCTCGCCATCTGTCACGTTTTCACCTAAAATATATCTCCGGTGGAAATTGGGTGTTTACACCTCTCATTACCCTTTCGAAAACTTGAAGATATATTATAAATATAGCATTCAATGATATATTTTCAAGCGAGCCCGAGGCCGATCTCCTACCAGATGGACCGATCAAATAAAAGACTCCAGGTCCCCGAGGTTTAGCTCCGTCGTCAGGGCCGCGATGGACAGAAGCCGATGGAAGCAAATAATACACTCCAAGTGTGGACCACTTCTAGATGACCACGATCCTCAGTCACGAAGGAACGACAAGAGAGAAATATATTTTATTAATAATAAAACATTAAAGACATTATTACTTCTTTCACTAAAAAGAAAAATCTTTGAAATCTGCCATTAATTACTGTCGACGCCAAAAGGGTTAAGCCGCTAACCCTTTCATTGCGAAAGGGGTAAAAAATCCCCAAGAGCCATTTTCATGCACTCGTGAATTCTTTTAAACTTATTGTTTCTCTTAGAAAAGGAGACTTTGAAATATTGTAATTATTAACGTTTGATGTTTGTCATTCGCAGTTCTATTGGATATTTGCGCAATCTTTTTTGTTATTTTTCAATGACACTTCTGAAAGGGTTTGAAGTGTTTGCATTATCGAGTAATTAAAGTTGCAGAAAATGTATTTTATTACCAAGATTGCTAAAAAACATATAATTAAAAGACGTATCTAGATATTGAAAGATATTGAAAGAAGGATAACTGCCGGAAACAAGGTGAATGGAGCCATGTCGACTTTGATGGGCAGTAAAAGTCTGAGCAAGAATGCTCGAGTTGCTGTCCACAACGCGATATTGGTACCTTATTGTATGGCAGCGAATCCTGGGTATGTCAGAGGAAGTATGAAAATAGCTTGAATGCAGTTGAGATGCGATCTCTTCGAAAAATGTGCGGTGTAACGATATTAGATCGAATCCGCAATGAAGAGATTCGCAAATCAACTGGCGTGAATGAGGGCGTGATTGTAAAGATGAAGAAAGGCATGTTACGTTGGTTTGGACACATAGAAAGGATGAGTGAAGAAAGATTGACGAAACAGATATACAAAGCAAAAGTGTGTGCAAGAAGAGGCAGAGGAAGGCCACGTTCCAACTACCTGGATCAAATGGATCGGACTCTCAAGGACGGGAACGTTAAGAGTACTCGAAACCGACGAGCATGTATGAAGAGACTGATGAATGTGGACGAAGCGAAAGAGGTATGTAAGACTAGAGAGAACTGGCGCTCTATACTCTTTGCCTACCCCGTTAGTGACTTGGCGTGATGATATGTATGTATGTATGTATCTATATATAGAAGTGCTTGAGAAATGGTGATGGAGTCGCCATCTGTCATGTTGGAACCAAAGTATAGCTAGCTGATATTTCTCTCTACTATAAAAGAGAGATATACCTCTATACGGCCGTCTGGTCTAGTTGTTAGAGCTCCTGACTGCGAAACTTAAGGTCATGGGTTCGATTCCCGCTGAGGGCAGATATTTGTGTGATGAACACGAGTAATTGTTCCGTAATATTGGATGTCTTATGAATTTATGTATATATCTATCTATATATGTAAGTATATCGTTTTCCAGTTACCGTTACACAAGCTATGCTTAAATTGGAACTACGTCAATTTGTGTGGAATTGTCCCAAAGTATTATGATATACCCTTCTGGTACCAAGGAGAGTAACCGTAAAAAAATCTTAAAACCGCAAGAAGTACATAGAGACTAATAGATAATTGTTGCGACATTGTTTTTATTACTGGACCACATCCTATGAATGCTATTGCATATTATGATTTTGATTATTGGACAAACTTTCAACTATTTTTATGAAAGCAAATCCAGAGTGGGGACAATCGCAAACAAATATTTTTCAAATCCATATAAGTACCTGTACCAGTTCTGTTTTTAAATTCATTCAATTTGAGACGCGCTGGTCATTGGACACGGCGATCGCCGCATTCCATTTTCGAAAGGAAATGCAGTTGACAGAAAACACTCCTTTGTTCTCTGTCCATTCCATTTTGAAATAGAATTCTGGGGTTTCGTACGTGCAAAGATTTAATTTTGTTGTCGAGTGTACTTGCCTTGCTGAACGAATGTTAATTAATTTAAGACTGAAAATTCTGTGAACATTTGTGGTGGCGTCTGTACCTGAAAATTAGTCTCGAATAAATTAAATATTTTTGTCGATATCATGTGAGGTTATACAAAGTAAGTTTTGATTACATTACAGCTAAGAAAATCTTAAAGAATACGAAAATGTGTGACGACCTAAAATATTTTGTATCCTCAGGCCTTCCCACCAAGGTCCCTGAGGGGTAGGCAGAGGTATATAGGTAGTACCTACACACCCACTTTCTGCCAGAGATATATTATATGGTGTGAGCATTCAAATCTACTAATTAATGCCTAAACCTAATTCTAAATACCGCTAGTTTCATTATTATATAAATATTACATACAAATCATCGCCCGTATGACTCTAGAGCCTTCTCTAGACTTACAGACTTGTTTCGGATCGTCCACATTGCACAACATGTAAACGATACGGAATAAAAAAATAAAATAAATCAAACGTAATTTATAATTTTATGCTCTATAGCATTTAGAGAAGGGTCATTTTAGTATAAAAATATCTGTATATTTTTACCTTCCCATAATGTTCGCTCACTCGACCAAAACAAGGATTTGACATATCATTTTTAACAAAATTGATATTATTCCATATCACCCCACCGTCCGTGTGTGGTATTACGTTCCCTATCTTTAGTAAATCAAAGGGATATTTCGGCATTTTGACAAATACGAGACCGACAAATAATATAGATATTAATAATACCTTCTATAGCAAATGTTACCTTATTGGGTGAGTTTTAGAGTCGTGTTTGGTATTTAGATTTTTTTTATTCAAAGGTTTTATATTATCATGGGATTTGGTCCGATTTGTTGTGAAATTCTAAGTGGCCTTTACAATTTAGTAGGCTTTACAAAAATGTATATTGATTTTTTAGATTCACAAATTTATAAATGAGACTCCGAAGGAAACATTATGTTAATTTAAAAACGTAGGTACTTTAAATCAAAGTCGTCCACTCTTTAATCTGAGCACCATTAAAACCTGCTTTTCGGATCTCGATATGGCTTTCACCGTCAGCTAAATATGTAATATGAACGTTTTAACAGGTAAATATATTTTTTCGTACGTATATGTAACTAATGTATATACTCAAAAAAGATTTTTCTAAATGTGACTCGTATGAAGTCGGGCAGGTTAACAACAATTACTTCAGACATATCACAGGGTTATAAGAAGCGAACATTTACGTACTCTACAACTGTTTCTTGTAAATACCTTAGTAATATTCAGCTAAAGGCTTCTCATACCATCGGCCAGCACCACCAGGTGTAGGCAAACCCAGGGACCCGCGCGTATTCGCGCGCGGCGTTTGATACCTCCGGCCCCCGAAACGGATTCCTCCACCCCCTTGCGAGGGTGTGAGACGACCTGAATTGATAAAGGCTTCTCATAAGGGCCCCGAAGGATAGGCAGAGGTATATAGGTAATATCCACACACCCACTTTCCGCCAGAAATATATTTTTAGGGATTACAGTCGCCTCGGATCCACGGCTCGATACATACTATCATATTGGATAAACAATTACCATGTTCTAATATTACGTAAATACAGTTATTATGATGTTAGGTATGAATGCAACATCAGCGTATCTAATTGGAGTAGGGCGATGATGCAAATCATTGACAAGGTTCACATTAGCGACTCATTACGCTGTTTGCATAATGTATTGGTAATCTCTGGTCATACAAATATATATATATTTACACTATGAATGACTTTATATGAACTATACTGGGCTGTGTCACCGAGTGGTTTGAGCAGTCGCCTGCTGCAACACAAAGACTGCAAGTTCGAATCCCGACTGTACCAAGTTTTCTGAACTTAAGTACAAATAGTGGTAAGTCACACAACGAACTTTATGGTGAAGCAAAACAAAATGAAACGCTTGAGATGAAATTCAAAGACGTATTCTTTACGCTAAGACGATGGACTCGCTATCTATCACGTTGGCACCTAAAAATATGTACTAAAAATACATATGTATTGTAGATACTAAATACTTTTGTCTACACCTAGAACGGTGTACCCTTGTCGAAAATCATGGTGGATTAGTTTATGCCCAGTGTTTTAGAGCCCAGGTGGTCTGTATCAATAAGTTTTTGTGAACTTATTCATCACACCACAAACTTTATGGCTAAGAAAAACATCGAGAGAAAATATATACGGCTTAGACGAAATATATATATATATATAAGAAATAAATAAGAGCCGTGGTGGCCGAGTGGTTCGATCAGTTGCCTGCGACGCAAAGGTCGCAAGTTCGAATCCCGACTGTACCAATGAGTTTTTCTGAACTTAAGTACAGTGATTAGTCACACCACGAGCTTTACGGTGAAGAAAAACATCGAGAGGAAACCTGCATACGTCTGAGAAGAAATTCAAAGGCGCATGTATAGTCGTGCTTGAGTAACGGCGACGGGCTCGCCATCTATCACGTTGGCACCTAATATACCTCTGGCGGAAAGTGGGTGTGTGGGTATTACCTATACACCTCTGCCTACCCCTTCGGGGACCCTTATGGGAAGGCGTGAGGATATATATTAAGAAATATAAGTTCGGACAGGATACGTGGCATGGGTCTTCAATAGAGTGGTCAGAGAAGTAGCAATCTCTATTCTTGCCGCAGATACGTTCATAGGCGTCAACGGGACAAATGGAGAGTCTATCGTGGCATTGAATTTTCCGTTTCTTTTACACGAATCTAAGTTTTAAATTACCGGACTTAAAGTTTATTGCAATAAATACAGAAAACAGTACAGAATTGGCCCTTTACACTCCCTGCCTACCCCGTGAGTATGTATGTTGTGTATAGTTGTAGTGATTACAAAATCCATACATACATACATATCATCACGCCATGTCCCTAGCGGGGTAGGCAGAGAGTATAGAGCGCCAGTTCTCTCTAGACTTACATACCTCTTTCGCTTCGTCCACATTCATCAGTCTTTTCATACATGCTCGTCGGTTTCGAGTACTCTTAACGTTCCCGTCCTTGAGAGTCCGATCGATTTGATCCAGGTAGTTGGAACGTGGCCTTCCTCTGCCTCTTCTAACAGATATACAAAGCAAAAGTGTGTGCAACACTTTTGCTTTGTATATCTGTTTCGTCATTTTTCATACTTTCCATCTCGTGTGAACATGCTTCCAAGATATACAAATTCATTCACTTGCTCTAGAATTTGCCCATTTACCAATATAGCACACTCGGTCACTTGTTCATCTCTTTCGAAATCCATATTCTATCAAAAATAAAATGCAATTTACATAACTAATATTGGCAATCCATCATGAGACTCCGCCATGCAAATAGTAAATCAATTACCCTCTTGTATCGGCACAGAGGGCACAATGGAGGAGCATTGTATGTACATTTTTGCTCGTGTTTCTGTAAACAGTATGTAAACGATGAGACTACAATAGTCAGTCTCTATGTTTGCTTTTGGCAGGGGATTGGTTTGGATACACACGGGACTTTATTTGGACTAGCTGCGGTGTTCATTTCGAGAATATTTTTTTCATCTTTGTTTTTTAATTCTCAATTATGGATAGAAAAAAAATATCCACGGTCTAATTGATTCGCTCGAACCACGAAGACGCAATATAGATTTGTATCAATGCAATATCTTTGTGTGTCCAAATTCTACACTTATTTATTAAACGTCAAATATAAAATTACCGCTTCTACCTTCCACTACTAAGTCGAACGAACATTTAAGGATGGGAACGTGAAGAGCTTACATCAGAGTGGTTCGAGTAGTTGCCTGAAACACTAAGATTTCAAGTTCGAATCCTGATTGTTCGAACCAATGAGTTTTCTAGTAGTAGAGTTTTTCAGCGAAATTTCTCTGGCGGAGAGTGGATATGTGTGTACTACCTACACACCTCTGCCTACCCCTTCGGAGACCCTTGTGGAATGGCGTGAAGATATATGAAATGTCATATAAGTATATAAGAATTATTACCTTCAGAAGTGTTATTATACGTAGGATGATGTGGATGTATCTATTACTAAAATAAAGAATGAGTATTTGAAACCGGCATGTATGAAGTGACTGATGAATATGGATGAATCGAAATGACACCTCTTACGTTTCATATTCATGAGTCTAAAGAGAACTGGCCCTACTCTCTCTGCCTATCTCTTTACGGATTTTCTTAATGATAATTATGTATGAAAGAATTGTGCTCGACGCAACAGCTTCTCGTGTATTCATCGAATATATCTGTATTCACTGTAGTTTTTTCAGTTACTTCCTTTCCACGATTGGTTTAAAATCGTTTGCAACGAACAATTGTTTCGTATCTCTTTGATTTTGAATTTCATTAGTCCATGCGACTCTGGCTTATTTGAATACATTAATTTTTGTTTTCATTTTGAACTGAGAACATTTTTGACTTTTTAGGGTAATTTACTAAGTAAATTATTGGAGCTCTCTTGGAGTCCAGCTCTGATTGCGATTTGTTTGCGGATGGATGGCAGACTATCATGTCGGCATGTCTGGAGTATTGCGAGGCGAATGTATGAATGATGTTTATATATTTTCTTCTATGTTGTGTATATACTGTGCATGTAATTCTACGTATTGTGTACTGTACATATTGTGTACTGCATTTAAGTATAATTAGCTACATACTGGCCGTTCTAATATGTATTCTTATAAATAAATAACATTAAAATAAATATATACAAAAATGAACACGTATCTTCCATCGGCACTACACAGATCCTCAAAAACATAGGAAGAGAATAGAACTTTAATTTTGCCGGAGATATATTTAGGCGTACGTCACAGATGGCGAGTCCGTCGTCGTTTGACTAGCAATACATAACGTCTCCCAATTTCTTGTCAAACGTATGCAGCTTTCCTCAAGATGTTTTTCTTCAGCCCTAGCGTCTTTATAACCACTATATAAAACGGAAACTATTTTCGAATTCCCAAAGAAACTTCAAAATCGCAATGAAGGCGAGATAAGGCGCCAGTAACGCAATCATGGAACTATGGCACATTCGGCGCCGGATATTGTCGCATCAAAACTCCACTCGGTTTAATATTGTACTAAGATAAAAGAAGCAGTAACATTGCGTTTCTTTAGTTCTCGCTTTGTCTCTGGGAAGTTTGTTCAAACCATTGAGTAGGCAGCCAAATGGATGCGGCACTTGCGAATCCTACGAATATTATTAATAATTCATTAATACTACGAATATTATTAATGTTCAAGTTTATGAGGATGTATGTACCTTTTTCATGCAAAAACAAGTCAATCAATCTGATGATACTGACCATCGGAAAATCACAATTTATAAAGATATTGTGTGATAATTGGCTAAAATATATCGATAGGTATGTAAAGCCGTGGCCGAGCGGTTCCAGCAGTTGCCAGCAATACAAAGGTTGCAAGTTCGAATCCCGACTGTGTTTTTGTGAACTTAAGTAATATTTTGTCACACCACGAGCTTTCCGGTAAAAGAAAGCATCGAGAGGAAGCCTGCACAAAATCAAAGACTTATGCATAGTCAAGTGGCACCTAAAAATATATCTCTGGCGGAAAGTGTAGGTTCGGTGCATTCAGACATTACAACAATTCACTGAATACTGTGTTGATAATAAGTAATAATATATGATGATAAATTTGGGGTAGGCAGAGGTGTATAGGTAATACCCACACATCCACTTTCCGCCAGAGGTACCTATATTAGGTGCCAACGTGTCAGATGGCGAGTCCATCGCCGTTACTCCAGCACGACTATACACACTGCCTACCCCTTCGGGGACCCTTGTGGGAAGGCGTGAGGATATATGATATTATTATTATTATGATAAATTATTATTATTACTATTTAATGGAATTTCATTTAAATAAATTAAATAGAATTCGTGAGTTTAGAGTGAGTGTTTTCCGCGAGTACATGAGTTCATAAAGCATATTATTTTGCTTGGCAATTTATTTGCCACATCCTTTTTTCTTGACTCGCATTCTTAGTACATTAAACACAAGATAATAAGTGTTGATTCTGTGAATTTTCCTTGTTATTTTCCGACGAACGGGAGTCAATATGAGAATAATAAGGGTACACTTGTTATTCAATTAAAAACAAATATTGACTTTCGACACTCACAACTTTTGCTCTTGCTGACTATAGAAATAATAAGATAATATAAGATAAGTTCTTAGAGTAACTTGTGTTCACGCCGAGTTCCCAACGAGGTAGGCAGAGAGTATAGAGCGCCAGTTCTCTCTAGACTTAAATACCTCTGTAAGAAAAATATGTTTACATATCATCACGCCGAGTTCTTCACGGGGTACGCAAAGAGAGTAGCGAGCTAGATCTCGTTTGACTAGCAGACCTCTTTCGCTTCATCCACGTTTATAGGTCTCTTCATACATGCTCGCCGGTGTCGAATACTCTTGACGTTCCCATAATCGTGTGCGAGGGTTCGATCGGTCAGATCTCAACTAATTTCCTATACTTGGAACGTATTCCTCTGCCTCTTCTTCCACACGTTATTTTCATATGTCCAAACCAACGTAACGTGCGTTTTCTCATCTTTACCAACATACACGTCAACTGCTAGGCGAATCTTCACATTTCAAATTTGTCTATTTAATGTGGTTATCCCGCATTTTTCTTAGGGAAATAAAAATAGTCTAGCATTTGCCATCAAACCACCAAAAACAATAGTTTGAAAGGCAATTATGCTAAGTGTTGGACTCAGATCACAACAAAAAGCCGTGATTAATGGCGCGAGAGGCTATCAGTCTAGACTGGTTAATGCATTCTGTATCGTCAGTTGATTTTAATAAATACTCCATCGTGATTGGGGCGTTTTCGCCAAAGTTCAAAGCATTACCAAAGAAATTCTGAAGTAATTTAATGGAACGGACACGTTTTTTGTGACTAATATTCAGGTAAAAAAGACACTAAGTTTATCCATCGGCAACTGACAATCTACCTAGTTCAAGAAAATAGTTTCACCTGTCAAATCTAATGAAGTGCTGTTTTTTTATCCATTTATTAATATTTCTATTTTAGACCATAAGCACCAAAAAAAAAATCGTTAAATAAGTTAATTTCCTGATCTGTTATTACTACACTTGTAAAACTTAGATAAGGAATAGCGGAGATGCCTGACATAGGTGTCTGTTGATCCCTAAAAGGGTGCCCCAACAGCACATTGCTAAACATTGTTCTTTTTACGAAATTAACATCATTAATTATTTATTTTTATTAAGGTACACCAACAATATACATATTTGGACACTGTAATATAATAATCTTAAATTAAAAACCTAATATGTAGATCAATAATAGGCCGCAGAATATAGCAAATAGCAGCCGTGGTGGCCGAGTGGTTCGAGCAGTTGCCTGCGACACAAAGATCGCAAGTTCGAATCCCGACTGTACCAATGAGTTTTTCTGAACTTAAGTACAATGATTAGTCACACCACGAGCTTTACGGTGAAGGAAAACATCGAGAGGAAACCTGCATACGTCTGAGAAGAAATTCAAAGGCGTATGTATAGTTGTGCTTGAGTAACGGCGATGGACTCGCCATCTGTCACGTTGGCACCTAATATACCTCTGGCGGAAAGTGGGTGTGTGGGTATTACCTATACACCTCTGCCTACCCCTTCGGGGACCCTTGTGGGAAGGCGTGAGTATATATTATATATTATTATATTATATATAATAGGCATACACAACACTTTTATAATGTGTTATATGAAAATTAAAAAGAAAGTAAGTAATATATGTTTTGCTTATCTATGAACACTGTCATTAATTACATTATTATTAATATACTAGTTGTCCCGCCCCGCTTCGCCCGGGTGAAAAAGTAAAATTTCCTGAAACACGATAGTAGCGCCACCTATCGGGTCCAATTGTAAAGTAAGCTATCCTATCTTTAAAGTTGGATCAAACTGCACACGGTGTGCAAATTGATGGAATTCGTTTAAGTAGTTTAGGAGTCCATCGCGGACAAACAGCGTGACACGTAATTTATATATATTAAGATTTAATTCCAACGGCGAACTAAAATTCGTTACATAGACACAAAGCTTACAGACGTGTATTTAACACATATAACGAGTTTACCTTCCCTACATGTCACGCATTACCGTTGATACATACAATCTATTGTCTGAATTGAGATGTACAGACGTGCAACAATCCATTTAGCTCCAAGGCAATCCAATCCATTTGCAAATAGAAGTAGAATTCGTTGGTTAATTGTGGTTTTACAAACTTTGATATTCACATTTTACACCTTATTTACAATCAATTTTGAACTCTATAAGTAAACGGATAGAGGCTCTGAAGCTCGTCGGGGAAAACCATTTGTTGGTTTTCAGTCAACCGGTCGAAATACGAGCATTGTTCATTTCTGTGCCGTGAGTGAATTGGTTTTGAATGTAAAGGGTTTTAAGCTTTTATTGGCGATACAACTCTTGTTTAAGGCTGTATTTTGGACGTGATATAAGATGTGTTTTTAGGGTTCCACACCAAAGGGTACAAAAAGGAACCATTATAATCTCAATTCGGGATCTGTCATATACTTTATATGTCCATAGCAGTAGCAACCCGCCTTGGCTTCGCACGGGTTTTATTTAGCAGAGGATCATAATTAGGTTGCTTTGCTTGTATATATATAATAAACATTTCATAAAAATATCATCATCGCATCAGAATCTTTAGTTTTTGAGTTTCCCAGCGTGACCCAGACCCAGCGTGGGGACAACTTTTATAACAATTACATATATTCTCACGCCTTCCCACAAGGGTCCCTGAAGGGGTAGGTAGTGTATAGGGAGTACCCGGGGCTTTTTCATGTTGTTTTAGTGGTGCTAAATCTTATTGTGCCGAGTTATGGTGACCGAGTGGTTGTAGTAGTTGCATGCAACACAAAGACTGCAAGTTCGAATCCCGCATGTACCAATGACTTATTCCGAACACAAGTACAGTGATTACTCACTCCACGAGCTTGATGATGGAAGATTATCTCTAGATTTATTTTAATTAATTTATTACATCTCTTTATATTTACTATTTAATTAAGAACTTCATGCTTACATAGATAGTCAATACTATAGCATAACCGAAACATAAACTAGAAATTAGCCTTTACTATCTGCACAAAGTTGAAATCGGATCGGAGCGGATCTGTTTATTTCATGCAAACTCTACACAAAAAGTATACAATACTTTTCTGTATATATAAACAAACAAAGAAAAAGGTTCTAAGGTTTCCCTTATTACGAAGGAAAGCAATAACAAGACAATCATGTTCGTGCGTGAAACGTGATATTTTAAAAGAAAAAAAATATTCGGACATGACGTGAAACCTTTAAAATGGCTTCCCCAGGGAGTCGGGACCAATTTAGTTCCTCGGACTCTCTATTGAGTGAAATACAAAACACACGAGCCGATATAAATTCCTTTGAAGTATACACTTCTTTGGGGAAAATATTGGCTTAATTTAGCGAAGGATTTGTTTGCTTGGTATCTTATGGGAGTTTCAATATATTTGATAAAGGGTGGCTTAGATTGAATTTTATTGGAATTCAATTATGCTAAGAATATGGTCATTATTTTTATATATATTATTGTGACAACTATTCACTGGGTTTTTGATACGTGTTTAGATTCACAATACGATCACGTTCCTACTACTTAGTAAAATCGATTGGATTGGAATACCAAGCGTACCGATTCGAAACCGTAGCGCATGTATAAAGAGGCAGATACAGTTGGAAGAAGCGATAGAGGTAGTTGTCTAGAGAGTCTAGAGAGAGTTGGCGCTCCACTTAGCGTACTAACATGTATATATGTAAAAATTATGAAATATTAATGGAGGCGACCTTTCAAACCTAGTTAGGCATGATGGAATAGCGATTTCTGGATTTTAAACCGACATTTACAAATCTACCGAATAAAAATACATCATACTTTCCATAATCAAAAGTAAAAAATTAAACGTAACGACATGAAAATGGTTTTCATTTGACACAAAGGGAATATTAAATTTTAATAGGCGCTACATCGTGACGCGTCGACGCGTGACTTACTCAAAGGGAACATTCCTTTGACCAGCCATTACATTTTGGGTATTAATTAGTAGGCTTTGAATATTGGGAGCGCAATAATTTTATATCCTGTCTTTAATAGATTTTCCGCCTGTATATGCGTTGTTTGGTCGCGTTTCAGCAAGCAGTAATATAAATACACTGTCGGGTATGTATATATATATATATATACAATTTTATATGTTTTATTTTGTATTTTTCGGCAAAAGAAAATATCGAAACGAAACCGGCATACGTTCGAGATGAAATTCAAAGGCAGGTATACCTGTATAGTAGTGCTAGAGTAACGGCGATGGACTTGTCATCTGTTTGATTGTTTGCAAGTTTTTGAAATTGTTTGCAATTGATAAACTCAACAATTCTCAACCAATTTAATAAAACTCTTAAGAAAAGCTAAATGATTCCTAACTAGCTGTGTCTCGCGGTTTTAACCACGTACAATTTAATTAGTTACAGTTTTCTTCTACAAAAGAACACATCTTTCCTATATTATATACTAGCTTATGCCCGCGGCTTCGCCCGCGTGGAGTTCGAAAAAGTAGCTTTGGAAATTTTTCTGTTAAAATCGGTTCAGCCGCTATGCCGTGAAATAGTATTTTTCAGGATAAATAAAAAATGTTGCCTATGTCCTATTCCCAGAAATAAGCTATCACCATGTCAACTTTCAGCCAAATTAGTTCAGCCGTTTGGCCGTGAAAGAACCGCAAACATCCAAACTTACAAACTTTCACATTTATAATATTAGTAAGAAGTAAGATTATGTTACTCGATAAAGATGTAGCTTTCTAAAAGTGAAAATAAAATACAATTCAGTCGAGTACGTTACGCAATCGTAACAAAAAAAGGATAAATCTAATCTTTCCTCCTTAAAATATTAGTTTAAATTTGGAATACTAAATGTCAAATCTAAATTAACGTGGAAAGAACCGCGGGGTACATCCAGTAAAATAAAACCCTAACCATTATGACTCCTTCATAACTATGGAAATTGTTACGAGTACGAGATTGTACGTCATTCATGCGACACCTAAACGTTTTACACCCAATACTAAACGTAAAGCAAGAAACTCATTAGCACTTACGCGCCGAGTGCGTTAAAACGTACCGTAAACGGTGCGCTAATCCGCGGCGCGCGTAAAACTCGAGCAATGGAACGCGTTAACGTTATCTGACGTTATGTGGCTATAATGTTCCAAATAAACGTCGAATGTGTTTGTCATTAGATAAGAAATGTATGTTTGTTTGAAGTTACATTAACCTACTTCAAGATTTACTCGGGGTCCTGATGTTCACCATTTTTTTGAGGAGGTCTTGCGCCGTCCATCATCACCGCTTCGTTGAAAGGAGACTCCGAACACTGAATTAGGAATACGAAATCTTTTACGAAAGTTTTTTTTATACCACACAGGTGACAAACAAGCATGCAACAACAGGCATGCAAACAAGCGTCCATAGGCGACCGCATACCACCAGGGGTATCGCTAGCGCGCTGCCGACCCTAATATTTAATTAGATCTGCATTATTATTATATTGACTGTGCCACAAGGCTTCATCTATGTTAATTTGATTTAATTTTGGTTCCTTTTAAAATATTAAAATATGTGTTAATCCATCTATCTCTGGGCGAAGTTTCATCCAAATCCGTTCAGCCGTTTTGGCGTAATTGAGAAAAAACCGTGGCGGCCGAGTGGTTAGAGCAGTTGCCTGCGACACAAAGATCGCAAGTTCGAATCCCGACTGTACCAGTGAGTTTTTCTGAACTTAAGTACAGTGATTAGTCACACCACGAGCTTTACAGTGAAGGAAAACATGTACACATATACACCTCTGTCTACCCCATCGGGGACCCTTGTGGGAAGGCGTGAGAGTAACAACCACTCACAAATTTTCGCATTAGAAGGTATATCATTATTAAAAAACACGGGTATCAAAGCGATATCGCAAGCGATGGCGTGGCGTAGCACCATTTACTTAACTGCTACGGGCTACGAATTCGTAGCGAATATTTTAGAGAGTATATATTTCTAGACGTTTAACTGGCAGTCAATAACATAAGCTTACAATCTACACGTTGTCTATTGGTCTCCCTAACGAATAGAGAAGATACAGACTGTAAGTGTTAGTAGCACCAGACTGTAAGTATGTTGAGCGCTTTTTTACTTACCAATTGTTAGACATGACTTCGGACACTTTCATACAAAGTAGACAAGAAATTCTTGCAGGCAAACTGGCTGGGAATGACAGCTAGCTTAAAGGGGATTCAGGCTTCCAGCAAGTATAACATGGGATAACATAGTGGAGTGATCTTTGAGTGTCATCATCATCGCCACCTGTCACGTTAGCACCTAAAATATAGCTCCGGTGAAAAGTGGGTGTGAGGGAGATCTATACACTTCTGCCTTACCTTCGCAGACTCTTCTAAGAAGGCGCGTATATCTTTGAGTGTTGTTTGAAATAGTTGTTCTATATCTCTCACTTCTCTTCTTTAATTCCCAGAGCGTGAAAACTCGTTCATTGCTATAAAAAGATGGCCAACTTGTGTATGGAATGGCAATTATTATGCCTCCATACATTTTAAATCAACGTATCTTCACCACGTAAATATGACTGAACGCAATAAACTCAAAACTACACGACGGATTTCAAAGTAACTTTCATTATGAGTTTCACGATGTTCTCGAAGAAAAGTTTGTGAATACAATTTATCTTTAATAGGTACTTTTTTCGCGTAGGTAGTGATAAATTAAATTATGTAAACAGAGGGTCTGTAAATAGGATTAATAATAAAGCAAGCTTGCTTACAAGTAATTATTTTTAGTCTCCGCTAAAAAGCGAAGGTATTAAACAGCTCATCCAAAGAAATACTTAATCTCTAATTACTCGTAAAGCGTAAGTCGCAGATGTAATTTTAATCGCCACCCTTCACCCTCTCACTACAGCAAGATGTAAGCGTGGTGAGTTGTAAACTGTGTAGGCGGAGAGCTGGTGGCATTTTCTAGAGTTTACAGAAATAGCAAGAATATTTACTTATATTATAATATAACAATTTGTTTTTTTCTATAACGTGCTAATTTCTGAAACTAATTATCCTCAACCCCGCGCCTTCCCACGAGGGTTTCCGAACGGGTAAGCAGAGGCGTATAGGTAGTCTCACGCCCACTTTCAGCTCGCCATTTATTTTCGCTGTCAATGTGACAGATGGTGAGACGCCTCGTATGTATAGTCGTGTTTGAGGTAAGCCTCAAACACGACTATACATACGCCTTACAATTTCTTCTCAAACGTTTGCTCCGGTTTTCCTCTCGACGTATTCCTTCCTCAAAACTCGTGGTGTGACTAATCACTGTATTTAAGTTTAGAAAACTTATTGGTATAGTAGAAATTCCAACATGTAACCTTTGTGTTGATTAAACAGATTATTCGATTAGAAAAACTTACATTAGATAACCTATTTATTTTGAAAAGCTAAAGGTTATTTATCTTACTACCCAAGGGAGCGGAGCAATAATTACTATGTATTGAACATCGAAAAGTACTACTGAATTTCTAGAACTCCTCAAAGAATGGCTTTTCTAATAGAGCAACAATGCCTAACATGAAATCATTATTTGATGAAAACATTTGGGAAACCAGATTGACTCCTCCAAGCGATAATTCTTGTAAGAACAATGCCTACTTCCGATAAAACTTACACTTACACCTTAGCCTCCAACTCAATTCTATTAAGTTTAATGCCTACTTGCGATAAAACACCACACTTAGCCTCCAACTCTTAGTCTATTAAGTTAATGTATCACATTTTATCTTGTTGTCAAAACAAGCAAGTTTTAATGTTTGCAATTTGAGGAGTAATCACGAGGAAAAGGAAGTTTATGGAATGCCAGACATTTAGCTTGAAGATTATGCTTGGATGTGTTTCGCTGTTAATGTGGGATGTATTATGTATTTTGTCTGTTTGAAGTAGAATTCTTAGTATTTTGTAATCAACCTGGCAAACTGACTCTTAAAATGCCTTTGAGCGTAACCAAAAAACGTCAAAACTTCAGATTTTCATTAGGTTTAATTAAATTTCAATTTCAATTAGTTTTTATGGAAAGGAAAGGAAGGTTTAGGTTAGAGTTGATGCTACCTACGACATAATATAATATTATCTCTACCCGTGCGAAGCCCGTGAGAAACCCGTGTTGCTAGTTGTATAATTTTTCTGATTGTATATACCTCAGGAATAGAACCAGCTACCTAACCCGTATATAAACCTCTCGCTTAAGATTAATTAAAGAGTCACTCCTTAATCTCACCTCCTTAACCTTCCTAAACCACAAAATAAGTTTTAGCATTTTTTATGAGTGGTTTAAGCCATTCTGACTTATTGCAGGTGATCTGTTCCAATTAGTGATTCTGGTGATTCGAAATCCAGTGATTCACCATATGAATTGAAAAACCGTGATAGGTTTACTATCGTGACAGATATAGCTACGAGAGAGTTATTTAAGTGTTATAACTCCTCTAGTTATAGACACTTATATAATAACTCTCTTGTAGCCATATCTGTCTGTATTGTCTTTGAAGACTCATGTGGGATTGCGTGATGATGTACAACATAGTCGAGAATGGCGGCATGAAAATACATAAAGGCGAATAGCCTATATAAATATATGAAATATATGAGAATAGCAGTTCCTTCCATATAAATTAATTTAACGACAACTGTTTTTGCCTGAAAACATTTATCCTGAACGGAATATAAATTATTCGGTTATTAATCGAAGTGCACAAGTTGGATAACAATGCAGTCTCGTGTGCTATTCGCAAATGGAACTAATCGCTTAATGCAGGTAAATCCGTCGCAAGAACTTTGCTATTCGTCTGGGCTATATTGACGAGTTTCCCGAAGAGGTTGAATGTTTCAGTGTTCGTACCAAGAGGTCTAGTCGATTTGTTTCTGATATTATACACGAATGAGTTCACCAGCTAACATAAAATCACAAGAATTTGATGATTGATAACACGAGAGTTACGGTGCAGGAAAACATCGTGAGGATGTTTTCCTACACCGTTGTTGGTAAAGAAATTAAAAGAGGCAACGGACTCGGACAACGGATCTGTCGGCCCAAATATATTTCTGGCAAGAAGTGGTTGCTATTGCACGAACGCGGTCGAATACAATATATATCTTATCTACATTAATATAAGCGAGTATCTCTATATTATATATATATATATATATAATAGTATATTGAGCATCAGTCTTTTGGTATTACAGCGGTGCGTTTATGGAATCAGCTTCCTTCCAAAATTAGGATAGCTCCCACCAAAATAATTTTCAAGCGCCTAGTAAAAGAGTACTACTGGAAAGCATCTTAGAACTCAAATATTTACTAGTCTCCTATATGTATAAATATAGTATAATGTTTCTTGTAATATATATCTGTGATGTGTATGTAACTTGTCTGTGTATGTTCATATATTGTATGTATGCCTATTTATTTATTTTGTATTTATTGTATAATTCATATTTTTTTCATATCCATAAGCTAATCCTTTTGTGCTCACCCGCTTCAATGTTTCTCCTGTCAAGGGTGGTTGACTGGTAGAAAATGCTTTAGCATTAAGTCCACCACTGTACTTTAATTGTGCAAAATGTTAAATAAATAAAAAAATAAATATATTTCAAATCCTGCAATAGGTATAGACATTAAGATATATATACTTATAATTGCTATATGTATACATAGATACATACCTATAATCACGCCGAGTTCCTAACGGGGCAGACAGAGAGAATAGATCGCTAGTTTTTTCTAGACTTGCATACCTCTTTCGCTTTGTCCACATTCATCAGTCATCATAGATACCTACCAGTTTCGAGTACTCTTGACGTTCCCATCTTTGAGTGTCCGATCGATATTTATGATGCAATAGATATTTAAGATCTATAAAATATAATACCCAAAGGATAGGCAATGTGTTATCAGTCTTATATAGGGACAGCTGGTGAGTCAGTAGTGTGTATTTCATATTTCGCAAGAGTATACGCCTTATGAATTTTATTTCTTGACCTACAGTTTTAGACCTTTTTGAAAACTGCACGACTTGTCCTCATATCTCACATTCTATGCGAAATTGAAGCGAGTTTCTTTACACTCCGAGTGGTATCATAGTAAGAGCTCCTAATATAAAATTTCATCAATAAAATCTCAATAAGCTAACAAGTAATGCATAGACGTCGAGTCCTGAGAAGCAAAGTGCTCAACAGTACAATATGTTCGAAAGCTTTTTCATTTCAGTTACGTATAAGTTTACTGTAAACATTCCTTCCACTCCTGGAGTACCTTTCAGCTATATGGAAAATATTCGTTGAGTGTTCGCTCATCCTTGTTACTTACCAGCTATACTACGCGATTTTGTCCACGTTTCTTATGGTTTTTCTTTACCAGAGAGCCGTGGTGGCCGACTGGTTCGAGTAGTACACAAAGATGCAACTTCGAATCCCGACTCTACCAATGAGTTTTTGTGAACATCAGTACAGTGATTAGCCACACCACAGGTTTTCCGGTGAAGGAAAACTGCAAACACTTGAGAAGAAATTAAAAGGCTTTATATAATAGTCGTCGTGCTTGAGTATCGGCGTCGGACCCGCATCTGTCACGTTAGCACCTAAAATATATATCTATATGGGTACTAGCTATACACCTCTGTCTACTCCTTCAGGGACTCTTGTGGAAGGGCGTGAGGATATTGTGTTCTTTATATACTACTATGGTGGCAAAATGCAGTCCGCCGGATGGTAACTGGTTTCAACCGCCTATCGAAGGTTGCAGAATCAATAATCATAAATATTACTCCCTTCCTTGAGAACACAGTAGTATAAAAAAATCACTTAAACAGACCTGGGCGGCATAGCTAGTATTTCAAACGCACTATACCAAAACAATAATGTCATATGTATATATGTATATACATGTACGTAGTAGTTAGGATAGTACGTGAGCGGCGGCCATTAAACCGCGAGTAGAGTATGACAATTCAATTTGAGCCCCAATAATATCGGCTTACACAATAATGGACAAAGAAATCCAGCATTTCGGGGCAACCTGATGTGGCAAGCGCATGTTCATATTAAGCGTACCGAGTCATTATTAGTTCTTTATGGGCATATCACATGTTTTTATAAATAATGGAGATAGCTGGACAGAAAGGGTAACAAACAAAGAAGTGCTCAAAATAGTCGAAAAATTAACTAAGGATACATACATACATGTAATCACGCCTCTTTCCCGTAGGGGTAGGCAGAGGCCTTCTTTCCACTTGCTACGATCGTTACATACTTGTTTCGCTTCGTCCACTTTCATTATTCTCTTCATACATGCTCTTCGGTTTATGGTACTCTTGACCTGGCCTTTTTTCAAGACGTCCCTAATTTGGTCTCGAAACGTCCTCCTAGGTCTACCTTTTTCAACGCTTTCATTCACACTCGGTTAACTAAGTACAGTTGAGAATAGTAGAGGGAAGAGGATAGCCACCTTATACGACATGACAGCTTCTTTAGAAATATTTTAGAAGGTAGAGGGGAATAGAGGAAGAGCAAGAGCAATATTAACATACATGAGTCATTTAGTATAGGGTCAAAGGTCAAAAGAGAGTACTCGATAAATATTATACACTAAAACTTTTAAGGTAATCCAATAAGTATTTTTTTCTTCCGAAAACCCCAAGTGTCGTACTACGAACAGTGCATACGGTTCATTATAACGACCACAGCAGAAGACGCATCAAAGCATAAACCGGGGGCGGTAAATTGCGCCGGACCGACGGATGAGTGGTAAAAAATACTGCGCCCTTTATATGGGTGGTGGACATGCCATGCTTTACCATAACCTGCCTATATTGTATTTGGTCTTTATTGTTTTGGATATCGAATATAAAAAACGAACCCTCAAGTTATCGATTTAGAGTTCTATATTGTATGTATATTACGGAATATTTGTTTTCATTACGGCTTCACTAAGATAGGACTAAATAAAGGAATATATTGTAAAAAATATATATTATAATAATAACATCCTCACGCCATAAAAAATAAATATAATAATATATCCTCACGCCTACCCACAAGGGTCCCCGAAGGGGTAGGCTGAGGTGTATAGGTAAAATCCACACACCCACTTTCCGCCAGAGGTACATTAGGTGCCAACGTGACAAATGGCGAGTCCATCGCCGTTACTAAAGCACGACTATACATACCTACGCCTTTGAATTTCCTCTCAGACGTATGCAGGTTTCCTCTCGATGTTTTCCTTCACCGTAAAGCTCGCGGTGTGACAAATCACTGTACTTAAGTTAAAAAAAACTCATTGGTACAGTCGGGATTCGAACTTGCGACCTCTGCGTCGCAGGCAACTGCTCGAACCACTCGGCCACCACGGCTCTCATAAAAAATAACGTACATAAATAAACATTGATGACAGTCGTGCTTGAAAGTCAGCGATAGACTTAATGCCTGATAGGAGAGTGTTGTGTGTACGTTAGAGATGAAATTGTGACAGTAAAATCTTAACATATATAAATTAAGTGTCACGTTGTTTGTCCGCGATGGACTCCTAACTACTTAACCGATTTCAATCAAATTAACACACCGTATGCAGTTTGATCCATCTTAAAAGATAGGATAGCTTACATCACCATTGGACCCGATAGGTGGCGCTGCGATCGTGTTTCAGGAGGTTTAACTTTTTCCCCCGGGTGAAGCTGGGCGGGACAGCTAGTAACAAATAAAAGATAAAAAACAATAAAATTATGACAATCATATTCTATGACGGATGGCGACAGACTATATATAAGGTTTGTGTTTTGTCTTCTTACCCCTTAAGGGCTCCTAGTTGGACGGCGTGACGATATACAAGATGACAATGTAAGAAACATAGCGAAATTGTGTGGACAAAGAGACAGGGGAAGATCACGTTCCAACTACCTAGATCAAATCGATCTGACACTCAAGGTTGGGAACATCAAGAGTACTCGAAACCGGCAAGCAAAGATGAATGTGCCTGAAGCGAAAGAGGTCTGTAGAGAACTGCCGCTCTATTCTCTCTGCCTACCCATTATGATATGACGTATAGAAAGTAAATGTTAAAACTTTCGTGCATTACCTTTATTGCACACATAAAGACAGCAGTCATCCTTAACATAACGTATCGTAACATATTGCCCATTAAAGCCGGGTGAGACCATTCCCAATTAAGCAGATTGAAGCGAGTTAACGACCCGACGTTAAACTGCGTTTAAATAGTGAATCGGACAGTTTATGGGTTTGGCTCTAGATGCTCGTTTGTCTTCGAGTGGCGGTGTTATAGTGGGCTTTGTGGGGTTGATGTGTTGGTATTTTATTTGATTACCCGTTGGTATGGACGGTTGGTATGGCATGCAGATTTTTGTGTAAAGATGTTTGATTGGTTTGATTTCGTATATAGGTATATATAAACATATATACGCGCTTTTGGAAATGTTTACTGGTATTTAAAAATCAATCAACATATACATTTTGAAATTAGTCTTTGCCACACCCTTGGAGAAATATGCGGAGATATAGGGAAAAATATTTCATTTACTTATTGAACATTATTATTGATTAATATTGATACAAATATAAGACGGCCGTCGGGTCTAGTGGTTAGACCAGCTGACTGCGAAAATTAAGGTCGCGGGTTCGAATCCTGCTGAGGGCAGATATTTGTGTGATGAACACGAGTATTTGTGCCTTAGTCTTGGATGTCCTATGTATTTATGTATATATCTATCTATTTAAGTAAATATATCGTTGTCTAGTTACCATAACACAAGCTTTGCTTAATTGGGACTAGGTCAATTTGTGTGGAATTGTCCCCGGGTCTTTATTTATTATAGTACATGCTTTATGGTAGTTCTTTAGCTCCTTACGTCTTATAAATATATTAAAATCTCTGAGAGTGAGTGGATATACATCAGTCTATTTCTTTAACTTTTTGAATAATGATGACAATAGCATGCCATGATACGCCCTAGAACGACAAAACAGGATGGACTCTTAAGGATTCATCAGTCACGTGTGAATTGGTGTGATACGTCGGAAGCGAGGGTGGCGCGGCTAATGTTGGTGTTACACGGGTAATAATAATAGTATTCATTTATTACAGACAGAAAATCTTACAATTTCTTAAAAGAGCCGTGGTGGCCGAGTGGTTCGAGCAGTTGCCTGCGACGCAAAGGTCGCAAGTTCGAATCCCGACTGTACCAATGAGTTTTTTCTGAACTTAAGTACAGTGATTAGTCACACCACGAGCTTTAAGGTGAAGGAAAACATCGAGAGGAAACCTGCATACGTCTGAGAAGAAATTCAAAGGCGTATGTATAGTCGTGCTTGAGTAACGGCGATGGACTCGCCATCTGTCACGTTGGCACCTAATATACCTCTGGCGGAAAGTGGGTGTGTGGGTATTACCTATACACCTCTGCCTACCCCTTCGGGGACCCTTGTGGGAAGGCGTGAGGATATATTATATTATTATTATTTATTATTATTAACAACAATTTAAAATATTTATTAAATCTAAAACCACAAGGCCGTGGTGGCCGAGTTGTTCGGGCAGTTGCCTGCGACACAAAGATCGCAAGCTCGAATCCCGACTGTACCAATGAGTTTTTATGCACTTATGTACAGTGATTAGTCGCACCACGAGCTTTACGGTGAAGCAGTGCGAGAATAAACTTGCATACGTCTGAGAATCCATTCAAAGGCGTATGTATAGTCTTGCTTGAGTAACGGCGATGGACTCGCCGTCTGTCACGTCGGCACTTAAAATATATCTCGGTTTCGGACATTAGCTGTGTGGGTACTACCTATAAACCTATACACGCCTATATAACATCTGAATAAAATTTGATAATAATTGGTATAGACAGATTGGATTTTAAAATATGTAGGTATCTACTATTTTATTAGTGACTGCTTAACTTGCTGGAAGCAAAACTTCCGAAGTGGCAACAGTTTGGTATTTTTTAAGTGTTTTGACGGTAAAATGGGAATTGCATTCATTCGTTGGATTTAAATGTTCAATGTACACGGTAAGTATATTAAAGTTTTTAAATGAATGAAACAATGTTGAAAACAATATACGGTTCAATGGACTGAACGTTCCGCTAAATCGTAAAATTTATCGTTAAACCAATGTGCACTCAATCCATCAGAATTTTACTTCAAAGCTTGTCGGAATTCTTCAAGTAGGAAATTTAACAGATCTCGTTCTTTATTTGAATTCATTTGGATATCCTTCAAACTCTTATGATAGTACACATACATACATATCATCGCGCCAAGTCCCTAACGGGGTAGGCAGAGAGTATAGAGCGCCAGTTCTCTCTAGATTTACATACCTCTTTCGCTTCGTCCACATTCATCAGTCTCTTCATACATGCTCGTCGGTTTCGAGTACTCTTAACGTTCCCGTCCTTGAGAGTCCGATCTACCTTCCTCTGCCTCTTCTTGCATACACTTTTGCTTTGTATATCTGTTTCGTATGATAGTATAACCAACCTAATTATGATTACCCCAATTCATAGTAAAAAATCGTAATCATCAAATTTGTTTTCTGTTGCGGAGACCATTGTGGGAAATCATAAAAAAAAACACTTATATACAGATAGTGCAATCCATGATGAAGCGCCCCACTATTTTTCCTTAAAGTTATAGTGTAAATGTGCAACCTTCCGCTAATGTTTGAGTATTATCGGTCCACACTAATTACCTATGAGTGCACACGCACACTACAATTAATAGACTCGGGTCGTACTCCCCGCATTCCGCGCCCTTCGACTAGAAATTGGTGGGGCGCGTCTTCGTGGATGGCACTATCTATACTTCACTTTATTACTAATCGTATAAATGAGTAAAATTAATAATAACAATAACATAAGTGATACATATGTTGACCATCTCAAGAGGCAGAGATATGTTAATGGGAATTATTCTCCAGATCTTGTACTTGAATGGTCTGACCTCGGAGTAGCGGAGAAATAGGTCGACGTCCTCCTTAGTGGCTGGATCTGAAAACGATTGTGGTCGATGAGATTAGACAGAGGTGTGTAACACATCCTCTTTACGATTGAGACATATTTCGATGCGAACGTGATAAATGGCGATACCATCGCCGATTTTAAAGATTGATGCATGATTTTAATTTTAATTATGATTTAGATTTTTTCTCAAACATATGCAGGTCTCCTCTCAATGTGGGATATAGTAATCGGTTCAATTTGAAATAACTGAATTGATTGGCTGAGTCGAGGTTCGCCAATTATTCTTGAAATAGGCATAGCCTATAGGTATGTGTGACTTGAAAAACGCACCATTAAGGTCTAGAATAAATGTAACCCCGTTAGGGACTCGGCGTGATGATATGTATGTATGTATAAATGTAAAAAAAATCGATGACATACAATAAACAAGCATGCTAATAGTTCTTTCTCATAACGATAGTAGTAGCAGGTAATAGCGGCAGGCTATTGATAGTGCCATCCACGATGAAGCGCCCTACCAATTTCTAGTCCAGGAGGTCGTGGGATGCTGGGAGTATGACTCGACTCTATTAACTGTAGTGTGATTGTGCACTCATAGATAATCATCGTGTTCCGACAATGCTCAATCATTCGTGGAAGGTTGCACACTTATACTATAAACTATAGGGAAGGATAGTGGGGCGCGTCTTCGTGGATGGATAGTGCCATCTACACAGACAAGTATTTTTAGCATCTCACCAGTTTCCTCAATACGCTTGTTCATTAAAAGCAGCTTAATTCGTTCCACTTCAACGGAGTAGCACTCGATCACCACAAATGGGGTGAAAAGGAGTATACTCAGTTGCAATACATAGATGAGTACGAAGCCAAGCGACTTCAATGGTGCCTAGAAAAAAATAATATTATCTAATAATAATAAAATAATATAATATATCCTCACGCCCTCCCACAAGGGTCCCCGAAGGGGTAGGCAGAGGTGTATAGGTAATACCCACACACCCACTTTCCGCCAGAGGTATATTAGGTGCCAACGTGACAGATGGCGAGTCCATCGCCGTTACTCCAGCACAACTATACATACGCCTTTGAATTTCTTCTCAGACGTATGCAGGTTTCCTCTCGATGTTTTCCTTCACCGTAAAGCTCGTGGTGTGACTAATCACTGTACTTAAGTTCAGAAAAACTCATTGGTACAGACGGGATTCGAACTTGCGACCTTTGCGTCGCAGGCAACTACTCGAACCACTAGGCCACCACGGCTATATTATAATATTATCTATCGCTCCGATATCTGTATCTTTGTTTACGCCTGCCGTCACCGGAGATGTACCGGTAATATGGACCCGTCTCACAGCCTTCCAGTAAGAGTCCCTTCCAGTTCCGGGTAATTGTATATATGTTTCTGTTTCTCAAGCACAATTTTACATCGAGTTTGAACTCGAATATCTGCAAACTTCTGCAGCATATTTGCCTTTGCCGTAGAGCTCGTAGAGTGAATTAAAACTTATTGGCGTAGTTGAGACTGAGTTATTGTTTAAATTGTATACCAATAATAATCGCGCCTTCACACAAGAGTCCCCGTAGGGGTAGGCAGAGGTGTATAGGTGGTACCCTTCACCCGCGTTTTATTATTTATATATAAGATTTTACTTTACTTACTCGACCTTCAGTTACTAGAAGTATGTTGTAAACACTGAGGATCAATTTTGGTAAATTGCATGACACGCTTAGGAACAGCTGAAAGAAAAGATCTGAATTCATTATCTTTACGCCTTCAGGTTATGAAGAGGAGGTTAAGGAGAGGGTATGAAAAGAGGTAAGTAGAGGTAATTTGTCTACTTTTCGCCGATAATGCAATTATGTATTGTCGTAATACGTATTGCATTTTCCCTTATGATAGAAATAAGAGTCGTGGTGGCCGAGGGATTCAACTAGTTGCCAAAGGCACAAAGATTGCAAGTTCGAATCCCGACTGTACCAAAGAGTTCATCTGAACTTAAGTACCGACAGTTATTAGACCCAACATCGAGGGGAAACCTGCATACATTTAAGACAATATTCAAAGACATAAAGTCGTGCTTGAGAAACGGAAATGTACTCGCCATCTGTCTCGCTGGTATGTATAAATATATCTCTATAGAAAGGTGGGTGTATGGATGCTATCTACACACCCCTGACAACCCCTTCGTGGACCATATTTTTCTCAGCTGTAGGGCTGAGAGACTGCCTGCTCTAAATTTGTTTAAGCGAATGAGATTTTAATAAGCAACATCGCGGTGGCCAACTGCACAAATCTTTTCACACATTTTTTAAACCTCTTATGTGGCAAACAAGAATGCAGTATAGAAAGTGGTTACCATGTACATAATACTTACTGAAGCATGAATTTCCGGCGATATCAAATCAGTAATGTCAGCCAAACTCTTGTACACGTGCAAGCAAAATCTGATTCTATTCTCCTTTATTGTCTTATTGTTATCAACGTACAAATAATAATTGTGTTCGGACGTCTCTTCCAATCTCATCCTGAGTATTGTCAATCTGTACCTTATAGTGTCATAGAGAATGAACCTCCACACCCTTTTCAAGTCCAAAGCGAGTAAGGAAATCTGCCCGATGATATAGAAACTCAATATCTCGAAGCATTTCAATGAGTAGCAGTAAAAAATAGTATAAATTATCCTGATGAACCAAATGATCGATATAGATACAAATATCTTATACTTCTCGCGCGTATAATGGCTCAATTTAATTCTCAAATACGTGTCTATTTTCTGTAAGCGTTGAAAGAATGGCAAAATGCTGCTTTTGAAAAAAAGCAGGGCTATTACGGTCGTCGAGTATTCCAGCATTGACCATAGGCGAGATATATCCGTGATTGAACAGCAGAATATAGTTGCATACACCACGATAGCTACAAGAGTCAGACAGTATAACTTCTGAAGAGATTTCACGATTGGCTTGCAGGGGATGAAGTCGAAATCGTAGCCGAGAATAATTAGTAATATCAATACTGGCCGGTAGATGTAAGATATGTCTTTGCACTGTTTAATGTTCGTTATATTTTTCATATTTAAAATGAAACTCTTATATATTTTAGGTGAATATATACGTATGGCGTCAACACTGGCGGTCTGTTTGATCAGATTTGTCAATAACAAATTCAGTTCAAACGGATAAAGTTTACCAACTATGACGTTGCGTTTATGACGGAACATTCGATACCTTTAATAATATCCGATAACTACTGATATGAAGTAACACTTTAGTATTGAAGGTAAAGTGGTGTAAGCGAGTATATATTTAGTATATATATTTTTTCTCTTAATATGTACATTTATAATTGCAGAAATACATGTCTAGACTAGTTTTATGAAGAGGCTACGTTACGGAGTAACATGAGGTATACATATTTTATTTAAAACCTCTTCCGAACATAAAAAATAATTTTGCAAATCCGTCTATGAGAATTTATGCGCGAACTAATTAAAAAAATATATTTATCCGAATTGATAATCTCCTGCTTTTTGAAGTCAGTTAAAAATAAAATTAAAGTCCTCTACATAATATCAGCAAATCAAATCGAACGCTGGTGAAACCACGGGGCACCTGTTTGTAGTCTTATATATTCCTTTCATATTTTTAAAAGCTTATGCTGGTTGTAATGTATGTTTATATCAAATATGCATCATCTATTGTCAACTATTGACACTTTAATTTACATTTATATTACATGTGAGGGGTCAAATACGATAAACCTCAACAGGAGTTGGTGCAACAGTGTAAATTGATCGTGATTTTCGTCCAAATGACGTGGATGTCGGCTCACAAAGCCTATTTACTGTGGCACCACAATGCAGCTTTGAGCTTTTGTGCTCAACGAATATTTAATATGGTCGGGTGTGATGGTGACAGGGTGATAAAGACCTATGTATTTTAGGAAAATTCCTATTCCTAACAATGAATATGTTATGACGTAAACAATTTGTAAGCATATTAAATAATCTTCACGCCTCACCACAAGTGTCCCCGGAGGGGTAGGCAGAGGTGTGTAGGTAGGACCCACGTACCCACTATTCGGAGGTATGTTTTATGTGCCAACGTGACAGACGGCGAGTCTATCGCCGGTACCTAAGTACGACTTCACATACGCCTTGGAATTTCTACACAAACGTATACAGGTTTCCTCCCGCTGGCCTCTAGGCCTTTAATCTAAAGCTCGTGATGTGACTAATCACTGTACTTAAATTCAGAATAACTCGTACATCGAGATTTGAACTCGCAATCTTAGTGTTGCAGGCAAGTACTCTCACCACTCGGCCACAGCGGCTCTGTGCAGGTTTTATGCTCTATTTAAGCATATACGTAGTACCTATAAGCTTGACTTTACACTGCAAAACAAAGCAAAAAAAATGGGCTGGCAAGTGACTTAAGTGCTTGAAGGCAAATAAAACGATAATTATCAACACTAACAGTGCTTTGCAGTAAAAATAAAGCTAAATAGTTAAGGAGTCGACAATCACTGGGCAACTACACTTTGTTTGCAAATCTCACAACATTACAGAAGTCTGCGTGGAATGGATGCGGTATTTACCTATTCATTTGTTTAGAGCTGCAAGGTGAAGCTAGGATTTACGCTCGTTGAAATGTATTTCATTGGGAGTTCTTTTTTGGAATAACACTTATACCATGTGTTAATCATCCAATTCGTTGTCGTTCTGGCGTGTTTGAGTAACAAACATAATTACAAATTTATGCATAAATGATATTTTAATGATTATTTCAAATATGGTATTATTTCAATTTAAGAATATGATCACAATTGAGATAATTCCACTCTAATCAACCTAGGCTCAAACAAAGCTACTCATGTACTAATAATAATGCCATATCCATTTTTTTTTATCTTGTACTCGAAGACCATTCCCCTCCTCTCAATTGTCGTTAACTTGAATGATTGAGAACTTACGCTTTTGACTTCACTGCTTTCAATTTGTCCACTATACAGAATGTATACAGCATTTAAATATATTGACTTGAACAGTTCTGTTAATAGGCTACATTTATATTTTGAGTGTGAAAACAATTTTAGTCAGTCATCATCGTTTCTCCGACAATCAAACGGAGGCAGGTAATCGAAGCGGCATACGTTTGGACGTTGACCGCACTCACCTTACTATGAAACTTGAACTGCTACGGGGCATTATTCCTACTCGTATAAGATATGTAAATTTGTAAATTTCGAGTCAGTACATAGATAATCTAATAATCAAAATAAAATAAATCGAATACCACCAGACCGCGTGCTAAGTTTCAACTTAGTATTTTATGAAAAAAAAAAAACTATTGGAAACTATCCAGGATTGCCATCCTGGGGCAATTCATCTCGCAGGGGGTAGACCACCCTGATGAACTACCCCTATCCGATAGCTATTTCTATAGCGATGACATAAGGGCAAAGGGGGTTTTGACTAGGGGTAGCTGATAGGTTTTACTTTGAAGCGTGAGGTCAGGCTAATTTTGGCTGTAATAATATAAATTATTCTTCAAGAAAAATACTTTATTATATTTGTCAACAACTATGCGGTAATTTTTTACTTCAAACTCAAGTTTGAAAAGCATAAAGCCGTATTTCGGGTAAAAAGTTAAATGACAAACTCAAACCGAACATAGTCAAAGGACGAACAGCCTCAACAGCCACAGTGGGATTACCGGAGTCTTCGTTTTTTAGTTTTTTGTTTATAATTGAACGCTTTGTGGAAACTGGAAGTTGGAGTACTGAAGGTGCATTTTTACTGTCAATGGCCGGTTTGTTCGTTGTTGGTCTTGCAAGTTAGAAGCTTTAAGGATGCGGTAATAATAACTTTGAAAAAAAAAATAAGTAATTAATATTCAGGTTCTTATAATAAACGTAAGATGATGAGTCTTATATATATTATAAATATTAATTATGAATTATTTAATGTATGAAGAGACCAATGAATGTGGTGGATTTGGGGCTTAGGGGCTCCTACTGTTATTTTCTTAAAGAAGAATATTGCAATCCAACCAACTAGAATTTAAAACAAACATGAGAACGTTATGAGTACCAGGCGAACATGTATGAGGATAGATGAGGATATACGGAAAGACGTTTGTAAGTCTAGAGTAGACGCTAAACTCATGCATACTCCGTGAGCATAGCATACGCTAAATACTAGCGTAATGATACGTGGGATGCAAAATGTAACACTAGACCGTAATATTTTTCTATTATTATTTTTTCAAAGTGGTGTCACACCCATTTTTCATAAATCTCCTCTTTGAGCCACAGATAAGGTTTACCAGACTAAAATCAAGTAGATAATAAAGGTTCCCATTCAATAGTAAGGATACCCATTCATTAATGAAGGTTATCTTTCCCACGTAAATATATACTATGTGTTTATACTTCTTCCTTCCTTCCTCTTATTTCTTCTATATGAATGCAGTAACGAAATATTCGATATGCCACATCCAATCATTCTTACATCGCCACTACTGAAGTTATAATCCGGCACTTGTATCTCAAGTAGAAAATTGTTGGGAGCAAGTTTCTTTGTGCACTGACCAGCAATGGCGGGGTTTTTACTATAATGCCTTCAATAGAGGATTGTGAAAATAGCTCCTACATTTTTATTCCCAGGTTTATACGAAAAAAGCAAAGATATACATATAATTACATACAAGAGCTGTGGTGATAGAGAATAGAAGAATTCGAATTCTGACTGTACCAATGGGCTTTTCAATTCAATTTAAGTTCTCTGGGTTAGCAACATCTAAAGCTTTACGGTGAAGTTAAACATCGAGAGGAAACCTGCCAATGTCTGTGAAGAAAATCAAAGACTTGCCATCAGTCAAATTGGCACCTAAATATCAAAATATCCGACATAAAAGGATGTTTTATACCCCAAGCTTACCATGCGGGTAGGCATGAAATTATAAGGAATGTTATGTGTTGTATGAGTTTGTTTGTAAGTGAGGATTTTGTGAAATTAACAGTGTAGAATACAAGACAATTAGCAGTACTATATATTATGTTTGTTTCTTCTTATAAAATATATTAAATAATATACATACATACATACATATCATCACGCCAAGTCCCTAGCGGGGTAGGCAGAGAGTATAGAGCGCCAGTTCTCTCTAGACTTACATACCTCTTTCGCTTCGTCCACATTGATCAGTCTCTTCATACATGCTCGTCGGTTTCGAGTACTCTTAACGTTCCCGTCCTTGAGAGTCCGATCTATTTGATCCAGGTAGTTGGAACGTGGCCTTCCTCTGCCTCTTCTTGCACACACTTTTGCTTTGTATATCTGTTTCGTCAATCTTTCTTCACTCATCCAATTATATATATATATCTTCATTCAATTAAATAAGCCGTGGTGGCCGAGTGGTTCGAGCAGTTGCCTGCGACGCAAAGATCGCAAGTTCGAATCCCGACTGTACCAATGAGTTTTTCTGAACTTAAGTACAGTGATTAGTCACACCACGAGCTGAACGGTGAAGGAAAACATCGAGAGGAAACCTGCATACGTCTGAGAAGAAATTCAAAGGCGTATGTATAGTCGTGCTGGAGTAACGGCGATGGACTCGCCATCTGTCACGTTGGCACCTAATATACCTCTGGCGGAAAGTGGGTGTGTGGGTATTACCTATACACCTCTGCCTACCCCTTCGGGGACCCTTGTGGGTAGGCGTGAGGATATATATATATATATATTGTTACCAATTATGTTACCAATTATTATCTGTGGTCCGAGTACAAGCAGAATGCCATAGACACGAGTTAAAAAGCAAGCTCTGACAGATGGGTTTTGGCGGTTCTGAAGAGTCGGTCGTTCTCTAAGATTAGTTTTGTAATAATAACTAAGTGCCTAATTATTTTGTCCTGACTATAATAAATGTATTGATAGTTCATTACTATTTTTAATAAATCCACTTCTGGTTTTTAATATCAGAAGTGGGATAGGAACTTATATACGCTCACGTTATTTGTAAATAAACAAGCAGATAAAGTTTGTTGTTCAAATCAGTTCAAATTATCATAACCGTTTTAAAGTTGTAATTATCGTGCAAGTTTAGTTATTTGAAATTACAGTTTCGAGTTATGTTTTTGTGTTTGAGAGAACGACGCCATTTACATAGGCTTTCTTCAGAAATTGTTTCACCTGGACGACACGGAAGGTGGACGCAGCAAGCAGGATTATTCGGGCATTGTATGCTATTTCAAGTAAGGTCGCAACAATTTTATATTTCGACATTCGATCCTAGTGTGCTTGATTTTGACTGGTGTTGCGCGGAGGTTGATCGTGGTCAACAATTAAATAACAAGGGTGATCATGAATGCCTAGGCCGTATAAGTATTTGTTTACATGCGAGGTGAATTCTTGGTTGAATGACTGTTCCAAGAACGATAGGACATGGTCTAATTTTAAGACTGAATTTCGGTCATTGTGCCCTTGCAGTGTTGATACTGCTGCAGTGCTTTAAGTAGTTATGTCCACCAATTCGAATTAATATTTGACGTGGAATACGCTCGTAAATCTATACTGCGTCTTCATATGATGCTGTCCGTTCGTCCACCAACGTAAGACCATTCAACTCGCGGAAGCGCGAGACACCTAGTCCGAACAATAATATTATTTGCGCAATAGGCTGTCAAAATTTTGCACGTTCTGCAAACGATCTCAGGATCCAAACGATAAAAATGTTGACAGAGTAAATTTTAAAATCGAGTTCAAACGTCATAACGTAATGCCAGCGGTCTTGCAAAAGGTATCCGTTGATATTTTAATACATAGTGGATATTTCACTGATATCTAGAATTTTATTTGATGATTGATAATTTCGATCGCGTTCCCACTTATCGCCTAATGCGAGGGATACGGAGTCAAGATCAAAGACTACTATTTAAAACCTGAAAGTCAAGACGTTGAATCTACGTCATACGTTACTGCAATCATATTATTTCCAGATATTTCATTGGAGGTTGAATTATAAGTCGTGTCATATTTTTGCATTAAAGCCCTTATTGACACGTGTAGAGTCCTTACGTATATACACGACGTACTAATTATGCCAATAGCATAGATGAAGGCCTGGAAACACTGCCCCAAATTCTACGTAATCTCACAGACGCGGATATTTCTGTAAATTAAACAAAGAAATGCGTCGTCATTCATGGATACTGAAGTAGAATACCTAGGGCGTCTAATTATCATGGTCAGGTACGGCCGAGCCCTGGTAAAGTCGAGGCTCTAATTAAGTACACAAAACCTACTGACGTCCGGGTTATTTTAGCTTGCACAGCTAAGTTACTTAAGAAGTGTGAAAATTGTTCAGACTGCTAACGCGGTAACTTAAGCCTAACTAAATATAAAATCAAAAATGATTTGTTATATTGCAAATATACACCGACCGGCGAAGAATCCCGCATGCTTTGCTTTATTCCGAAGCGTCATAGGTTAAGTTTGTGAGCTTTTCACTATGAGCAAGTCATATCTGTGTAGATAGAACTACAAACTTAATACTAAGCCATTTTTGGTTCCTGAGTCTCAAGACACTTTGTTATTTTATCTTGCGTGTCTAGCTTATAAAATGGTGCCTACCGGTTCTTGGTAAGAGATGTTACCTTGCTGGTCAATAATCCGAGCCGCGTAGCTCTTATGTTTCCCAGGAGACAACGAGCGTCCGCACTAGTTGACGTTAAGATGCCTATGTCAACGAGAATCGTCGACAGCGACGAACCTTTGCCATCGGTGACTTCGTGTTTGTAAACGAGTCATCGCAGTCTACGGGAAAGCTGGACTCCGGTATGCGGGGACCTTACAAGGCCTTGTGCGTGCTGCTGCACAACCGCTACAGCCTGGAACTCCTTGGTGGCTCCTATGGCAAGACTACTCAACTGCTGCAAAGCGCATAACTTTGTGGCGCGGAGAGAGGACAAAGAACGCTCGTTCAGCTTTCTTCGAGAATGGTGAGCAACAACACACAGACATCCTGTCATTCACGCTTAACGATGTACCTTAGATGTTGTGTGTTTGCAATGTATGATCCTTTCATACAGTTGCCGTTTGCAATATGTGGTCCTCCATATAGTTGCCGAATATGCAATGTGTAATGTAGCTTGTGAGTAATACAAGGCACAGTTGCCATAAATGCAATGTATAGCCCATGCATACAGTTGCTTTAACAATGTATGATCCTTTCATACAGTTGCCGTTTGCAATATGTGGTCCTCCATATAGTTGCCGAATATGCAATGTGTAATGTAGCTTGTGAGTAATACAAGGCACAGTTGCCATAAATGCAATGTATAGCCCATGCATACAGTTGCTTTAGCAATGTATGATCCTTTCATACAGTTACCGTTTGCAATATGTGGTCCTCCATATAGTTGCCGAATATGCAATGTGTAATGTAGCTTGTGAGTAATACAAGGCACAGTTGCCATAAATGCAATGTATAGCCCATGCATACAGTTGCTTTAGCAATGTATGATCCTTTCATACAGTTGCCGTTTGCAATATGTGGTCCTCCATATAGTTGCCGAATATGCAATGTGTAATGTAGTTTGTGAGTACTACATGGCACAGTTGCCATAAATGCAATGTATAGCCCATGCATACAGTTGCTTTAGCAATGTATGATCCTTTCATACAGTTGCCGTTTGCAATATGTGGTCCTCCATATAGTTGCCGAATATGCAATGTGTAATGTAGTTTGTGAGTACTACATGGCACAGTTGCCATAAATGCAATGTATAGCCCATGCATACAGTTGCTTTAGCAATGTATTTCATACAGTTGCCGTTTGCAATATGTGCTCCTCCATATAGTTGCCGAATATGCAATGTGCAATATAGTTTGTGAGTACTATAACGCACAGTTGCCAATTATATTAATATTTTATTGTTATTAATTAAATACTTAACAATGTGTAATTTTTCCATACAGATGCAATTTTTGCAATGTGCAATATAGTTTGTGAGTACTATAACGCACAGTTGCCAATTATATTAATTTTTATTGTAATTAATTAAATACTGAACAATGTGTAATTTTTCCATACAGATGCAATTTTTGCAATGTGCAATATAGTTTGTGAGTACTATAAGGCACAGTTGCCAATTGTATTAATTTCTATTGTTATTAATTAAATACTTAACAATGTGTAATTTTTCCCTACAGATGCAATTTTTGCAATGTGCAATATAGTTTGTGAGTACTATAACGCACAGTTGCCAATTATATTAATTTTTATTGTTATTAATTAAATAATTAACAATGTGTAATTTTTTCCATATAGATGCAAATTTTGCAATGTGCTGTGTAGTTTGTGTGTACTATAAATCGCACAGTTGCCATTTGTATTTATTTTTATTCTAATTACTGATTAATTTACTGTGTATAATTTTTCCAAATAGATGTCGCTTTAGCTATGTGCAATGTAGTTTGTGAGTACTATATCGCACAGTTACCATTTATTTGTATTTTTATTAATTTTAGAAGTCAGGAATTCTTTGATTTGTGATACCTACATTACATTTTATTTTAAAAGTATCACTTAAATGAATGGACTTAAAACCATTACCATTTCTATTTATAAAAGTAACTTCTGGTAAAGAGTGCACGCTTGTACTTCTAGCATAGTTACCCTTTTTGCCTTTAAAGTTGCTTACAAGTAAATTGTTTAGAACTATGCAAAATAACAATTGACTTAAAAGGGTTTCAGTCATGAAACCTGTTTGTGCGACACGTTATAAAAACATTTCTTGTTGTGTGTATGTGTCGCAGAAGGATTCGTGACGGACGAGGTTGATGACAGCACACCGCTGGAAGCCAAGGAAGCGGTCGAGGACAACACGCAAGCAGGAACGGCCGTGTTACCAATTATGTTACCAATTATTATCTGTGGTCCGAGTACAAGCAGAATGCCATAGACACGAGTTAAAAAGCAAGCTCTGACAGATGGGTTTTGGCGGTTCTGAAGAGTCGGTCGTTCTCTAAGATTAGTTTTGTAATAATAACTAAGTGCCTAATTATTTTGTCCTGACTATAATAAATGTATTGATAGTTCATTACTATTTTTAATAAATCCACTTCTGGTTTTTAATAATATATATATATATAATTAAATAATATTGTTTTTGTTATCAAGCTTTCGATGGACTGGTATTTGTATGATACGTCTTCCCAAAAATATTTCCGAACAAATAGGCTTATCACCTGCGTTTCACCAAAAATGTCTTCAATAAAACCCGATATTACCACTTTAAAAGTGGGAACTAGGAGATATTGAAGCTGATCTGACACTTAGCCGTGCAATATAGTGAACTGCGAGGACATACACGTGCTAGACGACAAACAATAAAAGCCTTGGAGGCCGAGCGGTTCAAGTAGTCGCTTACGACACTAAGATAGCACGTTCACGACTATATCAATACTAAGCCCGAATTTACCAATGCGTTTTCTTAACTTATGTAAAGTGATTAGTCACAACACTTGCTTTACATTGAAGGGCAACATAGAGAGGAAAGCTCCATACTCTTAGAATTAATTCAAAGAGGTATAGTACTTTTTGAAACATCTAATATATAATAATATGATATATGATAGTATAGCTGACTAGCTGTCCCGCCCAGCTTTGCTCGGGTGAAAAAGTTAAATTTCCCGTAACACGATCGCAGCGCCACCTATCGGGTCCAATTGTAAATCTAAACCATTCTCGAATCCACCTTAAGACACACAGAAAGGGATAGCTTCGCACGGGTGAAAAAGTTAAAATTCCTAAAACTCGATCGCAGCGCCACCTATCGGGTCCAATTTAATATAGCCTATGTTACTCGGGGATAATGTAGCTTTCCAAAGGTGAAAGAATTTTTGAAATCGGTCCAGTAGTTTCGGAGCCTATTCATTACAAACAAACAAACAAACAAATCTTTCCTCTTTATAATATTAGTATAGATAATCCATCTCCTTATTCCGTCAAATATGATCTTATTTCATTCAGTAGTTTTTTCATAACAGAGGAACAAAGATCCTTACAACTATGTGCATTTAGTAAAATTTTTTTTAAAGATATCGTTAACGATATCATCAAACGTCAATTTATTACTCTTTTTGCAAACAATTGTTACATGTAAATAAAATCTATATTAATATTTTCTACTCTGCTTCTATGTCTGTTTTTTCACATGGGTTTTCAATACTTTTTCAATAAATATTCTAATTTCAATACATACTAAAAAAATATATTTTCATTTATTTTGGCAAGTGAAAGCGTACCAACCCGACACAAGTTTATAGCATGCATTTGTTCTATGTTTTCTTTTCCAAAAATCGTATTCTATCAATCACCCAATTATTTCCAATGCTCCGTTACTAAGCAACCATAATTACAGACAGCCGGACAAAGGGATGTCCGTATAATGATCGCTATTATCCTGGTACTTGTAACAGCTTTTATATATCCCGATATAATAGCACGTTGCAATTTTGACCACTTACTGAGATGAGAATGCATTGTTAGATTCGCGCTTAGGGGAAAGATATATTGATTTAAAACAATATACCTATATTGTATGTAATTCTTGCCTGCCTGTCATCTTCACACACATACTCATACACACGCACACACACACATTTTTATATATATCTTTCTACTATGATTGTAAATTTTGTTATAGAAGAATGCGGTTCCATCACAGGTTTTACAAGGTACTTACAAGAAGGCCTCAACAATGATTATTGTAACAACTTGTCATAACAGAAATTAATTCTGTTAATTCTTAATCTTAAGACTTACAGACCTCTTTCGCTTCCTCACATGGTCGCTGGTTAAGAGTGCCGTCTTTTGACATTTAAGAGAGGTAGGGCATAACGGGTTTCCCGTTCGAATTCGGAGCTGCCCGACTGGGGCAGGACCTCCACATTATTGGAAGGCCGTAGCCAAATAACACAATTTTTTGTGTTGTGTTCCTACGCGGTGAATAAGGTTTCCAGTAATGAGCTCCTTGGGGAGGGGGAGGATTGTTACATTGTGTTGGAAGCAGAGGGATTAAACCCATTATGCTGCCAACACACTATAACTCTCCGAACACAGAGTGGCAACACGCAAGTGATAATTCGGTATCGTGAGCGTAAATAGGCTGCGGTAACCGTTTCCCATCAGATGGGCCGTATGCTTGTTTGCCACCATTGTTGTATAAAAAAAAAAAACATTCCTTTCTTTTTGTTCGATCACTTTGAATTAGATAGTAAGCTTGTAGCATTCTTCTTTAAAACATTATTTATAACACTAATAATAATAATACCTTTAAAATACTAATATTATACCTGTATGCGAAAAAGTGTCAGGAATTATGGTGGTATTTTCAACGTTCAAGCACCTCCGAATGGATGAACGAAATTGGATTAAATCTTACTATGATTTCTTAAAAAAACACCAATTACATCAATTTTAAGTGTAGTACAACCGCAGTACCCACCTTGTATGAATATGAATGTATATAGATTTACCACATGCATTCAAATATTCATACATACAACTTGATCTCTTTATGGCAGATGGTGAACCCAAACACCATAAAGGCATCATTAAGGCACCATCATTTAAAAAGGGTGTCGGCAAACATCCGACTAAGATGGATGCAGCTACCGGAACCGGAAATGGTGCCGAATCGGTCCACGATCTACCCTTAACAGATTCATTTTTCACTTTGAATGAATGAAAGCGCTTGGCCTGTACAAACTGATCAATAGAACATTTGTATGCATGCATCAGTGACAGATTACAACGTATTATACGGTAACACCGTATTTGCAATTTGTAGAGCATATAGGTAGCATAGCATAGAAATAAAAAGGTTGCATGTTTGAATCCCGACTGTACCAATAAGTTTTTCTGAAATTAAATAAAGTGATTAATCACACCACGTGCCATACGGTGAAGAATACATCAAGAGGAAACCTGCATACGTTTCGGAAGAAATTCAAAGGCGTATGTATAGTCGTGCTTGGGTAACGGCGATGGACTCGCCATCTATCACATTGGCACCTAAAATATATCTCTGGCGGAAAGTGTGTTTTGGTATGACCTATACACAAATTTACTCGCTTTAACAATATTCTAATTTTTATATCTTTCGAGTTATTTGTACTCACGTAATTACAACTTCTTGAAGACAACTGTTATCAGAGACACTGTATTATCTCCAGCGTGAATTGGGTGTGTGTCCTACACCTTCCAGTTTGGAAAGAAATTCTTTTAGAGTTTCCCCCGAGTTACTGCATGTACAAAATCACTGTACGGTCAAAAAGGCTTGAGCTCAAGGGTAAAATATTTTCATTTGATTTTTTCATACATGTCTTTAGTGAAGATAAGGTATATAATATAAATGATTTATACATTAAAAAAAATATCCTCACGCCTTCTCACAAAGGTCCCCGAAGGGGTAGGCAGAGGTGTATGTAATACCCAATAATTTATTAATAATTACCCAATATTAGGTGAGAGATGGCGAGTCCATCGCCGTTACTTAAGCATGACTATACATCGCCTTTGGTTTGCTTCTCAGACGTATGCAGGTTTCCTCTCGATGTTTTCCTTCACCGTAAAGCTCGCGGTGTGGCTAATCACTGTACTCAAGTTCAGAAAAATTCACTGGTACAGTCGGGATTCGAACTTGCGATCCTTGTGTCGCAGGTGACTTGAACCACTCGGCCAAACCATGTTTTTCAGGTATATAATATAAGATATTGAAATTATATGTATATAAGATAATTCGCTGCGAAATAAAGCTACTACAGTTCAAATGAAAACATTACAAAAGATTGATGGATGTAGCGTCGTACAGACGAGGTAACAACCTCGGCAAATGATCCGTGCGCGGAAACTGACCTGGCTTCTGGCGTTTCTTGGCTCAAATTCAATTTGCACAAAGAGGTTTTTACTATCATCTTTTACAGTTTTGTCGGTGCGATGTGGAATCTATATATTTTTAAAAAGATAAGCAATGGGTTATTCTGTAGTGTTTCATTTGCTTCGTGTGTCGTTGACCTTTTAATGCTGTAATAGATGTCATCACCTGTGTTAGTAACCTGCGTACATTGTGTTACATACATGTTAGTTATGCATTTTATTATGATTCTTATTTTAATCGAGCCGAGATGGCTGAGTGGTTCGAGTTATTGCCTGCAACACAAAACTTGCAAGTTCGAATCCAAACTGTACTAATGAATTTTTCTGAACTACCTGACTCGCCGCCAGTCACGTAAGTAACTGAAATATATCTAGTAGATACTAGCTACTACTAACTCTACCTCTGCCTACCCCTTGGGGAAACCCTGTGGACAGGCGTGAAGATATCATTATTGTTTTAATAGATTCTAGCATTTATCTTTCCGACAAGACTAATTTTTTCAACGTTAACAACGTTCCTTCATAAAATCGGCCGGTATCCACAGAAAGCGAGAGATATACACATCCAAAGCTATTAATATTAAAGTGTATGCTAATGAGTGTAGCTAATATATCATCACGCTTCGAGTAGGCGGATCGGGACAATGATTTACGCCCTCTTGTTCGATGCTAATCGAGTGCTAAGTAGCTTGCTTGATTTATAGCACGGGATTTAAGTATAATTATTTAGAGGAAGACGCTTTATCTCTCACTCCGCTAATTGCTCCGTTATCGCCGCGCTGATTAATCTTTGATTGTTTTGTGTGTATTGTATACAGGGTGTTTTAGGATAGGAATGAGTAACCATGGAGTTTCTTGCCGGTTATTCTCCATGGGAATGACGTACGCGAACCGTGCACCTTTTTGGACGTTTTATAAGTGCCCATCTAGGCCTATGTGAAAAAAAAATGTTTTTTTTTATAGTACAGTTGCTGAAATATGTAATACGGCAAATATAAAAATCTACCGATAAATTATGTTGTACGTGGGAGGCCACGAGGCCCAGCTGGTAGGTTTTATATAACTCGCCTCGCCTCTTAAAACCTGCCACGGTTCTTCTACATCACCCAAGGAAAGATGCGATTATTTACGGGAAGCTATAGAAAAATAAATAGTCTCGGATTTAATTAAAAGACGACCATTAGCGGATGTAACCGCTTACCATCAGATGGCCGCATGCTTGTATGTCACCCGTGTGGTAAACATATAAAAATGTGAAGCTATGTCTGAGCGAGCCATTGTGATTCTTTGTCATTATATTTCTAAGAGCCGTGGTGGCCGAGTGGTTCGAGCAGTTGCCTGCGACGCAAAGGTCGCAGTTCGAATCCCGACTGTACCAATGAGTTTTTCTAAACTTAAGTACAGTGATTAGTCACACCACGAGCTTTACGGTGAAGGAAAACATCGAGAGGAAACCTGCATACGTCTGAGAAGAAATTCAAAGGCGTATGTATAGTCGTGCTTGAGTAACGGCGATGGACTCGCCATCTGTCACGTTGGCACCTAATATACCTCTGGCGGAAAGTGGGTGTGTGGGTATTACCTATACACCTCTGCCTACCCCTTCGGGGACCCTTGTGGGAAGGCGTGAGGATATATTATTATATTATTATTTATATTTCTAAGTGGGTGTTGTTTTGTGGTAAATCGTAAAGATAAAATAAGAACGCAATCAAATAATATATAAACTTTCGCCATGTAATTTTCTTTTGAGCTATAAATCTGAGTGAACATTTCTAAGCAGAGCAAGTCGTCAGTGATTTAAGTCCACAAGTAAACAGACACATTATTGAAGTACAAAGTTAAGTAAAAAGCAGAGCTATAAAGGGTAGATCTAGACAAATTGGGTGAAATAAATATATACAAATATATATTGGTTGTGATGTGCGGTCCGTCCATCAGAGCTCCTAACCGCGAAGCTTAAGGTCGCGGATTTGTTTTCCGCTGTAGTCAGATAGTTGTGTGATAAACAAGACTAATTGCACTTTTGCCTTGGAAGATAAGTATGTCTAGTTTCCATAGAACAAATTGATCCAGTCTATTTAAATGTGTAGGTAGAATTATCTCAAGGTATTTATTTAAAGAAGCTGTATTGGATATGGAACCCATACTTTAAGAGTTACTTGTGGCTTATACATACATCATCATCGCGCAGAGTCCCTAACGGGGTAGGCAGAGCGATCAGAGCGCCAGTTCTCTCTAGACTTACATACTTTTTTCGCTTCATCCACATCAATCACGATATTTTATAAATGTTTGAAAATTGTTTTTGTGTGATGGAAAGCGGTATCCGTCACGTATGTTCGCTTGCAGCACCAATTATCTCTTGAACAGAACCCTTCTCGATAACTCCAAGCTCTACTCTAACTAAAATTTAAATTCACAAATCTTTAGCTGTTACGAACAAACCTTTTTTAAATTTACGTTTTAGCTCTAAGGTTTCCTATAATTGAGGAATCAAAAAAAAATGTTTATAAAATAGCTCTTAAGAATATTTTGTGTATATCTTGTTGGAAACTCTAATAGATAAATAAATAAATACTCTCTATGGAATACCCCAATGGTGAGCTCTTTCCACAGTCACGCCATTCGCGGAAGATAATTGAAATTGCACATTGCGAGACTTGTGTGGTTCTATTGAGGTTTAAATTTTAAATACATAACCCAACTTATATCGCCGTAGTCGAGTAAAGTAAGCTAAAATGTCTAGCATTTAATTCCAGATATGTGTGAATCACGCTTGCTGCAGAGTTGTGAGCAATCACCCATTTTACTGCTCTTTGTCTTCCTAAATCGCCGCGTGGAGACAACCGATGTTACGTCGCGTTATTATCATGAGTGTCGATACTATTTTCGGAGACTATTTCAACTGTCAATCTCTAATGATAATAATAATAATCTTACTCATATTATGATAGGGTTTACAGAAATGTAGTAGCGCTATGTATATTTGAAATAACAACGTATTAAATGAAATTTTTTTAACGACAATCAGAATTCATTTTATAAACAATTAATGCTTGTAAAAGTTGCTTGAATTACATGTATGTTTTAAAAACAATTACCAATCAATTAAAAAAAAAATCTCATTGTTAGTGAACTTTTAAAGTTTTTATGAGAATGAAGTCTTTAAACACATCATTTGCAATATTTTATTTACATACATACATATCATCACGCCAAGTCCCTAACGGGGTAGGCAGAGAGTATAGAGCGCCAGTTCTCTCTAGACTTACATACCTCCTTCGATTCGTCCACATTCATCAGTCTCTTCATACATGCTCGTCGGTTTCGAGTACTCTTAACGTTCCCGTCCTTGAGAGTCCGATCTATTTGATCTAGGTAGTTGGAAAGTGGCCTTCCTCTGCCTCTTCTTGCACACAATTTTGCTTTGTATATCTGTTTCGTCAATCTTTCTTCACTCATCCTTTCTATGTGTCCAAACCAACGTAACATGCCTTTCTTCATCTTTACAATCACGCCCTCATTCACGCCAGTTGATTTGCGAATCTCTTCATTATTCAATATTTTATTTATTCTTAATATATCCTCACGCCTTCCCACAAGGGTCCCCGAAGGGGTAGGCAGAGGTATATAGGTAATACCCACACACCCACTTTCCGCCAGAGGTATATTAGGTGCCAACGTGACAGATGGCGAGTCCATCGCCGTTACTCCAGCACGACTATACATACGCCTTAGAATTTCTTCTCAGACGTGTGCAGGTTTCCTCTCGATGTTTTCCTTCACCGATAAGCTCGTGGTGTGACTAATCACTGTACTTAAGTTCAGAAAAACTCATTGGTACAGTCGGGATTCGAACTTGCGACCTTTGCGTCGCAGGCAACTGCTCAAACCACTCGGCCACCATGGCTCTAATTTATTCTTTTTACTAGTTAAACTTAATTGCCCCATATTTCAAAACTGTATTCATGTTTAAGAATGTTAGAGCATTTGAGGTTATAATTTCACACATTCTTCGATCAATATGCGAGTATCTAATGCGTCGAACGCAACAAGAGTAGCCAGCTAAGGTGGACGCTGTCCGTATCAGATTTTTGTTGAGCTCGTAAAGCGAGTCGGTACAACTAGCAACAGTCGTACTGCGGGGTAATGGCGTGGAAGGCACATCGCGGATAAATCTCTTTATTTACTCACTTAGCTATCGGATAATAGCCGACGGTTACACATTCAGTCAGGACCAATTACACGATATACAATAATACAAGTATATATAAATATATCCTCACGCCTTCCCACAAGTGAGATTTTCTGAACTAAGTACAGTGATAGGACCACGAGCTGTACAGTGAAGGAAAACATCGAGAGGAAACCCGCATATGTTGAATATGAAGCAATTCGTCGAAACAAGTCGTGCCTGAGTAACGGCGAAGGCCGCGCCATCTGTCACGTTGTCACCTATAATATATCTCTGGTGGAAAGTGTGTGTGTGGTTACTACCTATATACCTCTGCCTACCCCTTTGGGGACCCTTATGGGGAAGGATATATTATTATAACTTATAGTTAATTATTTCAAAACCGACAAGCATGTATGAAGAGACTGATGAATGTGGACGAAGCGAAAGAGGTATGTAAGTCTAGAGAGAACTGGCGCTCTATACTCTCTGCCTCCATTCTCTGGAATCTGCCCATTAGGGACTCGGTGTGATGATATGATGATGAATTATTTGAAAATATATTCGCCACTAATTACTATACGCGTAGTTGTCTATACACGTTGAATGTAATTAGTTTGCGAGGCGCCTATCAGTGAGACAATTATTTTCAACTCAACCATGTACGGGGGGCCTAGAGCACGAGCGCAGCATTGTTGCAGGGAGAGGCTTATGCGAGAGAGATACGATTAGGAAGTCGCAATAAAAAAACAAGATTTTAAATTTAGAATAGTTTGTGGAATGTGCATATAGCGAAAGAGCTAATGGAAGTATAGAGAGATAGTGTTCTAATTTACGTGCCTATTCCGTGTTGGACTTGACGTGATGATATCTATATTCTATAAGTAAGATGCGAAAGTTTGTGAGGATGTTTGTGCCTTTTTAACGCAAAAACTACTGAACGGAATTGGATGAAATTTGACACAGAGATAGAACATTAGTAGGATTAACATAAAGGATATATTTTGTTCCAGAAAAAAGTCCACAATATACCTTCCAATGAAACCAAATTTTACATGGATGAAAGCGCGGGACACAGTTGGGACTAGTTTTAATATAAAAGTATTACATACACACATGTCATCGCGCCGCGTCCCTAACGGGGTAGGCAGAGAGTATAGAGCGCCAGTTCTCCCTAGACTACCATACCTCTTTAGCTTCGTCCACACATTGAACGCAATTTCAGAAAGAAAAGTAAAATATCATGATTCACTCCCGCATGTCGACATCCCGCAAAGCCAGCTAAATGCAAATCACTGATAATCCATTAGTACCGGCGCGTATTGTGTGTACCTACTTAACTATGCCTATACACTGGACTTTATAACATTGTCGGATGCTGACTAAAGACTAAATATATACTCTATAGTACTGACCATAGATATTTATTATTATGTTTTTTTTTATACTACATGGGTGGCAAACAAGCATGCGGTCCGCCTGATGATAAGCGGTTACCGCCGCCTATGGACGGTTGCAACACCAAGGGTATCACTCGCGCGTTGCCATATAATCTTTACTAATATTATAAATGTGAATGTAAGTTTGTTTGTTACGCTTTCACGTAAAAACTACATAACTGATTATCATGAAAGTTTGTACACATATTCCTGGAGGTATAAGAAGCAACATAGGCTACTTTTTATTGAAAAAAAAAAACATTTTTACGACTGAAAAAAGTCGGTTTACTGATATTGTTTATGGTGATGGCTTATACCCAGGATTATGACAAAGGCTACATTTGAATCCCGAAAGATTCAAAGCTCTAATATTATAAAGGCAAAAATATGTATGTTGCTCTTTCCACGCGAGCGAAGCCGCGGGCATAAGCTAGTAGACATATAATCACGCCTATTTCCCGTAGGGGTAGGCAGAGACCACTTCTTTCCACTTGCTACGATCCTTACATACTTGTTTTATATTATTATATATGCTACAAATAAGAGTAGTAACAAAGTAATTTAAAACTAAATTAAGCTTAGTTACGTACTTTAATAAAATGTACGATATAAGATCGAATCTTCAGTGAAGCGATTCGCAAAGAAAATGGCGTGAACGAGGGTGTGATTGTAAAGTTGAAGGAAGGCACGTTAATGGGTGCCTGTGAAGGACTCGGCGTCATGATGTGTATGTGTGTGTTTTAATATTATTTTATATATTTTTTGTATATTTTATATACAAAATATCGAGCAGCTGCCTGCGACGCAAAGGTCGCAAGTTCGAATCCCGACTGTTCCAATGAGTTTTTTCTGAACTTAAGTTCAGTGGTTAGTCACACCACGAGCTTTACGGTGAAGGAAAACATCGAGAGGAAACCTGTATACGTCTGAGAAGAAATTCAAAGGCGTATGTAATAGTCGTGCTTGAGTAACGGCGATGGACTCGCCATCTGTCACGTTGGCACCTAATATACCTCTGGCGGAAAGTGGGTGTGTGGGTATTACCTATACACCTCTGCCTACCCCTTCGGGGACCCTTGTGGGATGGCGTGAGGAGATATTATTTATATTATTATTATTTTACAACTATTTATCAATTATGTAAAATAAAATAAACTGCTCAATTACGTTTAAGACCTTAACTTGTTACTGGTCGCTATTAAATAAATGTTGTATATTCATTGCATCGGTTTCCTCAATACAGGCTTTGCCTAGTGAGGAAACCAAAAGATATTGTGTTTTTAAATAAGTCAGGCTCTCTGCAAGATTGTGAATATATGTTATGCTTAATGTGTTATTATGTTTTTTCAGTAATTAAATACTTTTTACTTTTTTTTTACTTTTACTTTAATCTTTGTTTTCATTTCATTGATTCAGGAAAGTCTGTACAGAATTTCCTGAATCAGAAAAAAAACTTATTGGTACCAATAAGGTTTTTTTTATACCACACGGGTGACAAACAAGCGGTCCGCCTTATGGTAAGCGGTTACCGCCGCCTATGGACGCTTGCAACACGCCCAAGAAAAACCGTGAGGAAAAGTGCATGATTGAGTTTGAGGATAAATTCCAAGTTTCAATCGTTTCCTACAGGCAGTGTCAGACTCGCCATCTATCACATTGCCGCCTAATATATCTAAGTGAATAGACAGTGTTCTCACACCTCTGCCTTTTCAGGAACCCTGAGAACCTTAAAGCATTAGGCTGAACATACATACATATGATCACGCAGAGTCCTTAACGGGGGAGGACTAAGCCAACATTTTTCAATCTATTCTTGTATTTTATACTATGGGAATAGAATTTTTTCTATCACAAATTGCACATTGAATTCAGCCACTGCCATACAACATCCGTCGCTAAATGAACGCCCATTCTGCATTACATAAAACGATTAAATTTTGCAACCTTTCAGAAGCACTATTACGGATGTATGAACGCTATACGGTGGAAACTATTCGCTTTTTAATTAAGCCCATTTGAAGCAGACGTGTGTTAAACGTGTATTAATTAGATTTTAGCGGAAACTGCGCTAGCGACGGTTAAAAATCTTATTATTTTCATTTACTATAGAAGGGTGGTCGTAGTTAGTTATAAAGCGCTAGAGCGCTTCATATTTTAGTTGTTTTTTTTTTAGAAAATACATACGTATATAACGATTTACTATAGAACGGCGCTCGTGGATGTATAGCGCTGAAGCGATTTTTATTTTTTGTCAAGTATTTTATAAAAAAAAATCGTGGTCAATTTGTGAGGTTGCTATGTCGATTTTCAAGAATGCTTGCACATGCATTATCAAAAAATGTGTGTAGTGCCACAGTATGACAATGATGTTAGCCTTCTTGGCACTCTACGATGTGGCATTTGCGAAGTTTTATGCTTACCTACTTAAAGGACGCATTAAAGAATGATAATTAATAAAAAAAAAATATGAAAATTAATAAAATTATTAAAAAATACAAAAAGACTTAAAACCAATAATACTGACACACAGGGTGACCAATTTAGTAATAATAGTTGTTTACCGTGGTTTTACCCGCAATAAATTTGATCATACATGAATGTATGTATATATATATATATGAGAAAAAAAAATAACGCAATACAACATTCCCTTACAAATTTACAAACTTAAAAATATTTTATCGTTATAATATATTACTGTCGACAACTCTCGCGATAAAAGCGCTTGACAGCTTTTATGCAAGTTATTTAATACAAAATCAAGCGCTTTCATCGCTACATACACCTTCACTAACCTATTAGTTTGACTAGTTTCAATTAAGAGCTGCACGACTAACAATGTTGGGTAATGGGAATGTAATCCAGTTAGTCATCGGGGAATGATCGGAGACAATTACTTGTGCCGTTCAGGCAGTCCTCTACCACTAAAAAAAATGTACATGATGTCAATGATGATAAAGAGATTGATGTATGCTGACAAATCGAAATAGGTATGTAAGAATAGAGAAAACTGGTGCTCTACTCTCTACGCTCTACTCTCTCCGCCTACCCCGTGAGGGACTCGCCGTGATGATATATATAACAAGCATGCGGTCCACCCGAAGGAAAACGGTTACCGAAGCCTATTTACGCATACAATACGGAAGTATAACTTGCGCGTTGCTACTCTGTGTTCGGAGTGTTATACTGTGTTGGCAGCATAATGGGAACAATCCCTCTGCTGCCAACACAATATAACAATCCTCCCCCCTCCCAAAGGAGCTCATTACTGGAAACCTTATTCACCGCGTAGGAACACAACAAAAAAAATATGTTATTTAGCTACGGACTTCTATAAGGTGGAGGTCCTGCCCCAGTCGGGCAGCTCCAAATTCGAACGGGAAACCAGTTATGCCCTACCTCTCTTATTTCTCACTGATTTCAGGGAAGCATTTATACACCTATGCATTCTTATACAAAGACAAACGGCTATCGCCACACACTACGTAAAGTTGCAGAAGGGTATTGCGCATTGCCAACTCTGCAATCTTTTAAATGGGTTATCATGACATAAAACCTACATAAAAACTATTGAGTACTAGTTGTCCTAGCTTTGTTTATGCACTAAAACAAATGTCAAGATAGCAGCGCCCTCTGTTGGGTTTAATTGTTAATTTAAACCAATAAACACAAGTCATCAAAATGTATCGTGCCATTTTCGAGTTTTTGCGAGACTAACGAACGGCGATTTTTATATGTACAAACATGTAATGTTAATGTATAAACATATTATATATTTTTTTTCGTATGTACATATCTATATACTACTTTATATGTATACAGATGATTCATAACAATCAAACGAACATAACAACTCACTAACGACATAACGATTTAGATCATTACTTTCGTAAAATTTCATCAAATCACACCTACAATTTTACTCAATCGACTTTTCGGAAGTTAGTTTACTCCTGCAAATTCCATTCAAACTCTATTAACGTGCAGTAAAGTTCCATTTTGAACGAACCAAGTCGATTAAGTGTGTAGTAATGACTTCATTTCGTGCTATTGAATAGTTAATGAATGGATATGTTAATGATAGAGGGATGTATCATTCTATAATGGATTGTGAGTTTCAATTGTTCAGAATCAACGTGTATGGTTTTATAAGCAGAGGGAATAGAGCGCCATTCCTACTTTAGTCTCTCAGATCTCTTTTGTTTCATTCATCTTCATCACTTCAGACATACCCGCCGGTTTCGAACACTCTTAATGTTCTGTACGTTCTTTGATACTTCGATCAGATCAATCTTATCTAGATATCCATCAAGATTGTTATGAACGTGGAACATGATTTTCACTCTTTTTTCCACACACGTGCTGTTTATTTGGTATCTTATCACCCACTCATATTTTCATTTTATAATTGATATAATAATAATATAAATAATATATCCTCACGCCTTCCCACAAGGGTCCCCGAAGGGGTAGGCAGAGGTGTATAGGTAATACCCACACACCCACTTTCCGCCAGAGGTATATTTGGTGCCAACGTGACAGATGGCGAGTCCATCGCCGTTACTCAAGCACGACTATACATACGCCTTTGAATTTCTTCTCAGACGTATGCAGGTTTCCTCTCGATGTTTTCCTTCACCGTAAAGCTCGTGGTGTGACTAATCACTGTACTTAAGTTCAGAAAAACTCATTGGTACAGTCGGGATTCGAACTTGCGATCTTTGTGTCGCAGGCAACTGCTCGAACCACACAGCCACCACGGCTTCTTTTGATATAAAGTTTAATAAAAAATATAAATATAATTTTATATGACTAGCGACGTAACGTTGCGAGCCTAAATGTACCACATAAAATTTGTATGTAACCTACCTATTCCCATCATCCATAACCTACCTACCGAAATTCAAATTCGAATTCAAATTAATAATTTGAATTATAATTTCTATATGTTAACCAAACAATGTACTACTTTTCTTCCTTGCAATTTCACCTTCGGTCTTAGTCAGTCGGTCGTAATTAGTTTTTTGATATTAACTATGTAATTATATGTGTCAGTATGAATCTATTTTGCATCTGATTTTGAACAAGTTATTATTGTATTGGGAACGAGTAATTTAACATCCGCCTTTTTTTTCCAAAATATTATATCGCGAAAACGAGTACATTGGATTGTAAGAAATATTTTTCTCTACTCATAAATCTCCATTCCACTCCCGGAAGCCACTCAAGACTGACGTAAGACGAGACGCCAAGTACAAAATTGCGTAACGTCCCGATAAGTACCCGGACAAGCCCGCATTATTGGGCCAAATTGTGAGCACCCTCCCATCCCTGTAATACTGAGTGAAGATGTGTTTTACACAGATGTAAAGGTATAGCTCGCTAACATAATAAACTGATAGTGTATTATCATTAGAGTTTATTATTATTAGAGCCGTGGTGGCCGAGTGTTTCGAGCAGTTGCCTGCGACGCAAAGGTCGCAAGTTCGAATCCCGACTGTACCAATGAGTTTTTCGGAACTTAAGTACAGTGATTAGTCACACCACGAGCTTTACGGTGAAGGAAAACATCGAGAGGATCCTGCTTGAGTAACGGCGATGGACTCGCGATCTGTCACGTTGGCACTCATATACCTCTGGCGGAAAGTGGGTGTGTGGGTATTACCTATACACCTCTGCCTACCCCTTCGGGGACCCTTGTGGGAAGGCGTGAGGATATATTATATTATGAGTGTATTATCTAAAAGCCGTTTTGGAAAACAATCACGATATATATATATATATAGTGCTATACTCGCAATGCTATATGTTACTTTTGTTGAATAACATATGGAAAAAACGATAACTCTTATTTAAAAAGAAAATTTTTCTTTTTAAATAAGCGTGTAAACTCTGTAGATGTAACTGATGAATGTCCCTCTGTTTTTTCCTGCCCTGTCTTCTTCACCTCTCTGTACGACTCGTCGGCCATTTTATCTTTTTCTTTCTTTACTTAGTACAACTTATTCTTGGTGTGCCATATCCTCGCTACCCATCTGCACTTCCAGTATAATATTCAAAGACCCATCGTGAATCTTACGTAAATTAATAATTAAATAGATTTGACCCATTTTATTCTCTTCAGTCGTCGCTAATATCACTTCTAGAAGTTTTACAGCAGGCGGCAGCTCCCACTAAACGTCTCACAAGCAGTGTGCAATAATCTCAGGAATGTAGGCCCCTGCTGTTATAATACAGTTGCCACCCCGTGGATTCGGGTGACGCGCATAAAGCTGTATTTAGTATATTTGAAATTTTTTACATATTATACATTTCATTTACGTCTTTGTATATGTTATCTATACTTATATTTTAAACTTAGAGATACTTAAACTCTCAGGGCCCTGTGGCTGAGTGTTTCGAATAGTTGCCTACAACACAAAGATTGCAAGGTCGAATCCTCTTATAGTCATTTCAAATAATGAAGCTTAAAATCTCTCAGCTAAATTTTATCAAAATCACTGTAGCGGTTTGGTGTTTTATACAAAGTGACCTCCCATTTAATTCTGCGTAGGAACTAAAACTGCAATAAAGTATCTATCTTATTATTGCCGAAGTACAAACTACCATTTGTTCATTTATCGATATGTATATTCTATTTGTAATATTATAAATAACAAAAACAAACAGAAATACCCTTAAAACGTTGATTACCTACTAAAAGCAAAAACCCTATTTTAGTCAAAATACAAAACCGACAAAAGTCACGTACACCCTTATCCAAAAGAAAGCAACCAAGTGAAAGCAAAGTGGAGAATTCATTAGGTCGTTCTGTCTCAAGCACTTGTCTTTGATTGGGGACATAAACCCTGCGGCCAGCTAATTCACGAGGAAGAGAAAATTGTGCGCATTGTGTCTCTAACGTGATGTATTTTTTTTTATTAGGTTGTGTGGTGAAATGTGATTAAAAAAACGCGTGAGAAGATTGCCAGCCCAAATCTTGACTGTACCAATGAATTTTACTGAACTTAAGTACAGTGTTCCCACCACGAGATTTACGGTGTAAGAAAACATCAAGAAGATACCTGCATACGTTTGTCTGCACCGTCTGTCACATTTTCACCGAAAATATATCGCACCGATACCCGTACGGTGTAGAAAGAGAGAGAGAGAGAGAGTATACACACCTCTTTAGGTTCAACCAAATTAGTCTTTTCAAACAATCTCAAATCTTCGATAACTCTTAAAATTGCTATCCTTCATTGTCCGATCGATTTAGTCTGGTAGAAGTAGTTGGTCTACAGTGTTTCTCTACCTCTTTTTCGCATTGGAAATCTATATCGTAAAACTCTTCTTTTAACTAAATCGAAGCCGTAATCAATATCTAAAACCGATCACGAGCTAAAATATTCATACTAAATTTTCAATACAATAAATATCCTCCCAGGCTATCAACCTGCGAACACTCATAAAAGCCATCATTTGGATCACCTGCTTTGAATAAACGATCTATTTCCCTCTATAGCCCGTAAACTAGGGAACGTATGCAAGCACGAAATATACGAAAATGAGTTCCGTGTAGCCTGAAGGCACGCTTGTTGTATGGAGTTTATTTAAGAGATACCTACAAAGGTCTACTAAAGCCTGACCAAGACTATTGAGTACTAGTTTTTGATAATAATTTTGATATTTTTTTCCAGTAATATTGTAAGTCTACATCCAATCCAGCAAAACGAGGCCCACTCTTTCGGAAATCCCAGTGGGAAGAAGATATGTCTACTATATATGAGTTCTCTCACTTTGACACCTAAATACCTATACTCGTACCGCCTTGAAGATATGAAGGCGTGAAAGTGTGTATCTAGAGGTATACAAAACACCTTTTTTTGACGGGTATATATTTATGTGTCAATGTAATGGATAACGAGTCCATCGCCGTTTCTCACTTTTGAATTTATCTCTCTTTTTCTCAGTTTCTCACACAACTTTGAACTTCTTCTCAAAGGTATGCATTTCGATGTTCTCCTTCACCGTAAAGGACGTGGTGTGATAATGTATTTAAGTTGAACAAAACAACTTCGAAGTAACGATTTTGCAATTTTGCAGGCAACTCTTCGAATCACTCGACCAACACTGCTCTCAAGGCGTAAAGATACATTTCTTTCAAAGATAAAGTTATAAGTGCTTACTCCATAGTTTTCTTCACTAAAATAACACTGTGCCAATAGTTGGAAAACGTCCCAAGTCTCACGTATGGGATCAAGGAGGGGCATAAAGGAGTGACGTGGAATACCCATAAAGATTTTAGTGTCCAAGCTTGGATATAGGGAATAACCATAAATGTAAAATATTCACGGGACCGATGGATTATGAGACAATGGGTAATGATTTCCGAGCTATTGGCCGCAGGTGACAATACTTTACAGCTGGAAGCTGAATTCAGGCATTCGGCAATGGAAGCCTCCAAAATATTTCTGTAATGGAATGTTAGATCTCCAGAGCTTCAGTATCCAAGCGGCTTATCACACCTCAACTTTACGGTGAAGGTAGAATAGAAATTCCCAGACTCGCAATTTTATAATACAACTCTGCATACCCCTTCGGGAACTCTTGTGGGAAGGCATGAGGATATATATTAAAGATTGTCATTGCATAAGCTGCCAATTATATCAATTGAACGATATGACATTTATAGTTAAAACATACAAGTAATAAAATCGAACAGTTTATTAAATATATTCCCACTTATACCACACACACACCCACGTATTAAATTATTTATTAAATAGATGTATTAAAAACAAAATCTAATCAAATACAACACAAAACAAAACACCAATATATCTATGACAGTGAGTCTCTGAAGAAATTAATTCAAGACCACCTCTAACACTAAACTTACAGAGCAGACGGTACTTCAAGAAGCACAGAGAATCCGACATCCTTTACAATCCGAAAGAACGAACCATCAAAATTCATCGTCACGTAACCTATAAATTTTCCACATCAAAGCCATACAAGCATTTCTTTTACCCCTTCACCTATTTCCAAAGGTCATGCAAAGATCAACTTTATACTTAAGGAAATAAAGCTTAAAAGTCCACCAGTTAAGTGGACCTCTCATCACGCCAAATTTACTTGGCAGGTCATAAATATCGGCGGACGTAAAGGGTTCCTGACATTGTGGCCGTAAGGTCCATTTGAGTGGACGCTTGGCCGATCATTGGGTAGGTCTTGTTGCGGACGTGCATAATTTAAGGGGATGTTTATTTCTCTTTCGCATTTAAATAAACGGTAATGAAACAATATATTTCAATTACTATATTTCAATAGGTATTTATTTATTTCATTCTTATAATAGCATTTTTATAATGTACCATTTTAGGAGAGGTTGGGCATAACAGGTTTCCCGTTCGAATTCGGAGCTGCCCGACTGGGGCAGGACCTCCACCTTATAGTAGTCTGCAGCCAAATAACACATTTTTTCATGTTGTGTTCCTACGCGGTGAATAAGGTTTCCAGTAATGAGCTCCTTGGGGAAGGGGGAGGATTGTTATATTGTGTTGGCAGCAGAGGGATTGGTCAAGAAAATAAAACATGAAATCATCATTCTTACAGACCAGGTTTATCAAGAACAGATCAAATATATTATCATCATCATATCATCACGCCGATTCCCTAACGGGGTAGGTAGCGAGTAAAGAGCGCCAGTTCTCTCTAGACTTACACACCTCTGAAGAACTGATGAATCCACAAAAATCGTTCGTTTAAGTATTAACGAAATCGTAATTGGTATCCTGTTCCCAATTATACAAAAACGTTTGGATGAACCCGATATAATGTAATGAGATCGTGTAAAAAAGCAGTCCCATTTGTACACGGGCACACATTTGTCCGTCTGTCAGTCCAATAAATAAGAAAAGAAAAACTACAGGGCAATCCGCCTGCACCTTATCTGGTCTCATCACCGCGATCGATGGAGACAGGGAACGAACTAGGTGGGATTGCTAAGAGATGCTTACAAGAGTTTTATTTATTAATAAAAAAAGTTACGATTTTTAAATCGATTAATATAGATAGGGCGATGGACTCTCCATTTGTCACGTTGGTACCTAAAATATATCTCTGGTAATAAAGTAATTTATCTCTAAATTTAAATACACTTTATACATATTCTTGCTATTGTAAACTTTCCATATAATGTATTTTATTGTTGATGTACAATTCTGGCATTTAAATAAAATTACTCATTATTATTATATTAATTATTAATCTTTTTTATCTGTAAGTAGTTTGTTATACAACTGTTTTTTTTTGTAAATATTGTTTATTGTTATTATTGTAAATAAAGATTATATAAAAAAATAATGAGGCTATTAATATTTCTTGTAATTTTGTAAGCATAAATAAACTCATGTTTCATACAAAACGAGAAACCATTTAAAAGGGGTGTTCATATTATTGTAAAAACAATAATAATTATATATATCTTCACGCCTTACCACAAGGGTCCCCGAAGGGGTAGGCAGAGGTGTATAGGTAATACCCACACACCCACTTTCCGCCAGAGGTATATTAGGTGCCAACGTGACAGATGGCGAGTCCATCGCCGTTACTCAAGCACGACTATACATACGCCTTTGAATTTCTTCTCAGACGTATGCAGGTTTCCTCTCGATGTTTTCCTTCACCGTTCAGCTCGTGGTGTGACTAATCACTGTACTTAAGTTCAGAAAAACTCATTGGTACAGTCGGGATTCGAACTTGCGACCTTTGCGTCGCAGACAACTGCTCGAACCACTCGGCCACCACGGCTCTATATTATTGTAAAAACAATAATAATTCTGACAATTAATATTTTTGTCATTTTAAGTAGATAGTCGTGTGTATGTTGCATTGTTTGTCATATAAATAATTCCGCAGTATAATTATCATCTCTATACAAATCCGAGGTGAAACATCCATCGGAGCTGTTCGGGATCATTACTCTTTGCCCTCATTGTCTCTATTGGACTTTATTTATTACCGGAGACCTTTTCCTGTAAAAATTTCAGGAGTTCAACTTCGAAAGGTCGTGGTGGCCAAGTGGTTCGAACTTGCAATCTTTGTGGTGCAGGCAACTACTTGAACCACTCTGCCACTACTGTTTATATAACTCATTCATATGTAGTTGTCAATAAACACTTTTGACATTCTGAATGACTCAGAATGTCAAAACTTTTGACATTTTGAGTTCAAATTCAGAACGTCAACGGTGCTATAGAAAAAAGTATTCTTATATGCACTTTGTTCGAATACATACATTTGTTTGTCCATTTTTACTACTCGCTCTATGTAAAGATTTTTTAATTAATCGTCTTCACAGCAATACGTTTGGGGATTAATGTAATTATCAAACTGTCAGTCACCGCCACTGGGAATAAAGAAAGACATATTTATTTTTAGTTAAGCAAGTTGTTTTGTTTATCCATTTTCCCGTGAGACACTGGCGGAAAATAAAATAGTTTTAAGTTTCGTTAAGAATTTTTAATAGCAATTCCCGTCTTATTAAAAAAAAACTCATTCTGATTTTGAAATGGTAGTTTCTGGTGACATTATACTTAACTTAATACCCCTCTTTTCCTCTGGAGATATAATTAGGTGCCAGCGTGACATATGGCGAGTCCGTCGCCGTTTCTTCAGCACTTAGACACACCAGTTCTCTCTAGACTTGACTTCTTAAGACTCATGGGGACTCAATTATCGCAGTAACCTACTAATATTAGAAATGCGAAAGTTTGCGAGTTTGTTTGTTACTCAACCACGCCACGGCTGGGCTGAATTGAATGAAATTTGACACACAGATATATTATTAACTGCACTAACACATAGAATATATTTTATGACAGAAAAAAAGCCACAGCTAGTTAAGTTATATTCGTAAAAAGGCTGGTTATATTTGAAAAGCTTGTGCATTTGAGTTTGAGTAACACTTAAAATAAAAATCTTAATGAAACTCCAACAATAGGAGTCATCAAAGCGAGTCCGCACAGAATCACGGGCAGCGAAAGCAAAGGACAAGTTTTTTACGATTTCATAAAGCACGGAACCCGGTTTTTCATTTACACGACTTTAGTGGCGATAAAATATAATTAAAATATTTTATACGGAATTCTATCTCTGTTTCTGTTTATGGTAGCCTTAAGAGTAGTAGGTTAGGACAGATTCACATTGAGCAAAAACTTGAAATAAATCTCCCGGAAATAAATCATGAATCCTACAAAGACAATTAGATTTATTGCGTTATGTGAGTAATCGAGATGACGTTTCTGTTCCACCCCCCATATACATATATACATACTTCTTTATTTTCTCCATAGACTAGCTTAATAGGGGTAGGCAGAGGTGTATAGGTAGTTTTCGCCAGAGATATATATTTAAAGCTTTAGACGTTTGGAAAGTTTTGTCCATGTAACGGTCGGTATGCGAACTGTCAAATGTGCAATACACATGCAAAATGTCATTACCAGTACAGAAAATGCTGTCAAGGAACAGATTGCGGAATGATACATACATATCATCACACCGAGTCTGTCACGTGGTTGCAGAGGATAAGGGCGCCAGTTTTTATTTATTTATTTATTTTCATTTTCCATCTTTACAGTATCTTAGAGCTAATACGATGAAAAAACATCTTACAAAGAAAAAAAAACTAACAAACTTATCTTCACAGTTCTCTCTTGACATACAGACATCCTTCGCTACATCCAGATTTATCAGTCTCTTCATCAAGTGCCCGCTTGCTTCGACTCTTGACGTACCTATCCTTGAGTCGATCGATTTGATAGGTTTCTAGGTATTTGGAACGTGGTCATTCACTACCCTCTTCACCCTTTCGAATAGTACCTACCGTAAATAAGCTCTAAAAACGCTGTCAGAATGCACTATGCCTAATCTAGCCTAGCTATTGTCAAACAAATTATAGAAATTAAACATTCCTCCAGCGTGTTTATATTTAGACGACGTGGTGATAAACAGCGAGGAATTGCCGCTGTGCATTTTTATCAGTGGAATTAAAATTTTACTGTGCTTGTAACTTTATTTCATAGTATTTATGTAGTTTTGGAGATTAAAGTTTTCCAGTTATTAAGTATGTTGCTTGTTACGTCATTTTTTAGCTCTCGAAAATTTAATGGATAAAAATATACGTTAGAATCCTATACACTATATTATACATCTACATAATATATAACAATTTATCATTATACTATTATATTAGAAGTAACTTTTGAGTTCTAAAATCTATAAATTTAGAACACGATTGCAGCGTCACCTATCAGCTATATATATCATAGCAGGCAACTGCTCGAACCACCCGAGTGGTTTGAGCAGTTGCCTGCGACACACAGATCGCAAGTTCAAATCTCGACTGTTCCAATGAGTTTTTCTGTACTTAAGTACAGTGATTAGTCACACCACGAGCTTAACGGTGAGGAAAACATGGAGAGGGAACCTGCATACGTCTGGGAAGCAATTCAAAGGCGTATGTATAGTCGTGCTTGAGCAACGGTGACGGACTCGCAAACTGTCACATTGGCACCTAAAATATATCTCTGGTGGAAAGTGGGTGTGTGGGTATTGCCTATACACCTCTGCTTACCCCTTCGGGGACCCTTGTGGGGAGGCGTGGCGATATATTGCATAATTAAATGCATTAAATATTATATAATTTTTTTATATATAGTAAGTAGTAACAAAAAAATTACGTAGGTACTATCCCTTCGAGAACTTCTGCAATATTTAATTCTATAGATTACTAGGTATATTTCTCCTATGATATCTAGCAAACGAGCAAAATCCCACGGGATGACGCGATCATCCGTCATGCGAGACAACTGGTTAATAAGCACGTCTTGTTCCAATTTAAATTTACAATTGCCTTCCTGTCCCTTAATGGTTAAAGGAGGAAGTTTTAAGTTGTTTGGATTTCAATTTTAATTTTCTGGCAATCTAGATTTTGGTTTTTGTAACCAATCCAAAAAAAAATCGGTCCCTTGTACATTTTACGAGACTTTTCAGAATTAGTTATTATACGTTAAAAGAAGGGGGTGTCGCCTGAATATTTTGCTTAACTTAATCTGTTATGAAAAATATTGAAATAGGGTGACCATCGTTTTTTTTCATTAACCACAATACTTATATTACAATCCATTAAAGAAGAAGAAGAAAGAAGCTTTATCTAACTTAACTACTTTGAAATTAACGAACCTATTACACCTCAAAGGGAGTGGTAAAAGGAGTTGGATTAATACTGTAAAATAATTAGAAGTGGCAGGAGCAGATACTCAACTAATTTCACACCTGGCTGCACCCTTTTAAGGCAAAGTGGTGAATTTTTTGCATCAAGAATCTGTTACACGCTAAGAAGTTAATTAGGCGTGGAGGGGTTTAAATCAAAGAGTTTCAAATTGATTTAAAATACCTATTACCCTTACATAGCGTAAACTTAAGTCGCACCCCGTCTGTACGCTTGTGTCTTGTAAGCTGCGCATCAGATTTTAAAGCGGTCATAATTAATAGATAGAGTCTCTCATATTTTATGCGTATCGTTCAATGTTGTACTACCCAAAGGAGTTGAGCAATAATTTTATATATTATTAATATCCTTTTGATATGTACAAATTACAACTCAGTCACGCTAGTTGCTTTACGAATCTTTTCTTGTGGATTCAATCTAATATTGTTACGCTGCAATTTTTTAAAATGAAAATTCGGACGTTTATTCACCTTTTAATATAAAAATAAAACAGTAAGTTTGTAGATTTTAATTTTCTAATTTTGAATTTCGTGCCTATTTATTCATTTGCGCGCTCTAACATATGTGTACAACTTGGTGTATTTCTTGCTAGTTTTATAATAAATGGTTGATAAAACCTGAGCTACGTCGTTTAATTCACAAAGATAATAAACAGTATGTCTGCATGTGGATGCAACTCATCGTAATGCACCTATCAGTATAACGTCATTCGTTCCCGGACCATTTGCAAAATGCTCACTAAAGGGCGCGGCTTGCATTCGGCAATGCAGCGCTGCAGCGGTATTTTGTATTTATTCAACATAACCTGATTTAAACCGTTCCAGATTTAAAAGAAAAAAATATGCATTGAATATAAAATTTTCACGGCTTACAAAAAAGGATAGACAGATTTCTACGTGACAGATGGAAAATCCATCGCCGTTTCTCGAACAAGACTAAATATTTATAATAAATAAATGCAGCTTTCCTCACAATGTTTTCCTTTACGGCAAAGCTCGTAATTAATATTCATTATTAACTATAATAGTGACATAATTTAATGCAAAGGATAAGCGAAAAAGAGAACAATTAAGTATATAGAAAGACTCTTAGATTAATAAGAATAGTTCTCTTAAATGTAATTTTAAACTGTAGAACTGTAACCATGTAATATAAAAAGCAGAAAGCGCTTAAACTGCTAAAAATTTACGTGTAGGAACGCGACTAACAGCGATTGCATTCATCACCTAGATACACACGCTGTGTGCATATTTTAGGATTTGCCGAGGATAAGTTTCAGCGTCATGTTCCACACGTGTTGAAGCTTTCAAATTCAGAGATTGTAAAGCTACGTACTGAAATATCGAGATGATAGTATATTATATAGGGTAGTCGAGTGATTCGCGTAAATTCCTGCAATACAAAGATTATTCGTACGAATCCCGACTGTACATAATCAGTTTTTCTGAACTTAAGTACAGTTATATTAGTTAAAAAGCCGTGGTGGCCGAGTGGTTCGAGCAGTTGCCTGCGACGCAAAGGTCGCAAGTTCGAATCCCGACTGTACCAATGAGTTTTTTCTGAACTTAAGTACAGTGATTAGTCACACCACGAGCTTTACGGTGAAGGAAAACATCGAGAGGAAACCTGCATACGTCTGAGAAGAAATTCAAAGGCGTATGTATAGTCGTGCTTGAGTAACGGCGATGGACTCGCCATCTGTCACGTTGGCACCTAATATACCTCTGGCGGAAAGTGGGTGTGTGGGTATTACCTATACACCTCTGCCTACCCCTTCGGGGACCCTTGTGGGAAGGCGTGAGGATATATTATAAGTACAGTTATTAGCAACACCATGAACTTTACGGCGAAGGAAAACATCGAGAGGAAACGTTTGAGAAGAAATTCTAGGTGTATGTATAGTCGTACTTTAGTTCCGGCGATGGACTATCACGTTGGCAACTAAAACATATCTCTGAAGGAAAGTGGGTGTGTGGGTACTACTAATATATTTCGGTATTGTGTGGAATTTTCCCTAAGCCATAGTCACCCTACATTAGAGCGAGGCACAACTGATGGCCGGTTTATAATAACAAGTGACGGTGCATTATCGCGCGCGAATTTGCACGATTTCCGTATATGGGAGTGTACCGAGTGGCAGACCGCACCTGCTACTACGATTGCCCAGAATAAATTATTCATACAAACATTTTTTAAAGTATTTTTTGTTCTATGAATCTGAATCCTTTTAGCTATGATTAGTAATGTGATATTTAAGGGCTTGCGAATATATTTCAAAACTAATTAATATTTAATTACGATACTAAGTCTAGCCTTTAATAATATCCTAGCCTATAATAATAGCCTATATAACACACACCCACTTTCCGCCAGAAATATATTAGGTGCCAACGTGACAGATGGCGAGTCCATCGCCGTTACTCAAGCACGACTATTTTTTTTTTTTTTATACAACAAGAGTGGCACTCAAGCATACGGCCCACCTGATGGGAAACGGTTACCGTAGCCTATTTACGCTCACGATACCGAAGTATCACTTGCGGGTTCCACTCTGTGCTCGGAGAGTTATACTGTGTTGGCAGCATAATAGGAATAATCCCTCTGCTGCCAACACAATATAACAATCCTCCCCCCTTCCCAAGGAGCTCATTACTGGTAACCTTATTCACCGTTTATGTGTTTTAAAATATACAGCACATAATAGGTACAGATATGGCGTACCTGAAGAAAAGCGGTCACCGCAGTCTATGAATGTGTGTAACACTAAGGTCATCAAACACACTTTCTGTCCTACAAAATAATACACACTGTTTTAAAAAAAACTCATGTATTATTTTATGGAAAGCCAAAAAATGTGTAGAAGTAGAACATTATTTGTCTCCATTACAACAGTAAATAAATTAAATCTATAAAAAGTACCCTCTTATTGATCGATGGTTAAGGACCAACCGGCTATCGGAACGAACGTTGGATAAATAGTCGCGAGAATTACCGTATCACGGTCACCCTACCGCCATGTAGTGTAGACGTTCAAAAAACAAAATTATAGTGCATTATGCAGAAGAATTTGCACTATCTACACGATGGGTGTGGCTGACAGTTTCTGCTGGCGGGCGGTGGTATTATTTGATGAGGGTATTAGACAATCGATTTTCGTTTAGGTTTAAGTAACTGGATATAAAATGAAGCTTAATATAAGTCATGGTTTTTTGTATTTGTTGTTGGAAAATATTCTTAATATATATAAATTACGCGTCACGTTGTTTGTCCGCGATAGACTCCTTAACTACTTCATCGATTTTAATCAAATTTGCACGCCGTGTGCAGTTTGATCCAACTTGACAGATAGGATAGCTTACTTATTTGTCTATTATTTGACAGTCACAATTATCTGTTCCAACGTGTAGCTCCAAACGGTTCTAACAGATGGCGATATCCTGTTGACTGGATTCAGTAAGTATTTATTTACAATGTAATATAACAAAAACCTTAGGCACAGCAACGCGTGGCCGGGTCTGATAGTTAATATATAAGTAATTAAATAATTTGGGTAAACTTAATTTTTTTTAATAATGTCGAAGCGAAAGAGGTATGCAAGTCTAGAGAGAACTGGCGCTATATACTCTCTGCCTACCCCGTTAAGGACTTGGCGTGATGATATGTATGTATGTATGTCTAAACATATCATTCTTAAAAAAACGTATGCTACTTACATATCCAATATAAAATTCAATCAGGCCGAACATAGCCGCAAAGCAATAATATGGACTCCCCATAGTCCTCTGATTGAGACAGAGGCCGATCGAGTCGGATGCATGTCGTAAGATGTCGGAAAATGTCGTAAAACTTTACGAACTACCGCCCTCTTGGAACTATCGGTGACAATCATCTTAGACACAGAGTAGGGTTGGTAAAGAGATATTTTTTACACGCTTTATATTAACTTCACCTGTATGTATGTATGTATGTATGTAACCGACTTCTTTGAGCTCGATTTTGACCCACTTTAAACGGCCAGATTTCGTTCAAACTTTGTAGACTTATCGAGGACCGATGACAATACACTAATAACTAAAAAGTAGAAAATAAATAATAGTTAAAAAAACTAAAAAACACGCTTTTTATAGAAAACCGAACTAAAAAATAGAAAATAAATTTCGATAATATCTTAAAAAGCGTGGGGTGCTTTTTAAGATATTACCGAAATGATAATCACTCTACTAATATCTGTCAATAAAATATTTATAACTATTGATACCATGCACCCCACGCTTTTTAAGATATTATCGAAATTTATTTTCTATTTTTTAGTTCGGTTTTCTATAAAAAGCGTGTTTTTTAGTTTTTTTTAACTATTATTTATTTTTAAGAATTTTCTCGAATCTCGACTGTAATGTAGTGATTTTTTAAGCCATAAAGTAGTAGTATGGCCAAGTAGTTGCCTGAGCACAAATATTGGACGTTCAAATTCCGGCTGGTCCAATGAGTTTTTCTGATCTTAAGCAGTGATTATACACACTATGAACTTAATGGTGTAGCAAAACATATATGAACCGTCAAACAGCTCGCTATCTGTCACGTTGCCCTCTAAATACATTTCAGATGACAAGACGGGGTTGTGTTATTCCGTAAAATAATAATAATAATAAATAAATAATAAATCTAGAGAGAACTGGCGCTCTATACTCCCTGCCTACCCCGTTAGGGACTTGGCGTGATGATATGTATGTATGTATGGAATAAATAAATACCTTGGGACAATTATTACAAGTTTGTGTTATGGTGACTAGACAACGATATATTTACTTATATAGATAGATATATACATAAATACATAGGACATCCAACACTAAGGTACAAATACTCGTGTTAAAATATCTGCCCTCAGCGGCAAAGGTCAAGCGGTCCAAGAAAAGAAAATCCAAATGTCATCATCAATATTACACATATCATACATATCTTCACGCCATGTCCCTAACGGGGTAGGCAGAGAGTATAGAGGGCTAGTTCTCTCTAGACTTGCATACCTCTTTCGCTTCGTCCACATTCATCAGTCTCTTCATACATCGTCGTCGGTTTCGAGCACTTTTGACGTTCCCGTCCTTGAGCGTCCGATCGATTTGATCCAGGTAGTTGGAACGTGGTCTCTATATTACCTTTGCGAATTCTCTATACTATCCCTACTCTACGAACCTAGTGCAGAGATTTCAATAAACTAAATCGGACCCCTGATTGCAGCGTTTCAACGGCACATATCTCTGTTAAATGACACACAGACATCTTGCTATCACCGTTTCTATGTAGTTATGATATTATATAACGTTATACTGAAGTATTGGATTAAAGATAAGAATTATAGTCAGTAGTTGAGGAGTTTGTTTTGGTTTTTTATTTCATTGATTTGGAGTGGCAAAGGATTTAAAAATAATTTTAAGGTAGGTAACGAACACTTTCCGTTTTTTTTTTGAATTGCCTGACTTGGTCGGTTCGTGCATCCTATATAAGATTCTTATGCTGCAAGCAAGACTACTCCATTGAATTGCGTTCCATATGTACCCATGAGTTTTTCTATAGTATTGATTGATCATTAACTTTAGTTACATCAAGTACCTAAAGTTATTGATCACATCGTTTCTAACGCGAGCTTTACGACGAATGAAAACATTACACTAAGAAGAAATTCATAGACGTATGTATAAATTCGTCGTTTTCGTTCGGTCGTGCTTGAAAACGAACGCTTGCAGGTACGGACTCGCGGTCTGTCACGTTGCAACTATAATATTATAGGCGTTGTTACTCGACCGCCTACCCCTTGTGAGAAGTCGTGAAAATATATTGTGTTTATATAATATTTTTGGCTTAATGTTTGTAAATGAATTTTAAAAGGGTTGCCCTAACCTTATTTCTGATATTTCATTAAACTCGCAGCTAATGAGGCAACCCTATTTCGAGCTTGACGTTAACAACTCGTGAAAGGCTAAGATTAATTACTGGCAATTTTGTTTTATTATTCAGTAGCATTTTAGGGATAATATTTATAAATAAATCTTGATTAAGAGGTCTGCATGTCTAACTAGCGTGAATGGAGAATCAATCGCCGTTACTCAAAAATAAATGTCAATGCGACGATATACATCGTAATGATATAAATCCTGACTCCATTCCACAACTGTCCCTGAAGGGGTAGGCAGAGGTGTAGAACAGGGCGAGTCCGTCGCCGTTATTCAAGTACGGCTATGCATACATACGCCATTGAATTTCTATATATGGAAATAATTTAAAAAAAAATTTAGTATACGTAGAAATCTAAATTTCTTCATTAAATTTGGCGCTTTACCAGGACAAATACATAATTTCCACATTTATTGAAGGTATACGTTACAGCGAACGCCAATAAACCCCCAATTTGAGATTTATATTAAAATTCAAAGGGAGAGAACTCGTGAATGAAGATTTTCATAGGATGCATTAAAATCTGTTTCTATCGTTTCCACTTCGGGTGTGGTCCAAGTTAAGAGCAAACAGAGTGCAGGCGCTATGTTGAGTTTAACTAAATAATCAATGTATTTGTCGTAACCATTAATACTAATATATTACAACGATTAAAGTTCATCTGATTATCATTTTGTTAATCTCGGTAATCAAGCTAACCACGATACAGCCTGGTTGAGTAGAAAAATGAAACATATAAATACTAAATTATGCCCGCGGCTTCGCCCGCATGGAGTTCGAAAAAGTAACTTATGTATTTTCCTGCTAAAATCGGTTCAGCCGCTATGCCTTGAAAGAGCACCATACTTTATAATATTAGAACTTTGCATTTTCGAGATTAAAAGAAAAAACAAAAAGTAGGCTATGTCCTATTCCTAGGTATAAGCCATCACGATTTCAACTTTCAGCCAAATCTGTTCAGTGGTTTTGCCGTGAAAGAACCGCAAACATCCAAACTTACAAACTTTCACATTTAAAATATTAGTAAGAAGTAATATTCAATACAGGTATCAAACGAGAGATCAGTGTAATGGTTGATTTGTATGTAAAGTAAATAACCTTTTTTAATTACAATGTAATTTTCACGCTGCGTATTTATTAAAAAAACTTATATCCACACGTCTTCCAACAAGGGTCCCCAAAGGAGTAGGCGGAAGTGTATAGGTAGTACACACACTCACTTTCCGCCAGAGATATATTTTAGGTGCCAATGTGACAGATGGTGAGTCCATTAGACGAGAGGAAACGGGAGGAAAGTTGCATACGTACATAAATACATACATACATATCATCACGCCAAGTCCCTAACGGGGTAGGCAGAGAGTATAGAGCGCCAGTTCTCTCTACACTTACATACCTCTTTCGCTTCGTCCACATTCATCAGTCTCTTCATACATGCTCGTCGGTTTCGAGTACTCTTAACGTTCCCGTCCTTGAGAGTCCGATCTATTTGATCCAGGTAGTTGGAACGTGGCCTTCCTCTGCCTCTTCTTGCACACACTTTTGCTTTGTAAATCTGTTTCGTCAATCTTTCTTCACTCATCCTTTCTATGTGTCCAAATCAACGTAACATGCGTTTCTTCATCTTTACAATCACACCCTCATTCACGCCAGTTGATTTGTGAATCTCTTCATTGCGGATTCGATCTAAAATCGTTACGTTACGTTTCGTTAATCGTTACATACGTTTGAGAAAAAAATATATATTCGTGTATAAGTAACGGCGCTACCATGTTACCGAATATATCTCGGCGGGAAGTAGGTGTGTGTGTGTACTACCCGCATCCTCTGCCTACCCCTTTGAGTTCCTTGCGGGAAGGCGTGAAGATATATTCACAAATTATAATATGAACTTCTTTTGCGGGTAGTATAATCGTTACAGTAAACGCTGCAGCTCAACGCTTGGACCACCCGACCTGTCCGCTGGGACGGCAATAACAAGTCCATAAACCGTTTTTACTGCCTTTGTTCAAGTAAATGTATGTAGGTTTTGACTTTTTAAACAATGACCGTATTTTTGGACGTTCCCAAGAATAATTCTTAAGTTGTTTTTGAATGGACGGCGGGAAAATAAAGGTTGAAATTTGCAAGGAATCCGCAGTCTCTATTACTCTTAGCCACAATAGCTTGGAGTTAAGATCTATCTACTTCAAAGCACTTACTATAAAACTTCCGAAATCACAAGCTTACATACTTTTACTGAGAAGGCGGTTCTGTAGCTTTACTCTAAAATGTGTGATGCTGCTCAATAGAAAAAAAAATCCTCTGCTATTCACAAAATAGTTTAACTTTATCACTTTAATTTATCACGTTTAAAATATACTTCCTAACATTATGATCTTTCTTAGGACAAGCTCATATGACTTGATTGATGTGAAATCTCGAATACTTACATACATATACATAGATATCACCACGCCGAGTCCATAACGGGGTAGGCAGAGAGTATAGAGCGCCAGTTCTTTAAAGTCCTAATACAAAAAATGATAATAGGGTTTATTTAAATGTTTTAAATGACACTAAAGGAGATAATAATAATATATCCTTACGCCTCCACATAAGAGCCCCTGAAGAGGTAGGCAGAGGTGTGGCACACTGACTTACACCCAGAGGAATATTTTAGGTGTCAACGTGACAGTTTTGTGCTGCAGAAGCGGGCTATTCGCGCAATTTATAGCCTCGAGATTCTCTCAGAGAATTATTCAAGGAAATTGACATATTGACCGTACCATGTCAATATATATTCCAAATGTGTTATTACATACATACATACATACAAACCCAGACACATAATTAACGTTATATGCTCATCACGAAAATCTTTGTTGTAGAGGGAATAGAATTAGTGCCTGAAGGCTACCAATATCTATAATCCCTGTATGTGGTATTGGAAAAAGGTATGACTATTTTATCTTGAAATAACTGCCAGTGACTTCATTAAAAAAACTGATACAGAAGGTCAGTAGGTTATTATATTATCTTATAAGTGGATCAATAAATTAGGCTAAGTCATTAGTCCAAGAGCTCGAGAAAGATGCTACAAATTTATTGAAATATTTTTTAAATAAACTTTTACTTATTTTTTTTTATCAAAATATACATATATAAGGTAAACAATGTTTAAAAAAAACAGTTATATATGTAGCTACTTACTATTCAGGTTATTATATGTCTATGCACCAATTGTCACCTAATTGAGTTTAGTTGTTCAAGCACGATTGAGTAGAAAACGTCTTCAGAAACTTTCGCATTTATACCATTGGCGGGATCGTTCCTCTCATTGTCTCTTGGACTATGTCTCACAGGAGTTTACAAATTATCCAATGTGGTCAGACACACTATATTAACCCATTTAGCATGAAATTGCATCCCACGCGTCGGCGCCTGCTTTTATTGTCCTTATTTTTCGGATGGGGTTAGGTAAGTTATAGAAGTGGCAAAAAAATATTATTTAACTTCTAAGACGGTTTATGAATTGATCCTTTATTGAGGTGTTATTATCATCCTAATTTTTTTTATACTAAAATTACATACATACATATCATCACGCCGAGTCCCTAACGGGGTAGGCAGAGAGTATAGAGCGCCAGTTCTCTCTAGACTTACATACCTCTTTCGCTTCGTCCACATTCATCAGTCTCTTCATACATGCTCGTCGGTTTCGAGTACTCTTAACGTTCCCGTCCTTGAGAGTCCGATCTATTTGGTCCAGGTAGTTGGAACGTGGCCTTCCTCTGCCTCTTCTTGCACACACTTTTGCTTTGTATATCTGTTTCGTCAATCTTTCTTCACTCATCCTTTCTATGTGTCCAAACCAACGTAACATGCCTTTCTTCATCTTTACAATCACGCCCTCATTCACGCCAGTTGATTTGCGAATCTCTTCATTGCGGATTCGATCTAATATCGTTACGCCGCACATTTTTCGAAGAGATCGCATCTCGACTGCATTCAAGCTATTTTCATACTTCCTCTGACATACCCAGGATTCGCTGCCATACAATAAGGTAGGTACCAATATCGCGTTGTGGACAGCAACTCGAGCATTCTTGCTCAGACTTTTACTGCCCATCAACGCCGACATGGCTCCATTCACCTTATTTCCGGCAGTTATCCTTCTTTCAATATCTTTTTCATACTTTCCATCTCGTGTGAACATGCTTCCAAGATATACAAATTCATTCACTTGCTCTAGAATTTGCCCATTTACCGATATTGCACACTCGGTCACTTGTTCATCTCTTTCGAATACCAGAACCTTAGTCTTGCCAGCGTTTAGGCGCAGCCCCTTCTTTTCACATTCTTCTTTCATTATGGTAACTAGTGACTGCAGTTCGCCCTCTGATGACGCCAGTAAAACCGCGTCATCGGCGTATAGTAGGCAGTTGACCACTAAGTTTCCCATTTTCACTCCACATCCGTTCGTTCTTAGTGCTCTCAGACAGTTATCTAGATATATAATGAACAGCCAGGCAGACATGATACACCCTTGTTTGACCCCCGACTTCACATCAAACCAGGGTGACATCTCACCGTTAACCCTAACGCACGCCTCGCTATCACTATAGAGTGATTTCACGGCATGCAGTAGGGAACTGCTCACTCCATATCCAGGCAACACGTCCCAGAGTTCCTTTCGTACGACTCTATCAAATGCCTTCTCTAAGTCGACGAAAGCGCAGAAAACCCTTTGGTTAATATCCAAAAACTTTTCCGCGATTAAAATTATAACAACAAAAAAAGTTTTATGATCTAGTATGTGACTATAAATTTAAACTTACTTAAACAACCAACCGTGCCGTGGTGGCCGAGTGGTTCGAGCAGTTGCCTGCGACGCAAAGGACGCAAGTTCGAATCCCGACTGTACCAATTAGTTTTTCTGTACTTAAGTACAGTGATTAGTCACATTACGAGCTTTACGATGAAGGAAAACATCAAGCGGAAACCTACATACGTCTGAGAAGAAATTCAAAGGCGTATGTATAGTCGTGCTTGAGTAGTCGTGCGTGCTCTGGCGGAAAGTGGATTTGTGGGTATTACCTAAACACCTCTGCCTACCCCTTCGGGGACCCTTGTGGGAAGGCGTGAGGATATACATATATATATATATATATATTATTAAACAACCAACGTACTTGTAAACATTTAACCGATTTTCCTTATAATATCTATGAATATTATTATTAACAGATAATATTTTACACCTATAGGTTCTTAGAAGAAAAGATAAATTACTCTTTGGATCATATGATCCTGATCAAAGAAAAGGTGTCTATCATGGTTTAAAGGAAGGTCAAAGAGATGGCGCTGACATTTGGGAGGTTGCATCACAGTCACCGACAATAGGTTCATGATTCATAAAATCTTGGTGGTATTTTTAAAAATTGTAGTAAAGTTATAATAAATACAATGGAATCTGTCTATCTGTTTACAAGTCTGTAACAAACGGACTACAAACTTTCGTCACTTAAAAGTTCATTCTTAAACCTCCATCCTCACAGTGCGACAAAATGTACCGCGCATTTGTAATGATTTTTGTTGTAATCCTCCCTAAATCAGAAGGTGCCCACAACAGTACTAATTGTGGGGGGTTCCAAGCTAACTTTAACTTGAAGAGTGTGGTCGGTCCGTGGTTTGTGGTCGCTATAATACCGGACATACAGTTTCCTGATGGAGGTATCAATTGTTATAAAGTGGAGTTTAGTGAGACTGATGAGGTGAGGAATTCAATTAATAGGCTCAGTGAATATAAAGTCTGGCTCCTATGCTCACAATAGCGGGTTCGATTATTATTATGTCAGTAGATGAGCTTTAGAAGAATTACTCGAAGAAATATGGTATGATTTGGAGGAGTCAGCGCAAGGATTGCAAGCTTTAATTTCCGACTGTACAAATGAGATTTTCTGAACTAAATCACAGTGATACATGACAACATAATTCTAGGTATCTTCTGGGAAGATATAAACATTTAACGGTCAACTTCTGAGAAGGTTCTTGTTAATTTACTGCTTATCGTCTATTTCAGGCTGGTCTCAGGTGGTTAATTAATAAAACCGTACACACAACAGCGCAAGATCAAAAGCGTTCTGACATCAACGGGGTGGTAGTGAGGCAGAGGTACTATTCAGACCACGCGATAGATGTGTGGTCGAAGTCCGTGGAAGGTGTCAGCGGTTGCTTTCTTCAGATGCTGTCATTGGATATTGTCAAAAATGAATTTCGTGAGTTATTCTTATATTTTGTTACATCTCATACTGCGCCAATTGGCTCCGATTTGGATCCGAAGCTAAAACCCCCGGCACCAACGACACATATACGAGTATACAAGCATTCAAGATCAGGCTCGACAGTATATCTTTATATATATATTTCTTCTGTACCTACGTGTACACACGTACAGAAGACATATAGACACGTGTCACAGAAAGTTTTTCTAAACGGCTGGGCCGATTTTAATGAAATTTTATGTGTGTCTTCAGGTAGATTTGAGAATGGTTTAGATGGAATTTGACCCGACAGGTAGCGCTGCGCTCGTGTTTCAGGAAGTTTAACTTTTTTCCCCGGGCGAAGCTGGACGGGACAGCTAGTTATATATAGCTGCCAACGTGTCAAATGGCGAGACCGTCAAATCAAATTAAATCAATCAAATCAAAATCTTTTTATTTCACATAGGCCCAGGTGGGCACTTATAAAACGTCGAAAAAGAAGCACGGTTCGGGTTGGTCGCTTCCATGGAGAAGAACCGGCAAGAAAGTCCATGGTTACTCTTTTCAAATCATTAGGCATATACAAAATTTTTTTCGTTACAGCAATAGTACCCAAGTATGGGGGAACAACGTAGGCCCGACAATAGGTCGTTGCTTACTATACAAAGCATACATAAAAAAGATAATTATAACAATGTTAGCAAGATCTAAGAATCTACAAAGCTTACAATGTTCTCACATTCACACATTAGACAAATTAAACAAGTGACGCAAATATTGTCATCAGTACTGTAACTAATTCTGGTCAAGATATGGAATAAATTAAAATAAAAAAAAGTAAAATTATTATTGTATAAGAAAACCCGAATTGAGAAAAGAAAAAGATTCAGAATAGTTAGTGACATCCACAAATTTGTGCCGTTTATGAGCTACCAAGGACAATTAGGACCGTCAATACTTATTTCATACTTTGAATTTCTTCTTAATTGTATGCAGGTTTCCGCTCGATGTTTTCTTTCACCTTAAAGCTTGTGTTGTTGTTCATCCAAGTATCACTATCCACGATTCACTGACATTATAGTATTAAACATGTCTTAACGATAATGACTACCTTTACAGATGAAGCTCTCACCAAGACAGCGATGATGCAACTCCATATCCTTGATGATGGTAAAGGGCCTTTCTTACTGCAAATGCTGTGGGGCAAATTGATAACCGTGGTGGTCTACCGAAAGACGCAGGTATGCTATGTTTTCTTACAGGGCTATGTAAAGCGGCTTTCGTCACGCACGTGATGCAATGTCAAATATTGCTTCGTGGACATTATCTAGAAATTCGATTAATTAAATAAATGTGTCTGTTTGTTATACCAAAACAATACGTAAATATTATATATATACAGTACTGATAACAAGACACATTAATATCACTTGTCTGTCTATGTAAACGTCCGTTTGTCCTTGATAATTTTCGACACAGCTCAACCGACCTCCAATAACTTTCACTGGCAGATATGTAATATTATAAGAAGTAATCTAGAGTTGGACCAACTGTTATCTTATATATCCTCCGCCTTCCCAGAAGGGTCCCCAAAAGGGTAGGCAGAGGTGTATAGGTAATACCCACACACCCACTTTCCGCCAGAGGTATATTAGGTGCCAACGTGACAGATGGCGAGTCCATCGCCGTTACTCAAGCACGACTACACATACGCCTTTGAATTTCTTCTCAGACGTATGCAGGTTTCCTCTCGATGTTTTCCTTCACCGTAAAGCTCGTGGTGTGACTAATCACTGTACTTAAGCTCAGAAAAAATCATTGGTACAGTCGGGATTCGAACTTGCGACCTTTGCGTCGCAGGCAACTGCTCGAACCACTCGGCCACCACGGCTACAATCTTCAATATATTGTATAACAAATGTAATGCAGGTAAACCCGCTGAACACATATAGTTAACAGAGAATGCACTTTCTTTCGTCAGGGAATAACTCAAGATCAGTTGAAGCCAGTATTCGAGCTGATGACGGAGCTCCGAGGTCCTCAAAGACTTCCGAGGATCTGCGACGATCGCATTCGAGATCTACACATATTTTAATAGTTAAATAAATGATTTTTCTTCAAAATAAATAGATACATACATACATACATATCATCACGCCAAGTCCCTAGCGGGGTAGGCAGAGAGTATAGAGCGCCAGTTCTCTCTAGACTTACATACCTCTTTCGCTTCGTCCACATTCATCAGTCTATTCATACATGCTCGTCGACTCGAGTCCTTTTTTTCGATTTCGAGTACTCTTAACGTTCCCGTCCTTGAGAGTCCGATCGATTTGATCCAGGTAATTGGAAGGTGGCCTTCCTCTGCCTCTTCTTGCACACACTTTTGCTTTGTATATCTGTTTCGTCAATCTTTCTTCACTCATCCTTTCTATGTGTCCAAACCAACGTAACATGCCTTTCTTCATCATTACAATCACGCCCTCATTCACGCCAGTTGATTTGCGAATCTCTTCATTGCGGATTCGATCTAATATCGTTACTCCGCACATTTTTCGAAGAGATCGCATCTCAACTGCATTCAAGCTATTTTCATGCTTCCTCTGACATACCCAGGATTCGCGGCCATACAATAAGGTACCAATATCGCGTTGTGGACAGCAACTCGAGCATTCTTGCTCAGACTTTTACTGCCCATCAACGCCGACATGGCTCCATTCACCTTATTTCCGGCAGTTATCCTTCTTTCAATATCTTTTTCATACTTTCCATCTCGTGTGAACATGCTTCCAAGATATACAAAAATAATAATCCCTCATGCCTTCCCACAAGGGTCCCCGAAGGGGTAGGCAGAGGTGTATAGGTAAAACCCAATACACCCACTTTCCGCCAGAGATATATTTTAGGTGCCAACGTGATATATGGCGAGTCCATCGCCGTTACTCAAGCACGACCATACATACACCATTGACTTGCTTCTCAAACGTATGCAGGCTTCCTCTCGATGTTTTCCTTCACCATAAAGTGATGTATATTAAAGTTACAGCAGCAGAAGGAATAGTCCCATTATGCTGCCAACACAGTATAACTGTACTGTCCGTGGCAAAGTAGCAACGCGCAAGGGATACTTCGGTATCGTGAGCATAAATATGTTACGGTAACTGCTTCCCGTAGGTGGGCCGTATCCCACTCTTTCTAGTATAAAAAAAATACAATATTGATAGGAGTCCACTCGTATTGTCTGACATTGGTGAATTGATTGTATACAATAGTCGTGAGCCGCAGGTAAAGTGCCAGCTAATTTGTAGGTACCTTGCACAGTACAGGTAGAGTATAATTGGCAACAAACAACTTTTATCTAGCATCGATATAAACGGTAATAGATATTCGTTTAAAAACTATATTATTTACGATCGCACAGCTGGTCAGCCGGTAACAAACTGTGCGCCCTCACGCCACCATACACCGACACGATACCAAGTAACGCCAATAAAGCAAAAATAAACTTGTTGTCAAAGAGTAAGCATAAAAACAGATGAGGCATATTTCTGACATCAGAACTCTTTACTAATTGCTGCCCTTTCGTAAGCTTGCATTTAAATTTTAAAAGGGTATGTGTTCCTCTTTCATGTAAATTAGTTAAGGTGTGTAGCATAAACATAGTTCGGATAAATTTGGTGGAAATCAAACTTCACGCGGGTCAAACCGCGGGCACAGTTACGTGTTTAAAAAGTATTTTTTTAGCAGAAGGATTATATGCGTCAACTACTATGTAAGTAAAATAATAACCTACATCTCCTGTTGCTCTATAAGAGTATTTATTCTTTCCTCATCGCGAGTTCGTGTAACTAGCTTATTAGGTATGTTCTTTGTAAACGAAAGTATTATGGATGTAATTTTTATTTGCTCAAGATAATAATAATAATACCTTAAGAGAGGTAGGGCATAACGGGTTTCCCGTTCGAATTTAGAGCTGCCCGACTGGGGCAGGACCTCCACCTTATAGAAGTCCGTAGCCAAATAACATTTTTTTTGTGTTGTGTTCCTACGCGGTGAATAAGGTTTCCAGTAATGTGCTCCTTGGGGAGGGGGAGGATTGTTACATTGTGTTGGAAGCTGAGGGATTAAACCCATTATGCTGCCAACACACTATAACTCTCCGAACACAGAGTGGCAACGCGCAAGTGATACTTCGGTATCGTGAGCGTAAATAGGCTACGGTAACCGTTTCCCATCACGTGGGCCGTATGCTTGTTTGCCACTCTTGTTGAATAAAAAAAAAAAAAAAACCTTGCGACAATTCCACACAAATTGAAATATTCCCAATTTAGGTATAGCTTGTGTTATGGTAACTAAACAACGATATATTTACTTATGTAGATAGACATAATAAACAAAAATACTTAGGACATCCAAAGCTAAGGTACAAATACTCTTGTTCAACACACAAATATCTAGTATATATATATATCTATCTATCTAATACCCCTCAGCGGGAATGGAATCCGCAACCTCAAGTTTCGCAGTCAGGAGTTCTAACCTCTAGACCAGACGGCCGTCATATATTTTTATAGGCTTTGGAAAAAAATAAATAAATATGTGTTGTAGATAAGAGAGGTAGGGCATAACGGGTTTCCCGTTCGAATTCGGAGCTGCCCGACTGGGGCAGGATCTCCACCTTACAGAAGTCCGTAGCCAAATAACACAATTTTTTGTGTTGTGTTCCTATGCGGTGAATAAGGTTTCCAGTAATGAGCTCCTTGGGGAGGGGGGAGGATTGTTATATTGTGTTGGCAACCGAGAGATTAGACCTATTATGTTGCCAACACAGTATAACTCTCTTAACACTGCCACTCTTGTTGTATAAAAAAATATATATATATTTAAGCGCACGAAGTCGCAGTTAATAGTTGTAATAAAATACAAGATACTATTACTATGCATCGGATTTGATGTAGCCAGCATCAGGTGCGAGGCAGGGCGAGTGATTGATTTGGAGTTGGACTACAACTCAACAGCTACAAATGCATAGAATGTTCGCCATGTACATGCCGATGCGAAGAATGGCGTTCAAACTCTGTTGGATTTCAAAAAACTTTGTATTAACAGGCTTTATATTTAATTAATTAAAATAATTTTAATAAGATTACCACGAGCTTTACGGTGAAGGAAAACATAGGGAGGAAACGTGATATATTTTTTTGTTGTCTCTCGTAGCGTGATCTGTTGCTACTTAACCGGTCAATGGTAAGACCTAGGCCTCCAGCCAAGCACTTTAGTACTAAGGGAAACCTGCATACGATTCAAAGGCGTATTTATAGTCTTGGTATATACCTATCTATACAAGTAAATATATTGTTGTCTAGACACATAACATAACACAAGCTTGCTTAATTTGGGACTACGTCAATTTGTGTGGAAGTGTCTCAGGTATTTATTATTTATAATAATATATCCTCACGCCTTCCCACAAGGGTCCCCGAAGGGGTAGGCAGAGGTGTATAGGTAATACCCACACACCCACTTTCCGCCAGAGGTATATTAGGTGCCAACGTGACAGATGGCGAGTCCATCGCCGTTACTCCAGCACGACTATACATACGCCTTTGAATTTCTTCTCAGACGTATGCAGGTTTCCTCTCGATGTTTTCCTTCACCGTTAAGCTCGTGGTGTGACTAATCACTGTACTTAAGTTCAGAAAAACTCATTGGTACAGTCGGGATTCGAACTTGCGACCTCTGCGTCGCAGGCAACTGCTCGAACCACTCGGCCACCACGGCTTTTTTTTATTTATTATTTATTATTATTATAGTCGTGCTTGATGCGAGATTGTGCAAGATGAACTCACTTCATAGTAAGTGTGTGTGCTTCTACATGTGGGATGGCGTGAAGTTGTATATATAATAAAATCACCGTATCACTTTAAACAGAACGATTTTATTTAAGCCGTCACCCCTGTATACGTGACGAGCATGACGAGAGCTGAGTCCGCTGAAACAGAGGGTGTTCCAGTTGGCTCGCTTTATATCTATTGTATATTGCAAGGGTGACGGATGCCTTATTGATGTACGTAGATATTGGAGTTATACCGTACAGCTAGCTTTAAACGACAATCCTTTTACGTAAAATAAGGTTTAGGAATAAAAAGATCCCTTAGAGCAGGACAAGATTTTCGAGATCAGAAGATCGCTTCGGAGTAGCATTCCTCTGTAGATTTTTCAGATGTTTGTTTGGATATATAGAAAGAATAAGTAAGAAAGATTGACGAAATGTATTATATTTGTATAACAAAGCAAAAGTTTGTGCAAGAAGAGGCAGAGGAAAACCACATTCCAACTACCTAGATCAAATCGAACGGACGCTCAAGGACGGGACGTAAAGAGTACTCGAAACCGACGAGCATGTATGAAGAGACTACTGAATGTGGACGAAGCGAAAGAAGTATGTAAGTCTAGAGAGAACTGGCGCTCTATACTCTCTACCTACCCCGTTAGGGAGTCGGCGTGATGATATGTATGTATCTATCTTTGTAGTATTAAGATATTTTCAAACACACACATCGGAGTGAGAATCAGAGAACAAAAGAAAAACAATCCCTAATCATTTGATAGCAGGTGTCCTCAAAGTATTAAGATTCATTTCATTCCACTAAAGACGTACAAAAGCGTATCATAAAATTTGAAAAAGAGCTTCGGGGCCTCGCCCTTATCCATTCGAGTGGCCTTTATGGTCCTATTATAAAATGGTCTTTATGGCACGTTTTATTGCTAAGAGACTTTGCGTAATTTCGTCACGGGGCGAGCAAAGATGAGATCTCACTTTGATCGCCCATTAAAAGTTTTAGATTAGTTGGTAATATCGGTCACTAGTACTGACAGGATTACGGTATATATGTCATATGCAGTCAAATAGTTAATACCTTAAGCTCTTTATCTTACTAAATACATATATAATGTCTGTGACACAGTTTATAACTACTGCAGGCATTATCGCATACATTTTTTTACTCTATATTTTTGTTCCTTTAATAAATAAATAAAAATAAATTTGCTCGTACTGTGACTACTCACCCTACTTAAGACCAAAAAATTGGTTCAGTCGGGACTTGACCTTGCAATCTTTGTGTTGCAGGTAACTACTGGAACCATTCGGCCACCACGGTAAAAATATTTTAAATATTTGAATGTTGTGTTCTAAAATCAAAATCAAAATCAAAATATTTTATTCAATGTAAGGGACACAGGGAACACTTATTGAACGTCACATATTTAATATAAACTAAAGTTACCACCGTTTCCAAGAAAAAAAAAGTACCTGCCAGGAGAAGAAACGGCGAAACAAACTCCCCGGTTTTTTTTTTTTTTAACATTTGTTCCCTTTTACGTGGGGGGAGAAAAGATTACATATATAAACTCTGTACCAGAGGAGCAATTCATTGCCATGCATGGCCATCATTCAAATAATCTGATGTTTTATAATAAGCCTTTTGAATTAATTTACTTTTAACGACAGCTTTAAATTCTACAAAAGGTAATTCAATTATTTTCCGAGGTAGCTTATTAAAAAAGCGTATACCTTGCCCGACAAATGAGTTGCTAGTTTTGTGTAATCTAGCTGTAGGAACATGGAGTTTATCTTTGTTACGTGTATTTACAGTATGCAAGTCGCTATTTTTCTTAAATTTTATAATATTCTTTCTTACAAATAACACATTTTGGAATATATATTGACATGGTACGGTCAATATGTCAATTTACTTGAATAATTCTCTGAGAGAATCTCGAGGCTTAAGGCTATAAATTGCGCGAATAGCCCGCTTTTGCAGCACAATTCTATTCATAGAATACTCTAAAAAAATTCTGCTGGAGATATAATGATATCTTTAAACATTCCCGTACGTAAGTGTAGAGAGAACTGGCGCTCTATTCTCTCTGCCTCCCCCGTTAGGGACACGGCGTGATGATATGTATGTAATAAAAGAAGTTTTCTTCCGCGAACGCTCAGGCTGTGGAATGAGCTCCCCGTTGAGGTTTTCCCTGGAGAGTACAGCATGGAGTTCTTCAAGAAGGGTGTGAAAAGATTCCTGCAGGGTTGGCAACGCGCGAGGGATACCCCTGGTGTTGCAAGCGTCCATAGGCGGCGGTAACCGCTTACCATCAGGCGGACCGCATGCTTGTTTGGCACCCAAGTGGTATAAAAAAAAAAAAAAAAAAAAATAATAATAATTTGAATCAGTAATATGAGGAAGACGGTCAATTTTATTTCAAAGTACCAATATAATAACAATAATTATGATAATAAATACCTTAGGAAAATCCCACAAAAATTGGCATAGCCCCAAATTAAGCTAAGCTTGTGTTATGGTAACTGAACAACGCTATATCTACTTAGATAGATACATAGGACATCCAAGGCCAAGGTACAAATACTGGCTTTGATCACACAAATATCTGCCCACAGCGGGAATCGAACCCGCAACCTATAATTTCGCAGTCAGGAGCTGTAACCACTAGACCAGACATTCGCAATTCAAACAAACCCATCCGTAACCCGCAATTAACACGGTCAGGCGATCACGTGTAACGCGTCCGGTCCGGTCCGAATTCTTCTCCAGTTTCCGGACGATTTTTCATCAACCGACCGGCGGCGTGCGATTATTGAAAGTCGGTGATGCGATTAATTAGTCGCAGGGGGCCTTTGATTACTTTGATAATTGTTTTCGACGTACGCGCCCGATCGTGTATGGGATGGTAATGATGGGTGAATGGGAGATATGTTTTCTAAGTCCTCTTTTTATATTGACTCCTGTTTGTCTGTGTTTATTTGATATTAAGACCAACACACTGGTCTCGTGGCAGCCGAGTGGTTCAAGCAGTCAAATTGCAGCTTCGAATCTTGATTGTACCGAGCTTTACGGGGAAAGAAAATATCGGAAAGAAACCTATATCAGTCTTAGGAGCTTATCCAAGACTATTTAACTATTAAATATAAAGCAGGTATTTTTGACTAGCCGAAGATTAATGTATAAAAAGTATATATGAAAAAAAATTAAGTGATCAAAAAATCTTGTCATCGCTAAATACATATTTATATTATAATATACACAGCTGTAAAGACACTATGAAATATATATATATATATATAAATATATATTATACAACAATGGTAATAAATAAATCATCCCATATTTACAATTAACCTTTTTTTACACATCGGGATGTTTGTTCCTCAGTTAATTAAACTATACTATGTTATATAATTAGATTCATAATATATATCATCACGCAATCCCTAACGGGGTAGGCAGAGGGAATAGAGCGCCTGTATTCGGCACCAGTTCTTCTTTCAAACCTATTGTTTTTACTACTTTAAAGTTAGGCTGGTAAAAAAATGCGTAATCCGAATACGATAAGTGAACGAATAAAAGAACACTCCATTTCTGAATTGCTTGAGTATCAGAAATTTTGAGAAAACTTTTGCAGGTTTATCAGTTTGTTTATCAAACTAAAATAAGCTTAATGAACCGGACACACCTGCGCATCTAACAGCAATTAGAAAGTCGTAGTTTTAAATCGTAAAATTTACACGTACCTATTCTATTTAATTATGCATATTTTTTGTGTAAAATATACAGAAGATTAAATAAAATACTGAATCGATACTAAAACATAAATCAAAATTATATAAGAAAGAGCAAGGAAAAGTAGTTTTAATACCAACGTAATATCAACCTAGTTTGGTAGCCCGTTATAATATTCATTCATTCATTTATTTAGTAATTTTTGCATCTTTCGTTCAGGCATATGAGGTGCCTTAAGCTTTGCGATCTTTGTTACATCCAATTTAGAGCAGTGCAATGGAGCGAACATTAAATTTAATGCACACTAACCTGATGCTATAAAAGCGACTTAATCTCAATACACCGATAGCGCTTATTAAGATGAGTGATGTGCTTCGTTAAGATGCAATATCGATTAATAAAATCTAATTAAAAGTTCTAGATGTCTATGTATTACGCCGTAAATAATATTAAAAGTAAATAGATCGGACTCTCAAGGACGGGAACGTTAAGAGTACTCGAAACCGACGAGCATGTATGAAGGGACTGATGAATGTGGACGAAGCGAAAGAGGAATGTAAGTCTAGAGAGAACTGGCGCTCTATACTCTCTGCCTACCCCGTTAGGGACTTGGCGTGATGATATGTATGTATGTATGTAATATTAAAAGATTATCCTATATCGATGTATTATATGGAGTAAGAAAGTCACGTTGGCAGTACACGTCAATTATATTATATATTTTTTTATTATATTTACATTAAGTTATGATATCAATATGTTGTAAGTAAGAATAAAATAAACGAATATATACTACTGACTTTATTTACAATAACAACAATTAATAATATTTACAAAGAACAGTTGAAACTAACAAATATTTATAAATTGTCACGTTATTAGCGAAAAAATCCTGATTGTTATTTAAGTGTTAGGTCACATACTTTTTCTATTTTCATTTAGATGTTATACTTTTCACGTCTACGCATAAAGGACTAGAGTCCAGCATATTTCTTCCTATTTTGGATCCAATGTTTTCTACTGCTGCCTATTCGTTTTTGTCTTGAGCTTTCTTATCAATTTGAGGGCAAGTGAAACATTAATGTAATACCTTATCTTATTTATAACCATGGTATAGTACATTTATTTTGTCGATACTATTTCATCGATATACAATTACAAGCTGTCAGCAGCCCAGCACTTCGCCACATCCTTACCCGGAAATAAAAATCGTAAATGAAGCCATTCGGACTGCGGGTCGGTCTCAGAATGCGATTAACTACCTTCATTTACCTAGCATTTACTGTCCTTTTATTTCAGGTACAAATGTTATTTATTTATTTCCTACAATGTGGGGTCATTGACTTTATTGTAAGTACGTTTTATGCGTTCGTTATTCGGAAGCTAATTGTTTGGGGCATAAATAAACAATGGTTGTTTTCCACGTAATGTAAAGACCTTGGTAAAACCATATCGTGTAGTTAGAAAGCTTTGCTAGCGAGATTCAGAAAATACAAATAACTGGACAGTGCCATCTATCGGCAAACAAATAAACTTAAATGTATGGCATAACAAACAAATTCAGAATGCGTTATAATAAAATTGATATTCCAGTGGTCGAGTTGCTTAAGTCAAGATACCAGGTTATTAATTTGGGATATCATTATGCATCAATGGATTATTTTGTTAGTAAGTAAGTAAAGATATTAGATCGAATCCGCAATGAAGAGATTCGCAAATCAACTGGCGTGAATGAGGGCGTGATTGTAAAGATGAAGAAAGGCATGTTACGTTGGTTTGGACACATAGAAAGGATGAGTGAGGAAAGATTGACGAAACAGATATACAAAGCAAAAGTGTGTGCAAGAAGAGGCAGAGGAAGGCCACGTTGCAACTACCTGGATCAAATAGATCGGACTCTCAAGGACGGGAACGTTAAGAGTACTCGAAACCGACGAGCATGTATTAAGAGACTGATGAATGTGGACGAAGCGAAAGAGATATGTAAGTCTAGAGAGAACTGGCGCTCTATACTCTCTGCATACCCCGTTAGGGACTTGGCGTGATGATATGTATGTATGTATGTATGTAAGTAAGTAAATAACAATTTTGATGAAACACGAGTCCTGTTTTCATAGAAAAAACTTTATCAAACAAATGCAATCACATTTCTATGAAATCTTATTTTCCTACCGTCCGGTGAAATAAGAAATAAATTGAATAAACCGAGGCGGTCAGAGGAAATTGATGTAATATGGTTCCTAGCCAAGGGTTAATGGGTGCGAGGTAACTTGATTCAGGGGCAAGTTTTTCGTATAAAGGTTTTTATTATATTCTATATTAAGCTAAAAAATGTAAGGGCTTCAAGTATATTTATAGTCAGTATATCAGAAGCAATTCAAAGGAGTATGTTTAGTCGTGCTTGAGTAACGACGATGGACTAGCAATCTATTACGTTGGCACCTAAAATACATATCTGACGGAAAGAGGGTGTGCTTACTACCTTTACACCTCCGCCTACCCCTTCGGGACCCTTGTGAGGAGGCGTGAGGATATATTATTATTAGTTACTTCAGTATATCTAGAGACTCGCTGTCATTCTAAATACCTCAATCGCCAACGGAAAGCAAAAACGTATATACTTTAACTAAAACTAACTGTAAGGACTACTGACACTCTACTCACTCTGCCTTCCACATAAGGGACTCGGTGTGCTGATATACATACATCTTCAAGACGACGTACGTGGGAGTTCCAACAGAGATGTAGTTTGGCTGCTAAAGTGACAGATGGCACTTACTGATGATAGATGGCGTTACTCAAGCACGACTATACACACGCCTTTGAATTTCTTCTCAAACGTATGCAGGTTTCCTCTAGATGTTTTCCTTCACAGTAATGCTTGGGGTGTGACTAATCACTGTACTTAAGTTCAGAAAAACGCATTGATACAGTCGGGATTCGAACTTTTGCACCACTCGGCCATCAACCCTCCACATATATGTACTACCCCTGTAATGTATATTTCGAACTTAAATAAAGTCTACAGATGCTATAAAACTTCACACACATATTTTTTATTATTATTCCGCTCAGTGATACGATAATCTCGTAATAGTTTCGAGTGAGTGCTACGGTGTACTACGCCGTAGCTGTTACGACTGCTACACAAATTTATTATTATTCCGCTCAGTGATACGATAATCTCGTAATAGTTTCGAGTGAGTGCTACGGTGTACTACGCCGTAGCTGTTACGACTGCTACACAAATTTATTATTATTCCGCTCAGTGATACGATAATCTCGTAATAGTTTCGAGTGAGTGCTACGGTGTACTACGCCGTAGCTGGTACTACGCCGTAGCTGTTACGACTGCTACACAAATTTACGTTAATGTGCTTATTTTTTTGTAAACAAAGAGTTTAAAATTAATTATGTAGTTTCTCTTTGTACTTTTGCCAACTTTACAACAAATCTCGTACAACTATCTCTCGATTTAAATCATCATCAAAAATTTAAGAGCTGGGGTCTCTGATGCAGTCCCTTCCATTCACTTCTGTTCAGCGCAACCTCCTTGACCTCCGTATATATCTTGATTTAAATACGTTGTAATAAACTTTCATTATGTTTTTCTTTAACTAACAAGTATATTCCTTCAAAATTATTACCTTAAAAATCCGTCAAAGTCGTCTCATTAATTCGGAACCTTTTGAAGACTAGCTCTAGAGACTGCGACTGATCATTTCAACAAAAGATACTCCCCGAGGAAGGAAAGCTTTCAGTTTGTATGTCATTGTTTATGCGGGCGGCACATCAAACGTTGGAAGCTGTGTCCACACTTTTGTTAGAGCTTAGGTCATGAAACTTACTTTAACAGGACGACACATCTAAGTCTTAGGAGTACCTATGTATGATTGTCATTGTATCTGATAATGCTCCCCTGCGTGTATGTTCAGAGCCTTCTCCGTGACCTCTATATGACCTGACGCGACGGCTTAACATGACAAGAAATTTATTGTGGTATATTTGTTTTAATAGATACTAAATATGTAATAACTTTTGCGAAAATAGGGTAGTGAAAGAAAACCTAGACAGTGGTATATAATTATATATATCTTCATATACTGTGTAGGAAGTGAATAGATTATTAATTATAAGATATAGGTGTAAAATAAATAATAAGTAACCATAAATATTTGTATATAATTTGTATGCTACATAGCATGTTACAAGATCACGGATTGAAATAAATTTGATTTAAATGTAACATTTCTAGCTTTAATTACTTAATTATAAATTGAACTCAATTTAATCAGCTTCATTTGAACCAGTGGACAAAATACCATTTAAGACTTGGTTAAATTAAATTCAATAAATCAAACACATGATTGTCATCCTAGTGCCACTCCATTGATCACGCCGCCAAAGACAAGCCGCTCGCGAAAAGGCATCCGGCGGAGACTGCTTCCGCCCGTACGCACCTTTAATGAACTAAAAACACGGATTTAAAAGGCTATGCATACAAGCAAAAAGCATTTACAATCTGGAAGAAAGATGAATTGGTCATAGTATTGATATCTAGGAGTATATTAAAAGCTGTGATAATGACCTCTGTCACTTTTAAAATAAGGTCCACTGCGTCCGACAAATACACCTGATAGCACAAGCTATTAGATTTATTAGATATTGATTTTGAAGTTGCAATCTTTGCACTGATTTGATATAACTTTTGAAAGTTGAAGTTAAAAACTTCGGTGTACTCAACGCCGAAGTTTTTGAACTTCGACTTTACTCAAATGACCACGGAATAGAACATCGCTATATATTATGTCCACGCCAAAGATTTGAATGCTCTCTGAAATGTCCAGGGAAGTATTTTGGAATTGTGGTACTACAGCAAGCGGTTATGCGCGGAGTATTTCTGTGCTGTTTTTAATATTGGTCATGTAACTCCAGAATAATGTAGCTTTATATAGGTAAAAGAATAAAAAAAATCTATCTAAGTTTTCCTTCCATTTGTAGTAAAATTGTCTGTGTATTTGACTTGCAAACAAAAATATCTTTCCTCTTGGTATAGCACGTAACTCCGTAATGAAATAGCTTTCTATATGTGAAAGAATTTAAAAAATATATCGAAGTTTTCCATCCATTTGTATATAAAATTTTATTTTGCATATGTACAATTTTAATGCAAACAATACGATCTTTCTTGTTAGTTCGTTCTTTTGTCTTGTCTTGATAACATTATAGCAAACCAAAACAGGCCAGAAAACGCAACAGAAACGCCAAGCAAGTATGAAGCCGCCTTAACATAAAGCGCAGTAATAATCATTTGTTTTTTATTACGTGGAAATAGGGGTGAAAATGATATGAGATACTTGTTTTTGTATCTTTGAAGAAGACAAATGGAGTCTGGATGAATATTTTATTGAAGCACAGCGATCATATTTGGCGGATTGAGGCATCTTATTTATTAAACCGTGAAAAGATGGGATGCGGGGTACGACAAGATACAAAAATGGGCATTGTTTTTGTCATACATATTTATGGGAAAATGATATATTCGTCAACTTTGTTTTCGATTCATTAAACTAGATTTGAAAAAACAATTTGCAATGTTCGATTAGTCACACCACGAGCTTCACGGTGAAGGAAAACATCGAGAGGGAATCTGCATACGTTTGAGAAGAAATTCAAAGGCATATGTAAACTCGTGCTTAAGTAATGGCGATAGACTTGCAATCTGTTACATTGGCACCCAAAATATAAATACCCTTTCGGGGACCCTTGTGAGAAGGAGTATACTATATATTTATTTTCATTGTTCACTTATTCCAAAAATATACGAGAGACTAAAGAGGATATTTGTAGTTCAAACTGTCACTGCTATGATAACTAATACTGAGCTGTAATCGGTCAAAAAATACCAATATTATTATTTTATGTATATCTTCACGCCATGCCATAAATACATATCGTTGTCTAGTTCGCTTAAAACGATCCTTGATCAAGGCTCGCAATTTTAATGCGAAAAAAGCACGGCTTTTTTTCCTTACGCTACCTTTGAACCTACAACCCTCTCCTATTTGACCGATCAACAGATTTTCTCCAACAACAATTTCGAAGTAACCAAACTCCTAAGAAACGGTTTCGCCATGAACGCACCGACAAATCCGTGATGAGATGGGTAAGAATTGTGTTAAGGACTTTCCTGCTGACAAACTTATCACAACTTCAATGACGACCTTATGTCACTTACAACTAAAGCTATTTCGCAATAATCAGCAGCTCTAAAAAGCTTGTTATTTGATTTGTTGGGTTGTATGGTGGTGTGCCTTTGGCAACTTTATCCTTACATTTATCTTGAGCTGTAGTGATATTGAAATAAGGATGGTTTTTGATTGGGATGGGTGATGGATAAATGGGTCTCGCTAAATCTCATCGGATGTTGAATGTTAGGGCTAAGCGAGGAGTATTTTCTCTTATTTGCGGGTTCATAACGATTTACCTTGTTATCGTCCTGTTGCGTACACTTTAGATATTGAGAAGTTTTCATTTACACTATAGATTTGATGTATACACATATATACTTCTCATCAGAAAAATCGAAACACCTTGCAAGTTTATGTTTGGTAAGGATTATCAGACAAATGTGTATATTTAGGAATATAATAAATAATATAAATAATACCTTGGGACATTTCCACACAAATTGACCTAGTCCCAAATTAAGCGAAGCTTGTGTTAAGGTAACTAGACAACGATATGTTTACTGACATAGATAGATATATACATAGGACATCCAAGACTAAGGTACAAATACTCGTGTTCATCACATAAATATCTGCCCTCAGCGGGATTCGAACCCGCGACCTCAGGTTTTGCAGTCAAGAGCTCTAACCACTAAGCCAGACGGCCGTTTGAGAGATAAACACGAGGTATTATTCACTATAAAACGACATTTTGATTTTATTATAAGCAGGATTTTTACGTGAAACAGTTTGTTTACGATAAAATTATGAACGGGACACTCTAACCTAGAAAAGGGCAAGTCGCTTCTGTGCAAAGCAATAAAAAATAAAGGGTTATTAGTCCTAATACTTTCAAAGAGCTTTTCCGACCCTTTATCTTCAAACTTTAATTGCATTATCCAGTCATTAAGCCTATAAAGTAAAGGAATCTGCCTCAGGTGTTCTTTGGCGTTTATTTCTTACTTTATTTTGTCTGTATTTTTAAAATAAAAAGTACTTTATTGTCACTATGTAAAGTAGATATTAGATTACCAATATTTTTCCTTAACATTAAACTCACTGTTTCATGTTAATCAAGTCTGTCACCGGGTAGGCAAGAGAGTTCTAGATTTTTACTCTTTCAGACGCCGATTCTTCCACACGTACATATATCGGTTTCGTCAATCGTTCGTCCCTCTTCCTTTTAATACTAAGGAGTTTCCTTCCGGGAACGCTCAGGCTGTGGAATGAGCTTCCCGTTGAGGTTTTCCCTGGAGAGTACAGCATGGAGTTCTTCAAGAAGGGTGTGAAAAGATTCCTCCAGGGTCCGAAACGCACGAGTGTTACCCCTGATAGTGCTTACCATCAGGCAGACCGCATGCTTGTTTGCCACCCGAGTGGTCATTGTTACAATACTTTCACCATTCCTGTATAGATAGTCCTAATAATTTTTGAATTAATATTTATAACCATTTATGCTTATTTGTAAGGTTGCCACGCTAATTTGAGCTTTACGAGAGGCTTTTATTGTTTAATTTTTCATTTATTTCTAATGAACACATCCGTTCCCAAGGGAGTGGGAAATTGAACTTTTCTCCGTGTTAATTAAGCAGATTAAAGGCATGGCCTACTTTTTCCCCACATGAGCTCAACCCCACCGGCATGGATTACATAGGGTGTATCGTTTCAATGATTTAGAACAATAATGGTAATTAATTGGAGGAATATTGCTTCGCACTAATTGGACATACGCTATACGTTGGCGCTCGGGTTAATTCCAACTTAATCTTTTATATTTCAACCAGGTTTTATTCCAAATCTATTATGATTTTTCTTTTATATTACTAAATAAGTAAACAAACATGTTGTCTTACGATAGTGAAGGAAAGGAAGGAAAAATATATGTATATTCGTGTTTAAGACAAGGCAACGGACTTGCCATCTGTCACGTTAGCAATTAAACAATTCTCTGACGAAACTTGTGTTGATGCACCTTTGCCTACCCTACGGGATCCATAACGCGTGAATTATTTAATGCATATGAGCATTTCAGTGAAAGTCACTACGAGATATTATATTATCGCCTTTGTCAATTGTCATGCTCGATATGTCTTTATTTTTCTTGCTCTTTTAGGGTATTAGTACAATTCTGCCTACCCTTTCTGAGTTGTTTGGGGAAGTGATTGTTAAAATTTTGAAAATGTTAGGAAAGATTTGAAAATTTTCATATCAAAATTTGTGTTCTTACTTCGATGATAAAAATTCGATAAGTTAATCCCAGCTGAAAATTTGCCTAGGAACTTCGATTCTCCAATATCTACAGTTGTAATGAAAGTAGCATCTGGCAGACTCTAGACTACCTTTTAGAACGTGGTTAGGTTATTTTCTTCTAAGAAAAACTCCAGATCGACGGAATTTTCCAGTATATTTTACAGTATCCTTAACATCTACTCAAAACTCCGCTTACGTTGTATTGTCTAAATAAGAAAAATACTTACATACTTCTTTATAATATAATATATAATATAATAAATATAATAATATACTTCTTTATACTTAATATAATATATGTACTCGAAACCGACGAGCAAAAAGAGACTGATGAATGTGGACGAAGCGAAAGAGGTATGTAAGTCTACAGAGAACTGGCGCTCTATACTCTCTGCCTACCCCGTTAGGGACTTGGCGTGATGATATGTATGTTTGTATATATGTATATGTATTATAATATGAGAGCCGTGTAATTGCCTGCAACACAAAGACTGCAAGTTCGAATCCCAGCTGTGCCATTGAGTTCTTACTAACTTCAGTGATTAGTCACACCACAAGCTTTACGCTGAAGAAATATAAAAGCGATAGAGATATAGATAGCTTTCGTAGCAAGCAATACCACAACAATAAAATAATACGAAGCGAATCATAAAACCGTGCCAGGAAAATTCAAATCTGCCAAAGGGTAACCGAATCTCTTCGCATGACTGGTCGTATGACAAATTGCCTGTCTTCGCAACCCTACTGGTAATCTCAGGTAATGTAAGATTTATTGCTGGAAAATAGATTTTTTATAAATGCCATGCTAAGCCAAATTGCTGTAGTACCTTTTGAAATACGAAGGTATTGAATGAATATACTCTCCTTAAGTCGAAAAGCTCGTGCATAATAAATACCTCAATTGAACTAGTCATAACTAAGCAAAGCTTGTATTATAGGCAATGATATACATACTTATATAGATAGAAATACATAGGACATCCTAAGGTATAAATACTAGTGCTCATCGCAAAACTATCTGCCCTCGGTGGAAATCGAATTCACGACCTCAAGATTCGCAGTCAAGAGCTCAAGTCACCAGACCAGACGGCCGGCAAATAATAATGCATCGTATCTTTTGACCTTGGCCGCTTCATGTGTCACCTTCTGTCATGATAGGACATATCTTATTTGCTATCTTCATGCCTTCCCACAAGGGTCCCCGAAAGGGTCGGCAGAGGTCTGTAGGTAATGTCTTTCCTCCAGAGATATATGGTCCGATTTTAGGTGGTGCCAACGTGACAGATAGCGGGTTCATTGCCGTTACTCAAGCACGACTATAAATACATAAGCCTTTGTATTGCTTCTCAAACGTATGCAGGTGTCCTCTCGATGTTTTCCTTCACCGTTAAGCTCGTGTGGCTTGAAGTGAAGTTCAGAAAAGTTCATTGGTACAGTTGGGATTGGAGCATGCGATCTTTGTGTCGCATGCAACTACTCGAACCACTCGGCCACCTCGGCTTCATAAGAGGTACTTCATAAGAGGTTACCTTAATAATTAAACAACAAATATGTCACTTAAAAAAAACACTTACATACAGAAAATCTATTTAAAGTATTTATACAGTATTAATGTCCCCTCCATTCTTCATCTATGTAATTTGATTACAACTCCCTTTTACTTCAATTTACCAGAAATAGTGCATTTTGCGGCGAATCTATGGATTATGAGACTGGGGTGAATAATTTTGTACTCGAGCGAAAATTATATTATCATAATACGTAAGTAATCTGTTTAGCCATATCATAGTGAAAGAGATTTTATGTCGTTAAGCCACATGGAGTATGCATTGTATGCTATTAATAAAGCCGTGGTGGTAGAGTGGTTCGAGTACCTTTTTGTAAGAGAGGTAGGGCATAACGGATTCTCCGTTCGAATTTGGAGCTGCCCGACTGGGGCAGGACGTCCACCTTACAGAAGTCCGTAGCCAAATAACACAATTTATTGTGTTGTGTTCCTACGCGGTGAATAAGGTTTCCAGTAATGAGCTCCTTGGGGAGGGGGAGGATTGTCACATTGTGTTGGCAACCGAGGGATTAGACTGATTATGTTGCCAACACAGTATAACTTTCTGAACACAGAGTGGCAACGCGCAAGTGATACTTCGGTATCGTGAGCGTAAATAGGCTACGGTAACCGTTTCCCATCAGGTGGGCCGTATGCTTGTTTGCCACTCTTGTAGTAAAAAAAAAACCTGCAACACACAGCACAAGTTCGAATCCCGGCTGTACCAATGAGTTTTACTGACATTATGTAGTGATTAGTCAAACCACGAGCTTTACGGTGAAGGAAAATAACTTTAAGACACTTGTATACGTCTGAGAAGCCTATAACAAAGAAACTTCTCAATTATTCTAAGCATGCGTCAAGTCATATATTCGAACCCATATCGTTCCAGTATTGTAAACCTCTGCAGCTTGGAATTTCAACTAACTTCTAAATTTAATTTTACAACAAGGAGGTTGGTACGGGCAGCTTTTATTATTATTATATCTTCACACCTTACTTGAAGAATTTCTAACTAAAGTAGGCAGAGGTGTTCCCTATTTTTGTCGTAAACTGAAGCGCCAACGATATTAAAAGACTTTAAATGCGACTTTGAACTTCTTCCTTCATTCCGATGTTTTCCATTAATATAAAGCTTGTGTGGTTTATAAATGACAATGAAACACTTGTTCGGTGACTAGGTCCTACAAGTCGGCTATCATGTCTGCAAATTAAATAAGATTTTCATTAACTACCTAGCTTCCCATACTCTATATTATATATTACACCGTCGAGTATATTTCCCTTGGTGTAGCTGGCGCCAGCTGCTAAGCTATAACTCTTGTTAGTCCAATAGGAACAAAGATAATACCACTGAGCCGTACTACTGAGGGACAGAGGTATTTGTAAGAATCCACTCATAAAGCTTTTATACAGGTTGATCTTCTTTTGTCATTAATAATATTTAATGTATTAAACTGATGATTGTGGACGAAGCGAAAGAGGTATGTAAATCTAGAGAGAACTGAAGCTCTACACTCTCTGCCTACCCCGCTAGGGACTCGGCGTAAAGATATGTATGTATGTATGTATATTCAATTGTATTTATTTACACGAGTACGCCTATCCGAGTGTTCGTTAATGTGACTGGAATTAATTTATGACTTCAATTATTTTGAACATCATATATAACGGACTTAATTAATAAAACTTATCAAATTAATTCCTTAGAGAATTAGGAATAAATATTTTTTTAATTATTAACGATATTGTCGACAGGAAAACTATAATGGGTGGTTTTTATTATTTGATCACTGACGGAAATAGTGCGCGCTCAGGAGAATACATAACAATCCAAAATAACACTACAAACGACTGAATTGGTAAGTAGTTTAAGCTTACCTTACAAATATAATTCGACGAAAAGAAACCGCCCTGTAGATCTCCTGAGCCCATGAATGTTGCATGACATTTCCCGCGTTGATATTATTTACCGTGCCCGCCATAAACCTGTCCACGATTAAGACAAACTGCCCTCGCGCTTGCCTCTGGTTTTTTGGTTGACCCACCCTAGGCTGGACAATTTGTGGTTACACATTTGAGTGTATTGGGAAATGATCAATCATTGTATTATTGCTTGGTCTTGGATGAAGGAAATACATTTAGAAATTTTTAAAATCTCCAGAGCCGGGGTGGCCGATTGGTTCGGGCAGTTGCCTGCGACTCAAAGATCGCATGTTCGAATCCCGACTGTACCAATGAGTTCTTCTGAACTTAAGTACAGTGATTAGTCACACCACGAGATTTTCGGTGAAGGAAAACATCGAGAGGAAACCTGCATACGTCTGAGAAGCAATTCAAAGGCGTATGTATTGTCGTGCTTGGGTAACGGCGATGGACTCGCCATCTGTCACGTCGGCACCTAAATATATCTCTAGCGGAAAGTGGGCGTGTGGATACTACCTATACACCTCTGCCTACCCCTTTGGGGACCTTTGGTGAAGGCGTGAGGCTGTATTATATAAAAAAAACTCCAGATCATAGTGTAATCAATACACACATATGGTAAAACCTTCTTCAATAATTAACTTTTTAACTTCCTTGAAATTACTTTAAAATCCAGTTTCCATTTAAAGAAACATGCAACTCTCCCTCAATAAACAATACTTTCAAAATGCAAAGTGGCTGCTCCCATACAATCAAGGATGAGGATTGAAAATAAATGTAATCTCCGTGACGCGAGCCGAGACACGTGCGGCGACGTGTATTCGCACATGACATATGTAAATAAGGCACATTTTGCATGGCGCTTTATTTTAATGAAAGCTAAGGATTTCGTAGACAGATGGTGTTTGACAAAATAAGTAGGTAACTAGTTATTTTGTGGCCGTGATTGCCGAGTGGTTTGAGTTGCCTGCAATACGAAGATTGTTCGAACCCTGTCTGTACCAAACAAGTTTTTCCGAACTTATGAATAGTGATTAGTCTCACCAAGAGGCTTATGGTGAAGGAAAACATCGAGAGGAAACCTGCATACGTATGAGAAGAAAAATAACTTCTAAGGCGTATTATAATAGTCGTCGACGCTTGAAGAACGGCAATAGACTCGCCATCTATCACGTTGGAGGCCTTGGTTTCGCCATTGTTCGGTTAAACAAAAGTTTCTGAAACTCACGCTACGAGACACAATACAAAAATACTTGCATGTTGGCAGTTGAGAATATGGTTAATAAAAATACATAAAACACCAAACAAACATATATATATATATATATATATATATATATATATATTCAAATATAGAAGTTGATTTTAATATGGAACAATCATGTCATGTAGTATTGCGTTCCAATTTTAGGTCTCTTGTTTTTCCAGGCATGTATTTGGATGCCATCATGACAGCTAGCGAGGCACCATTTATCAACTACGAACCACGTCTTTGAATGTACTCTCAATGGTATGCTGGTTACCTCAACGCTTTCCTTCACCATAAAACTTGTAGTGAGGTAAGTGTACACAGGACAAAAATATCATCGATAATACTCGGCCTCCAAGACTCTTAACACGTACGAAACAATAAAGTAGTTCCTATATTTTGGTCGCCACAATTTTCCCCATAATATTATAATCGTTGACTTGATTCCCCTGGACCGTAATTCCACCAGCGCCATCTGTCTTCATTCGAAGACAAGTTGGAGTGGTGTAGAGGACACTCGAACGGAGCGATCGCCTCTGAATATTTATAAGTACACTTCTAGGGTGATACATTACAATGGATCCCACAAATCTGTTACAAATTTTGGACGCGTTTTCCATTTTTGGGGAGAATTTGATTGATTATGTATTTCCAAATATGGACATTTGTTTTGAGTGTTGGTGAGTAATTGTGGTCCAATGTATTATTGAATAAACATTTTGAAGTTGCCCATTTTAAGATAGTTACTTGGAACAAATCCGCAACGAGGAAATTTGCAAAGCAACTAATATGATTGTGAAAATGAAAAACGCACGTCGCATTGGCTTAGACGTAAATGACGAAAGGTTGAAAAAACTGATATTCAATGCGAATGTGTCTGAAAGATGAAATCAGTAGCATGTAATTCGAGACATGTACCTCGCAAAAAAGAAGTGTTAACAGCTTTTAATAACTTAATGTCTCTCAACCCTTGAATGGTACCAGTATATTTATTTAAAACTTTTTTTTAAACCTAGCGGGCCTAGGATAGGCTGTCCAGAAGGTATTTTAATAGGTACCTTTAATAAAATTGGAACAACGGTTAAGCTGCCTAGAGATACATACGTAGTACGTAGACTATCGTCACTCCGAGGCCCTCGTAGGATGGCAGAGAGAGTTGAGGGCTCGTTCTTTTGGGATTTACATATAGATAACATAAAGCAAACACCATCAAATTTCAGAATTATTGCTGATAGTTTGACGGCCGTCTTGTCTAGTGGTTAAAGTTCATGACTGCGAAACTTCAGGTCGTGGGTTTGATTCCTGCTGTGGGCAGATATTTGTGTAATGAACAAGAGTATTTGTACCATAGTCTTAGACATTCAATGTATTTATGTATAAATCTAGCTATAATTAACTGTTGTCTAGTTACCATAACACAAGCTTTGCTTAATTTGAGGCTATGTCAATTTGTGTGAAATTGTCCCAATATTTTTAAAACAACAGACATTTTTGTTTACATAAATGTAAATAAACATACCATGCCAATTAAGTAACGTCCATAGATAATATATATCGTCATCATTATCCCAACGTCGAGTTGCAAAAAGTTCATAGGACATCCGACACTTTTGAAACGAGGCACTCGGCTGAATTTTATAACATAATTGCTAATTTGCCAGTCATCTCCATTCCCCTATTGTTAATATTCAGGATTATCTTTTACCTGATGAATTATTATTGTTTTTTCCTTTCCTTTCGTATCCTCGTTTGAATCTGTTCTAATTATTTCCCCTTCAGCAAACAAAAGGACTTTGAAATTCATTTCGAGTATCATTACTGCGGGTAGTATTTTATTTATTATTTTTGTAATGGATGGTTTTTTTGTCGATTTTCTGTACCTGTACACGAGGATGAATTCAAATGCTTTTATTTTTGCACGAAAATAGCCGGAAAGATATTTACAGCAGTCTGCGTACTGAGATGAAGTAAATCTATATAATTAACTGCGTAAATTATAAAATCATTTACAACTATATACGTACATATTTATCACGCCCAGTCCCGCACGGGGCAGGCAGTAGAGAGTTCTTTATAAACTTACAAATCTTTCGCTTCATCGACATTCCTCGGCCTCTAATGCATTGGTTTCCAGTACTGATTGTTTTTTAAATACATCAAGACAACTGAGATCTGAGAACTAGTCTAGATGATCAAGGTCGTAAGTTCAAACTCAAAATTTTCAAATGTGTGGAATACCTACCGTCAAATGTTACTATAATATGTCGTCATGGTAACATATAATATCATAATTTCAATAGAAAGTAGATTTTCTTACGCTTTTGCCTTTTGCCTATTGCCATTATCTCATTTAGGGATTCTTGTTAAACATGATGAATTAAATTAAAAAAAAAAAGTACAACTTCATTAGAGACGTGGTGGTCAAGTATTTCGAGTATTTGCCTGCAACACAATTATTGCAAGTTCGAATCCCGACTCATTAGTATAATGAGCTTTTCTGAATTTATGTACAGTGATAAGTCATCACACGAGCAGTGAAATACAGTGTATCAAAACATTGAGAGGAAACCTACATGCATTTGAGAAGAAATTTATAGGTGTATGGACATATAGTCTCAGCTTAGTGATGGACTCGCCATCTGTCACGTTGGCTCCTAAAACATATCTCCGGCGGAAAGTGGGTGTGCGGGTACAGCTCACCTTTGCCTACCTCATTGGGAGCTTTGTGGTAAGGCGTGAGATATATATATATATATATAATAATAATAATAATATATCCTCACGCCTTCCCACAAGGGTCCCCGAAGGGGTAGGCAGAGGTGTATCGGTAATAAATACCCACACACCCACTTTCCGCCAGAGGTATATTTGGTGCCAACGTGACAGATGGCGAGTCCATCGCCGTTAATCAAGCACGACTATACATACGCCTTTGAATTTCTTCTCAGACGTATGCAGGTTTCCTCTCGATGTTTTCCTTCACCGTAAAGCTCGTGGTGTGACTAATCACTGTACTTAAGTTCAGAAAAACTCATTGGTACAGTCGGGATTCGAACTTGCGATCTTTGTGTCGCAGGCAACTGCTCGAACCACTCGGCCACCACGGCTTTTTTCTATATATATATACAATATATATCTGTATACAATTTCAGTATATAACGAATTCTTGGACATCGATCATTTTGTAATAATACACAGCTCAAAGTTTAAACATATCGGGTGAGACACTGATGTATCACTTACGCAGTGTCCCCCGGGCCCCTAGCTGAGGGCAGTAATCCGGCAACATCTTCACAATTACTTGCCTAACGCTCACACTCAATATTGCTTTGAGCACAAAGCACTTGGTGGTACATTTAGAAGCTGGATGCGCTTATTAATATTTTTTATTTTTAAACATATTTACTTAAAATAATTTGACCCTCTAGTTTTAACATACTTCATCTCATCACTCATCACGCCGAGTCCCTAACGGGGTAGGCAGCGTAAGAGGTATGTAGGTCTAGAGAGAACTATTATTTTTTTAGTATCTAAAAGATATTGAAACGCAACAACTGTAATAATGCACATTTAAAATTCCGGAATTCCGAAATTGTGAATAAACATCATTTATTAAGGTGTTGTTATAATATTATGTTATATGATTTATTTATAGCTGCTTAATAATTGGGGATCACAGTGGAAGCGTGCACGTCGCGATTCCTGTCAGCCCAGAGGGCTGCAATTCCACTCGATGCGCATTGGCCGGACGGCTGTTAGGGCGTGCCCCCGAGGCGACGCGCACCAGTCCGTCCCCGCTGGTGCGAAAAATTCAGCACAGTGCGGCGATGGGGACCGCCACCCATCACGCGGAGTGCCTCACGGCGGGAAGTGGAGTGTGGAGTGTAGGATGGGTGTATGGAATGTAAGAGGAGGTATGGCTGATCCAAGCGGAAGGGTAGTGGAGTAGACGAGCTCCCGGGCGGGAGTTTAGTGCTGTGGTCAGGAGTGGCAAACACCGAGCACGCCTGCCAGGGAGTGGGAATTCTACTATCCAGCCGCTTGGCAGAATGTATGATAAGTTATGATGCGGTGAGCCCCAGACTTATTTGGGCTCGCTTTAAAATAGGCCTTACCCGACTATTTTTAGTCGCGGTGTATGCTCCGGTGGCCTCAGCGGACACTTGCGACCTGAATAAGTTCTGGGAATGTGTGAGTAATGTTCTAGAGACGAAAGAAGGGAATGAAAAGCTGATTATTTGTGGTGATCTGAATGGATGGGTCGGGACAGCCCGTAAGGATTACGAGGCAGTACTCGGCAAGTATGGTGATAAGAGAGTGAACGAGGCAGGCAAGCTGATATTAGATGTATGCATGGAGAGAGACCTTTTCGTGGCGAACACCATGTTCGACCACAAGAGGATTCATCAGTATACATGGGAACGGAAAAATGAGCGAAGCATGATAGATCTGTTTCTAATAGATCAGCGACTCAGAACACAGGTGATGGACACCAGGGTGTATAGGGGAGCCGACCTGGGATCGGACCACTTTCTATTTATAACTAGAATAAGAGGTCTGTTCGCGGGCTGGCGATCCCGTGCTGGGGGTCCCTGTTCTGCAGTCGCAGACCGCATCAAAAGCTGGAGGCTTCAAGATGCGGCTATTAGAGACAGATATCAAGAAAGGGTATCTGAACAGCTAGCCTGTCCCCCGAAAGATGTGTTTGAGAGTGTCGATGTTTGTTGGCAGTTCCTTAAGTCCAGCATTTTATGCGCCGCGAAAGAGGTTTGTGGCATTTCGAAAGGGCGGACAACCAAAAATGGCGATGGTTGGTGGGATGATGAAGTGAAAGAAGAAGTTAAAAAGAAGAAGGATGCAAGGCAAGACATTTTGGCTATGTCCAGCTCAAGTGAAAGTATGAAAGAAAAGATGAAAGAAAAATATCGCCTGCAAAAAAATCGTACGAAAGAGATAATAGCTCAGAAGCGTGAGAGGTTCCAAATGACTGTAGACGAAAAACTGTCGCATAATTTCAAGGACAATGCAAAACTTTTTTGGAGAGAAGTTAAGAAGTCCAGAAATTGTGTTACAGCCAGTAGTAGGATGAATGTGATTATTTCGAAGGACAATGACATACTTACTGACAAAACTGACGTCCTCAGGCGATGGAGTGAATTCTACAAAGATATGTATGATGATGATGCCGCTGATCTACTCATAGAGCTGCCTCCAACAGAATCTGTCGAGGATCCTATAGCGGATAAAATAAGTATGGGAGAGATTGTAAGTGCGATAAGAAGTCTGAAATGTGGAAAAGCTGCGGGAATAGATGGGATTACGGCTGAGATGATCAAGTACGGTGGACCAGCGGTCTGGGACGTCATCTATTTGCTATGCAATCTTTGCTGGGAAAAGGGTGATGTTCCGGACGACTGGAGGCTGGATTGGACTGCTCCAACTACAGAGCCATCAGCTTGGTCAGTTTAGCTAGTAAAGTGTACACGAAGATCCTGACGATAAGAATGCAAGAGCGATCCGAAAGGTTTCTCTGGGAATCCCAAGGTGGAATATAGACCAGGAAGAGGATGTATGGATCAAACCTTCTCGCTTCGCGGAATCGCGGAAAAGTTTTTGGATATTAACCAAAGGGTTTTCTGCGCTTTCGTCGACTTAGAGAAGGCATTGATAGAGTCGTACGAAAGGAACTCTGGGACGTGTTGCCTGGATATGGAGTGAGCAGTTCCCTACTGCATGCCGTGAAATCACTCTATAGTGATAGCGAGGCGTGCGTTAGGGTTAACGGTGAGATGTCACCCTGGTTTGATGTGAGGTCGGGGGTCAAACAAGGGTGTATCATGTCTGCCTGGCTGTTCATTATATATCTAGATAACTGTCTGAGAGCACTAAGAACGAACGGATGTGGAGTGAAAATGGGAAACTTAGTGGCCTACTATACGCCGATGACGCGGTTTTACTGGCGTCATCAGAGGGCGAACTGCAGTCACTAGTTACCATAATGAAAGAAGAATGTGAAAAGAAGGGGCTGCGCCTAAACGCTGGCAAGACTAAGGTTCTGGTATTCGAAAGAGATGAACAAGTGACCGAGTGTGCAATATCGGTAAATGGGCAAATTCTAGAGCAAGTGAATGAATTTGTATATCTTGGAAGCATGTTCACACGAGATGGAAAGTATGAAAAAGATATTGAAAGAAGGATAACTGCCGGAAATAAGGTGAATGGAGCCATGTCGGCGTTGATGGGCAGTAAATGTCTGAGCAAGAATGCTCGAGTTGCTGTCCACAACGCGATATTGGTACTTACCTTATTGTATGGCAGCGAATCCTGGGTATGTCAGAGGAAGTATGAAAATAGCTTGAATGCAGTCGAGATGCGATCTCTTCGAAAAATGTGCGGCGTAACGATATTAGATCGAATCCGCAATGAAGAGATTCGCAAATCAACTGGCGTGAATGAGGGCGTGATTGTAAAGATGAAGAAAGGCATGTTACGTTGGTTTGGACACATAGAAAGGATGAGTGAAGAAAGATTGATGAAACAGATATACAAAGCAAAAGTGTGTGCAAGAAGAGGCAGAGGAAGGCCACGTTCCAACTACCTGGATCAAATAGATCGGACTCTCAAGGACGGGAACGTTAAGAGTACTCGAAACCGACGAGCATGTATGAAGAGACTGATGAATGTGGACGAAGCGAAAGAGGTATGTAAGTCTAGAGAGAACTGGCGCTCTATACTCTCTGCCTACCCCGTTAGGGACTTGACGTGATGATATGTATGCTTAATAATTTTTTTATCAACCAGATTGAGTACGGTTTAATTTTTCCATGTAAATAAAAGTTATATTATTCTGTACATAAAATATTTCTAGTTTATGTAGCCATTTTTAAGATTATTGTGTTGTTCGTCAATTCTCGCTTGTACTCTTAAAAACGCATTTATCTTGAAAATATGTTTACGCTATCTGGAAATTACGTATTTTATATTCAAACCATTCGAATTTTAAAATGAAATATTTTATCGACATTCAATATCAGATTTTCTTCGTATTTTTTGTCGGTACTTTTATAGTAATAATATATAATATATATATATATAATATATAATATAATAATAAAATATAATAATAATATAATATATCCTCACGCCTTCCCACAAGGGTCCCCGAAGGGGTAGGCAGAGGTGTTTAGGTAATACCCACACACCCACTTTCCGCCAGAGGTATATTAGGTGCCAACGTGACAGATGGCGAGTCCATCGCCGTTACTCAGGTACGACTATACATACGCCTTTGAATTTCTTCTCAGACGTATGTAGGTTTCCTCTCGATGTTTTCCTTCATCGTAAAGCTCGTGGTGTGACTAATCACTGTACTTAAGTTCAGAAAAACTCATTGGTACAGTCGGGATTCGAACTTGCGACCTTTGCGTCGCAGGCAACTGCTCGAACCACTCGGCCACCACGGCTATAGTATATCGTACTTTTATAGTATAATCAGAAATATAAATTGTAATAAAAATATTTGAATACGCTTTTGTTAACATAGGCCCGTTCCAGTACCATCTAAATCTTTCCCGATCGCAACAATAGCGACCCCTCAATCCCGCGACATATCGCGTGTTGATTCAATCATGGATTCCTTTTTTAAAATCCATGTTTGGAAACCAATTTGGGATTATGACGTCAGACGCAGTTTATTTCCGCTTTATTACTTACAGTGCGAAAGATCAATAAGATACAATTGAGGAGTCTTATGATTGACTATATAAATGGAACGTTTTTTAATTCTATTTACGATGTTTATTAAATTTCCTTTGTGTATTTTATATTAGTTTTATATTACTTCAATTCGCATATTTGCAGTATGCTTTGAATGTATTCTCAATGGAGTAGGCACTAGTATCCACACACCCAATTTCCTCCTGAGATATATTTTATCTCAGGTTGGGTTGTTACTCAAGCGCGACAAGCGTATGCAGGAATATTGTTTACACCAAGAATTATATTTTTAACTGTATTATAGCTAGAACAAGCTAGATCACTAAATATTCAAAGACAAAATTATTCCGACGCGTCCGTCTGTTTGAATACAGTAAACTTAATTACTGAACGGATTTTGATGTGATATGTTTGATGTATAAGTATTTTAATGTGATATGTTTGATGTACAAGTATTTTCATGTGATATGTTTGATGTATAAGTATTTTTTCAATAATTGTATATATACAGGTTTGACTGGATTGACACAGAATATGTTTTATTCCCGAAAAATCAACCTATTCAATGAAATATAACGCGGATGTAACGAGGCATAGGTCTTTGATAAATAATTTTCTAGACTCCTTAAGAACCAGGATAAATTAATTAACATTTACGAGAAACTAAAAAAGAATTTATCGTAAGAAAATCCGTTCGATAATGCAGACCTCGACTTTACACCAACCGAACCCAAGATACCAAATATGCAGTGATGCTTTCTACACGACATTCAAACAAATACGTAGAAAGTTAAAATTCAACCAAATAAGCGGCCATAAATCATAGCTCGAGGCGTACGCTACAGAAGGTCCTTCGACAAAGCGATTGTTGGAAGCCATTACAGCATTAATTTAGCATTTCAGTAATACGATGCCCTCAAAGACGTCCTGAATCTGCGGTTTGCCGTTGACTCGAGTTAATGTATTCCGCTGTATTGTTTGGGACAGACAGACGGATTACAGTACGCTCTCCATGATATGAAATGGTTGGGGTGAAGCTATGTATTGATAGAAGTTAAGAATTTGTTGTTGTGGTCTAAATATATCGAAAATGACAGTAACTAATTACCATTTATATCATACAATCACCGGTTTTCGAAATTTTAAGTGGAGAAAAGTACCAAAAGAGGGGTAGGACATAACTGGTTTCCCGTTCGAATTTGGAGCTGCCCGACTGGGGCAGGACCTCCACCTTATAGAAGTCCGTAGCCAAATAACACATTTTTTGTGTTGTGTTCCTACGCGGTGAATAAGGTTTCCAGTAATTACCTCCTTGTGGAGTCCCACCTAGCTGCCCTTGGGTGGCTTGGTGAGGAAAAACCTATTTTTTTCATTCAAATCGGGCCTGCCGTTAGGTGTTGGGTGATACTAACACTTATAGAAGAATTATATAATATCCTCACGCCTTCCCACAAGGCCAACGTGACAGATGGCGAGTCCATCGCCGTTACTCAAGCACGACTATACATACGTCTTTGAATTGCTTCTCAGACGTATGCAGGTTTCCTCTCGATTTCCTTCACCGTAAAGCACGTTGTGTGACTATATTATAATATTAATATTATACCAACATACCTATTGATATATGTAGGTATTTGGTAGTACGTTGTTATCGAATAGGCGAAGATATCTCAAATTTCCATGTCAAACAATGCGCAAAGAGGCCCCAAACTCATCAACTACTTAACGTTACAAACACCCTGTCAAATTGAAATGTACCTTTACAATCCCCGTGAATTACATCCCGAAACCTTCGACAACTTAGCTCTCACTTGGATTAACAATAACTTGAAGCTACAACCTGGTCACAAGAACAAATGTCTGGGACGGTAAATAATTAATTTGACTAATGGAACAGTTTGCCCGTAACGTTTTGATATTTGTCTCGGAAGCAACTTAGCAGAATTGATGGGGTCATTTGAATAGTTCCACGATATTGCAGACGCTTTGCTCATTGGAGCACAGGAATTCATTTTGTTAAAATCTTGGGAGTAATAATAAATAATAATATGTTTGTAGATCACTCACATCCTAGGTACAATATAATTTTTATAAAAGCAAAAGTGTGTGCATGAAGAGGGAGTGGAAGACCACGTTCCAACTACCTAGATCACATCGATCTGGCACTCAAGGACGGGAACGTCAAGAGTACTCGAAACCAACGAGCATGTATGAAGAGACTGATGAATGTGGACGAAGCGAAAGAGGTATTTAAGTCTAGAGAGAACTGGCGCTCGATACTCTCTGCCTACCATGTTAGGGACTCGGCGTGATGATATGTATGTATGTATGTAACATTATTTTTAATTGTTGTCAAAAACGAACTTAGGCTTACGATCGCCACTTCATAATATCCTAGCCCAATATAATCTCATATAATCTTGCGAACAAGACATTGACATCATTCACGACTCGCCACGCAATTACAAGTAACTGCTTAAAAAAGTACAACATTTAGAAAGTATTTTATGCTTATAACAATAACAAATGTATGTACCAACGTCATAAATATTAATAATAATAATAATTGTCATATGTATCAGGACTTACCTTATAAATGATATACTCGTATATTGTAAATGTTTAAATATGTATGATGTGGCTGTAGGTACTATTAAATAAATAAATAGAAGATAAGAAATCTCTTATCGTTAAAGTTTAAAATAATTTTTCACGATAATCTTCATTAAAACCATTAACCAATACAACATTTAGATCTTCGATAAGATTCTATAGAATCGCCTTTAAAAATAATGACAACGATTTTCACAAATAATTTACTGATAGAGTGGGGAAAATTCAAATTGAATATACATATATTTGAGTGAAATCGCTGTTAACAGCACGTTAAGCAAAACAATAAAAGCGACATTCCTTCGGGAATCGCTTGCGTAAATCGGGACAGCGATCGTAGTCACTGAAACGGCCTGTTTTGAATTTCACTAACATTTGCAATCGAGAACCGAAGCACTTAGACACGCCTCGATACTCGTCTGACACATGGCTTTGAAGGATGGCTAACTACACATTAATAATTAATATGTTATTGATACACCTATATATATTATACACCTCTGCCTACCCCTTCGGGGACCCTTGTGGGAAGGCGTGAGGATATCTTAATATATATATTTCTTGTGTGCGTGTGTATGTGACTGAACTCCTCCTAAACGACTGGACCGATTTTGATAAAATTTTTTGTGTGTGTTCGTGGAGATTCGAGAATGGTTTAGATTCACAATTGGACCCGATAGGTGGCGCTGTGATCGTGTTTTAGGGCATTTACTTTTTTCACCCAAGCGAAGCTGGGCGGGACCACTAGTATATATATATATATATTATTCATAAGCTTTCACTTCATATAATAATGGGCGTAATGCCATTAGATTGAATCCGCATGATGAAGTAATTTGCAAAGCAACTTGCGTGAATTATGTTCTGATTTTAAATATGAAGAACGGTAATGGACGGACTCGCCATATGTCACGTTGGCGCCTAAAATATTTCTCTGTTAGAAAGTAGGTGTGTGTGTACTACCTATACACCTCTGCCTCTGCCCTTATGGGAAGGCGTGAGGATAAGAACGGTAATGAACAAATAGAATAAAATATTGATCTATTGGAAAGTATCTGGATAAAGAAGCGGTGGAAGATCAGGTTCCAAATACCTAGATGGGACCGATCGAACACAGAGCTATTCTGTTTCAGGTGGACAATTGGTAGGTACACTCAATTTTAACATTTTCCCTCAATGATGAAGAAAAATGAAAAATAACAAATACAAGCAAATTATTTTATTTATTATAAAGTTACAACTACAATACAATAACAAAAAATGGCAACATTGTTTCCGTCACGATTACTGCCACATACGGCTTAAAAGGGAAGATTTATTTGACCCCGAGTGTAGTTGGCAATTCAAGTTACCAACGTTGGCCAAACTCGCCAACACTGAGACTCCAACGTCTTGAGAGCTTGAATAACGTTATAAGGCATGTTGCCATAACAATAAACTATGACGGCCCTTCTCAGGCCATTTACATGTGTATTGCTGGATGTTTTAAATGTTTGACAGTTCCCGATAGCTAAGGAGGCTTTGATTAATGGAGGTTGGAAGTTTATCTTAGTTGAAAGGTTTATTTAGCTCACCTAGTTAGATTGATTGCAGATAGAAAGGGACTGTGAGGCTTAAATTGGTAATATACATCTGTTGGCAGAGGTGTATTATATAGTACCCACACACCCACTTTCCACCTGGACATAGCGAGTCCATCGCCGTTACTCAAACACGACTATACATACGCCTTTGAATGGCTTCTCAGACGTATTGCAGGTTACTTCTCGATGTTTTCATTCACCGTAAAGCTCGTGGTGTGACTAATCACTGTACGTAAGTTTCTTAAAACTCATTGGTATAGTCGGGATTCGAACTTGCGATCTTTGTGTGGTCTTTGTTTATTTTTACTCATTTATTACATATATAATACGTACTAATATTGAATAAGCAGAGTTTGTTTGTTTGTTTAAACGCATAATCTCAGGAAAAAGCTAATGAGATTTGAACAAATACATACATAGGAAGGCCTATAGCTAATATAGGCTATATACACCACGTTTCAAAGGCGTATGTATAGTCGTGCTGGAGTAACGGCGATGGACTCGCCATCTGTCACGTTGGCACCTAATATACCTCTGACAGAAAGTGGGTGTATGGATATTACCTATACACCTCTGCCTACCCCTTCGGGGACCCTTGTGGGAAGGCGTGAGGATATATTATTATTATTATTACACCACGTTTCTACTTTAAAATTTCAAAATAAATTAAATTTCACGTGTGATAGATTGCGTGGCACTAGTAAACTACGCCTGTTTATAATGTGCTGCTCGCAGTCACTTCACCATAAACATTGTTTATAGTAATACTTTTGTATTATTAGGGCTTTCACAATTATATTATGAGGGTATATTTATATAAAAAAAAAACTCACAAAAAAGTATCTACGATCTTATCTATCCTATATTACAATCCTTAAATAGATAACTACGTAATAAACTAAACCTACGTAAGTATTATTGAAAAAATATTCCACAATTTCCTGACATATTATCACATATTATCTATCAATACCAAACTCATGATCCAGACATGTGTGAAAATGTATTATAATATATTAAACTCTTACTACTTGGACATAAAGTTCAAATTTACTAGTTTTATTCACCTTGAAATCATTGCTCATCATTCATTCTAAGATCGGATGCAATCCGTCACGAGTCCGTCGCGGCGTACGACGCGTGTTCGCGATACATCAAAACGTTAAAATAACAATTTTATTCATTTCAATGGTTGTCAATATTCCGTATTATACTCATGATTGCTCATGAGCTTGTTTGTTTACGGTTTTAAATACATTTATTAAAAATACCAAGCCGCTTAGTTAAAGTGAACGCCTCCAACACAAAAATTGCAAGTTTGAGCCAGCACTGATATCGGATCATATCGGTTTGAAGATTGCTTTTGAAATTTCAGATGACTACTTATACCTCTTGGTCTTAGCTTAACAAAAGTGAAGGAAATATGTATTTATAAAACGAAGATAACCAAACCAAAATACCCTAATTATGACTATAAAAGTTTAGTACGATAGACTCGCCATCTGTCACGTTGGTACCTAAAATATATCTCTGGCAGAATGTGGGTGTGTGTGGGAACCCTTGTGGGAAGGCGTGAGGATATATATATATATATATATATATATATAAAAGTTTAGTCACATTTTCCTAACGCTGGCTGACTGTTCCTACATGAATTCACGTTTTAAATCAGCAGTAGCCCTGTTTTTAAATACAAAGAGATGGTTTGATAAGATTTTGCTTAAAAACACAACAATGTCCATATTAATTAGCAAGAAAATAACGAAGTATGCAAACTGTCTGAACTACTAAAACGGAAACATTAACCTGAACGGGCGTGAGTTTTTAAACGCAGGACATTTCAATCCTACACCGTGTGGATTTAAAGCCTAAAATCCCATAAATTTAATTTTGATAGATTCACTGTAAATGTTACAATTAGTTGGAATACAATACAAAGATGCGCTTGCAATGGAAAGGGCAATGAAAATATGCGCGTGTCACATATTTTTATTGGTGTTACGCTCATATACATTCATAAATACAAATCCGTTGACAACATTCCCCGTTAATATTATTAATAAAAGGTAGTTTAATATAATGAGCGTAATTTCCGGCCTCCAACATCCTTTTTTGGTATCTATAGAGTTAAGACGACTAGTTTGCCACTGTCTCTCATCAATTGTTGCTGAAATGTACCTGAACTGTACAGGTTTCCTTCGGTCTTTCAATCACCGTAAATCAGTGTAATTATCATATCATCACGAGTCTCTAACGGGGTAGGAAGAGAAAATAGAGCGCCAGTTCCCTCTAGACTGTAATTGCGTAATTGAGTTCAATAAAACTCTGACTGTACTAATGTACAGTAGGGGTTAGAAAATTTTTTTTTTCAATAATGTACATACATTGCTTTATGATACAGAAGTTTTTTAAAGAAATTTGGTCTCATCTAGTCGATACGTGTTTTTGCAAATACAATAACCTTATTTACCTCATGAAAAGGATGTCTTGTAGACAATTCTGGTCACATCTAGTAACTTTACGTCTTGAAAAATCCACGTCGGATTTCGCCTGTCGCAAAGCCAAACACGGATCAAGTAAGCTTTACGGGGACGGGTCCTCGCGAACCGTTTACACTAATTGCGATGCGATGCGATCCGAGTCGCGCGGCGCGATGTGTCCGCCGGATTTGCCATTTGCATCCGAGATAAGTTGCGATTGTTATTGTAATGGGTTGTGTAATTATTGAGAATAACAATTGCTTGGAAATTGGTCGTGGCGTAAAATTTTCATCGAACAAGGCTTACTACGTGAACATTGTTTTAATAAAATAGAAGAGAGAAGAGACCTGAGGTCACAGATCTGAGGACTCTGACATCAGATTAGATCCTCTTATGTCACCGTAGCGATAGTCCTTTCTACATAGAGAGGACTGTCGATCTTTTTTTTTTTTTTTTTTATACAACAATAGTGGCAAACAAGCATACGGCCCACCTGATGGAAAACGGTTACCGTAGCCTATTTACGCTCACGATACCAAAGTATCACTTGCGTGGTGCCACTCTGTGTTCGGAGAGTTATAGTGTGTTGGCAGCATAAGGTTTAATCCCTATGCTTCCAACACAATGTAACAATCCTCCCCCCTCCCCAAGGAGCTCATTACTGGAAACCTTATTCACCACGTAGGAACACAACACAATAAATTGTGTTATTTGGCTACGGACTTCTATAAGGTGGAGGTCCTGCCCCAGTCGGGCAGCTCCAAATTCGAACGGGAAACCCGTTATGCCCTACCTCTCTTGCCTTCATCCTTGAGAGACGCTGCGTGATGATAAGCACGTATTAGTTATATATATATATATATATATATTTATACGACGACGCCCGACGACGTGGTCATTTACGCTAATTTGGAAAATAATTGGTTCAACGAATATTATAACAAAACTAAAAAATACATATATATCCTCACGCCTTCCCACAAGGGTCCCCGAAGGGGTAGGCAGAGGTAATAATAATAATAATATATCCTCACGCATTCCCAAATGGGTCCCCGAAGGGGTAGGCAGAGGTAATAATAATAATAATATATCCTCACGCATTCCCAAATGGGTCCCCGAAGGGGTAGGCAGAGGTGTATAGGTAATACCCACACACCCACTTTCCGCCAGAGATATAATTTAGGTGCCAACGTGACAGATGGCGAGTCCATCGCCGTTACTCAAGCACGACTATACATACGCCATTGAATTGTTTCTCAGACGTATGCAGGTTTCTTCTCGTTGTTTTTTTTTCATAAAAAATACATATGAGTAATGAATAAGGTTCATTATAAATTAATCACCGGGATGAATATGGCCTTTTTTCTGCGTATGCCAGACACTAATTAAAAAACACCATCACATTCAGGAGTTGCGATTGAGTCCAGGAGGGCATAAATAAATAAATATAAACCCATGTGTGTTTTATTTGGTTTGTGTTTTCTTTCACGTTTCGTAAGTACTCCAAAGCGAAAGCCTTCACTGCTATTTGTCGACCAAACTAAACAATCGCTGGGACCGAGGAAAAACAACGTCCGGCACGTACTTTCCTATCTTGACTCCGGACGAAATTAGTTCGGACACTCGGACAGTGATCGATGTTGCAGGCTACATTTACTAATAGAGGTGGCGATATCGACTATGTATGAGAACTAAATTGGCGATTCTTTTGTAAAAGGGAATGATTTTAATCTTATACATATTATCACGCCGAGTCGTTTACGGGGAAGACAGAGCGAAGAGCGTCAGTTTCCTCTAGATATGTAAGTAGAGATATATACATATCTTCACGCCTTCTCACAAGAGTCCCCGAAAGGGTAGGCAGAAGTGTCGTACGTCCCACACACCTACTTTCCACTTGATATATATTTTAGGTGCTAACGTGCCAGATGACGAGTCCATCGCCGTTACTCTAGGATGACTACACATACGTTTTTGAATTTATTTTCAAATGTATGCAGGATTCCTCTCGATGTTTTCACTCGCCGTAAAGCTAATGCAGGTACTAATCCACTACTTCGGATTCGAACTTGCAACCTTTATGTTGCAGGCAACAACTTGAACAACTCGTCCACCACGGCTCTCTATGTATATTACCATAGCAATCTGTTATCACGGAATGTTGTTACCACCTTCATCTTATTAAATTTAATAGTATGGCGCTTGACAGTGTGACTGATAAAGCTCTTTCCATTCTATCAATTCCATTTCATGTCTATGCACAGAAACAACTTAGTGGTGAAAAAAAAATGACAAAATATCACAAAGCATTCATACAAAACGCTCCATCCACCATCTATTACTCGAGGGTCGTTGGATATTGAGAGTGCAAAACAACAGTCAAGTGACCATTAATCTTTCCTGATGCATGTAAATTTCGGAACTGATACGACGCTGGTCAAGCTCGCATAATGTGCCGTGGGGTTTGGGAACTCTTGGGATGTTAACAATGTATTCTATTTCTCTTTGATTTCTTGGCAATTGTAAAAAGAATTTGTATTGTAGTGTTTTTAATATAACGGTACTAGTGACAAAAAATTAATTTATATTTTCGTTGTCTATCTGTTTGTTCAGGCTTATATCCGAAACGGCTGGACCAATAAAGATAAAACTTTCACTGGCAGATAGCTCCTGTTATAAGTAGTATATACGAATGTAAGCGGTAAAAACCATAGAGTACCTACAGCTAGAAATACTGTTAAAAGTAAATATACCTTTTTTACCCACTAATCTTCTTTAAATTTGTATCATGTTTCTAATACAAATAAAGTTCCTTATCATCTTGTTCATACCTACCTGTAATATATGAATTTAAACAAAGATTTTTCTGAGACACCTAAACTATATCTCTGGCGAAAAGTGAGTGTGTGGGTAATCTACACACCTCTGCCTACCCCTTCGGAGATCTTTGTGGGAAGGCGTAAAGACATATTATACTTCTACTAACTTCACGCCTTCTTTAAATTTCCATCGTGTTGCAAAAATTAATAAAGATCTTAGTACCTAATGATTAACAAAAATGGATTTATTTGATCTTATCCATACTAACTTGCAAGTTAAGATTGAAGTAAAGCAATGCACATAATCGGAGATCACCTGTCAATTCTGCAACAGCACATGGCGGAATCTGCAAACGGAGCTTACATCAAAGGAAACGTTCCATTCATACCGACAGTCGTTCTAATTGGATTATCCAAGAGCAATATTAGTCCAATATCCTGGACACTGTCGTGTCAAAGTACAGTGACCCTATCTATGTCCCCTCCAGCTCGAGGCGTATTGTGTATAATCGTGTATGTATGTATGCATGTGTCAAGAGGGGTGCTTTCTGTGGGTGATATTTGGGTTATGTCCCTGCATTTATTGGCGCTAGTGTTGAAATTGACATTTCTAATTTTGAATTTCGAATTTTGAATTTGTAATTGAAAGATTGACTAAACGGATATACTAAGCAAACGTGTGTGCATGACGAGGCAGAGGAAGACCTCATTCTAATTACCTAGATAAATCGAACGGACGGTTAAGCACGGGAACTTCAAGAGTACTCGAAACTGGCGATCATGTATGAAGTGACTGATGAATGTGGACGAAGCGAAAGAGGTATGCAAGTCTAGAGAGAACTGGCGCTCTATTCTCCCTGCCTGCTCCGTTAGCGACTCGGCGTTAAGGATATGTATGTATTAATTTCTAATTTAGTATTGTTAGTATTGGTCAGGTTACATATTTGCTGCATTTACGGTTGAAACTCTGGGGCCTTGGGGTCCTGAGGCTCACCATCTTTTTTTCTTTCATTCTCGCGCCGTCTAGTCGAGACCTCTCGTGACAGGCGGGCTGAAACATATCTCGCTCAGAGAATCAGCATTGCTATCCAGCGTGGCAATGCTGATAGTCTTCTTGGCACGTTGCCTCGGGATACCAATTTGGGACAAATATTTTATCTGTAAATAGTTAGTTTCAACTGTTCTTTGTAAATATTGTTAATTGTTGTTATTGTAAATAAATTTATTTAAAAGTATTGTTATTATAAGTAGTTTTTATTATAGTTGGTATGCTAAGTAGCTTCTAATTATGTCCTAAAGAACTTGACGAACTACAAAGATGTATGAATGTTTAAAGACAGATGTATATCTTCACGACTTCTCAGTCTCACCGGAGAGGTAGAGAAGTGAAGAAACGTGTCAAGCACATTTTTTAATTTCTGCTTAATTTCTCTCGCTGCTTCCACGATGCCCTATGATTAATCAGTTTAGTTCTGAAAAACTCATTGTTTCGATCGGGCTTCAAACTAGCAAGTTTTGCGTTATATGCAACTACCTGAAGAACCACTCGGCCAAAACACAGACATATAACGACTTTCACTGTGCTCACAAAAATATACGACACCGAGTCCGAGTCAAGCCAACGGACGCAAAAAGTATCATTCGGCCAAACTAAAATAAAAACTATGATTTATCAAATGCAATTTCTCTTGGGAGAGCACAATTTCTCACGCCCAGTATATTTGCAAATAATTACATGTAAGACAACCTAAATTATGACAAACGTTTTCAATCCGGTCAGGCGTGAAGGCGCGTGTGCAACACTAAAAAAAGATTTACCCGCTATTGAAATTTAAACTTTAAACACAGCACATGTAGGAGCTACAATAGATTTCTATTGTGACATTTTAAATCAAATTGAAGTACTAGTAGCGGGGCGTAATGTTGACAATCCAACGACGTTTAAGCATGTTTAATGGTTTCCTTAACACCCAATTGATCACGCATTGGATAACAATGTAACAAAAGTTTTCAATTCTACGTTCACATGTCATTTAGAATTTAATTTAAATTGTATGCGTGAGAGTTTGTCGATGATATTATTTCGAACTTAATTCGTTATTAAGAAAATCATTAAAACAATTTCATAATCAAGAATACTCAAGGGCTCTATTGACTGTGGATGAAGCGACAGAAGTCTACGTGTCTAGAAAGAACTAGCACAAACAATTTCTATGGGTTAAACAGTCACCGAGATCAAACAGTTGTTAGATATCGTATTTCAGAGATGACCGATACAGAATAAGTTAACCATTCCTGTTATTAATATCAATATTGAAAATGGGTGGAAATATATCGCATTTTATCAGTTAATATAAACTATTTTAGCCATATCAATTAAAATGGTATTTAAACAATCTGCTTCAGAACGTTGAACAGTTCAGTTCAAGTTTATTTTGACGACTTAATAAAATTTTATCGATCGCTCTTTTTAGTTAGACCGATGGAACTCGTTTCACCAGGGAATTGCTTCGAAGCTATTATTTCCTCGTAAATCGTCACGATTTAAAACGCTCAGACCACTGTCCAATTCCCGATTCTACAAAATGCTTGTCCATTCTGATAGATACCCACAAACGTCGGAGAAAACTGCTGTTGAAAATTGTTGAAGAATTCTAAATTCTAAATTTCAGAATTAGAGTCCAAATTGCTTTGGTAGTGCTAGAAGCTTAGTCAGATTTAGAAGCTGAAGAAAAATCTGATAAGAGCGTTAAAAAACGGTAGCAATTACGTTGCCCTTATCTGCGGATTGGTTCGTCAAGACTGACGTATTCAAACCCCTGTTTAGAACTGCTAAAAAACAAGCGTCAAATGTCAAATTAATCCTCTAATTAGAGAGTAATCCTAGATGGTCATTAAAATTTATGAATATTTTATTTTGTGTACAAAATTTTACTTTATCGCCTATTTGAGGGTTGATTTGGGTCGAATTTGAGATTATTAAATTAAAGTGGCCGGGGAGGCCGAGTGGTTAACTAAAAAAATTTTAATATGTAGGTTCAAACCTCAATGTAAATGCCTGTATTATGCCTATATTTGTTCTGAACTTATAATACAACATACGTACAGTGAGTAATATACCACTAGATTTACGATGAAAGAATACTTTTCTTTTGTAGCTGGCATGAAATGGTAACATAATGGTGACCTGCTGGTCTTTAGCATATAAATATATTGCGCATGAAAAGCGGACATTTTCTCTACATTTAAAGCCGTATTCGGACACAGATAAACTACTAGTAACAAATTGAAGTGCGAACCTCTTTGAATAAACCGTCACGATAACATTTCCAGTTTGGAATCTTAGCATCGCTAACGATTTCCTAAATTACCCCTCCACTACTCTGTGACTTACTCGGCCACAAAACAAAAGAACAGAGACAACTGGGTATACATTGTTGTAATATGCCAGTAAGAACTAGAATTAACCAGATATTTATGTATCCCTTAGAGCAATTATCAACCAATCGAAGCGTGCAATATGCACAGGAAGCAATGTGCATTTGTGTGTGTGTCTTACGCTACATAAGTTAGACGTGTGTAAATTATGTATGTTGGCACTTTGAAAGCAATTACTGGGTTTCCATTACATAACTCAGCGATGTCTATTCGCTTAAGGTGGGATGGAAATGTATGGATTCGGTTACTAATAATTCCTAGCACTATGACAGCTCTAGGAATAACGTAATTTCAGCCATTTTATTTGCGAAAATTACTTTATAAAAAACTGTGGTGGCCGAGTGGTTCGAGTAGTTGCCTGCGACACAAAGATCGCAATTTCGAATCCCGACTGTACCGATGAGTTTTTCTGAACACATGTAGAGTGATTAGTCACACTACGAGCTTTATGGTGAAGGAAACAATCTGGAGGAAACCTTTATATGTTTGAGAAGAAGTTCTAAGACGTACAAACATATGTAGACGTGCTTGAATAACGGCGATGGACTCGCTACGTCACAAAATGAATCCCTATTCTGAATCTATGTCTGAATCCATCTCCATAGTATCCACACACCTCACAAATCCCATGTCCACTTCTCTAATAGCGGTCTACTGAATAATAATCAAACTCACATAAAATTTCAATAATGGCCGCGCTAACTGCCTTTCGATGCAAATGCTCTGCTACCAACTTAAGCAGTGAAGTTAGTACAACTTAATTGTTTTCATTTCAATGGTTTTTAAATAGAGTAGGGATTTTAATAGAGGGATACCATCTTTGTAGAGCCACTGAACTAAAGAAGTCCGTGCCTGCGACGCAAAGGTCGCAAGTTCGAATCCCGACTATACCAATGAGTTTTTCTGAACTTAAGTACAGTGATTAGTCAAACCACGAGCTTTACGGTGAAGGAAAACATCGAGAGGAAACCTGCATACGTCTGAGACGAAATTCAAAGGCGTATGTATAGTTGTGCTTGAGTAACGGCGATGGACTCGCCATCTGTCACGTTGGCACCTAATATACCTCTGGCGGAAAGTGGGTGTGTGGGTATTACCTATATACCTCTGCCTACCCCTTCGGGGACCCTTTTGAGAAGGCGTGAGGATATTATTATTATTTATTATTATTATAAAGAAGCGGTAAATTATTTTTATCTTTACGTATTTGGTTGCGGATTCAAATACCACTTATCATTATAAATTTAAAAGCTGGGCTCTTGGCGTCTCTGATGCAATACCTTCTGTTTGCTTCTTTGCTCCTAATCTTCCTCTTCCTCTCTTCAAAACATCCCATTAATATGGCAAAATATGTAAGTGTGTGAGAATGTTAGTTCAAGTTTCACGCAGAACCTACTGAACGGAATTGGATGAAATTTGGCACAGCGATAGATTATTAGTTGGATTAACGGAAAACAATATGAGAGACTGAGAACAAAGTTAATTTTTACGCAGGTGAATATACGAAACACTGCATCTATGTAAAAAACGCATATTTTTTTTCTTTTTTACTACAAGTGTGGCAAACAAGCATACGGCCCATCTGATGGGAAACGGTTACCGCAGCCTATTTACGCTCACGATACCGAAGTATCACTTGCGCGTTGCCACTCTGTGTTCGGAGAGTTATGGTGTGTTGGCAGCATAATGGGTTTAATCCCTCTGCTTCCAACACAATGTAACAATCCTCCCCCTACCCCAAGGAGCTCATTTCTGGAAACCTTATTCACCGCGTAGGAACACAATACAAAAAATTGTGTTATTTGGCTACGGACTTCTATAAGGTGGAGGTCCTGCCCCAGTCGGGCAGCTCCAATTTCGAACGGGAAACCCGTTATGCCCTACCTCTCTTAAATAATACCTCTCTTTATAACATATTAACTTACCGGTATCAGAATCAGGGTGCAAGCTATCGAACCTAGGTTCCTTCAGTTAATTACTTGAAGGACCCTAGCCACCGACAGCCTGACGATAAAACTTACTAATTGTAAGTATTATCGTCAGTATGTAAGTATTATTCGACGTAAGATTAAGTATCCATAAGCGTACCAACAAACGGAATGTGCAACTCCAAAGGCTCACTTAAAATTAATTTATCTCAATTGCAAAATACAGAAATGCCTTTCAGTAGACAGATCAGTCGATTCCATATATACGATCGTAATAAAGCCTTAAATTCCGCGCGCATGAAACAAAGATAACCTCATAAGCCTCTACAGCCTTCAGTGTCCTGAAATTCAGCTGTAACCATTGTCCATTTAGCTGGAGGCATGCACCGCTATAGCTTGACCCCTTCCCACGTAAATTCCTCCGCAATACTACAACTGACGGAGGTCGGATTAAATTGGATAATACCAGTTCGAACCAGATGTAACGGGAATGAGCCGGAATATTATACACGAAATAGGACCAGAATGCGGTTTCCGAATATGAGATGGTGACATCTGATAGGTGATATGTGTAGGTGTATCTTGAACTAGTGTTGGGTTTCAAGTATCGATATATTAGACTCGTATGTTATATACAGAAACGTTATGTTCTCATCAATGATTTTTTGTTTTATTTATGTATTTATTTATAAGGTACACCAACAATACACATATTAAACATTAAAGTACACTTAATCATAAAATAAAGTCCTGATATGTGTATCAATGACAGGTATACACAACATTCACCTTATATAGCTACATAATATTATAATGGATAATTATAAAAGAAGTATATTAAATTAAGCATTTATAGAGAATAATGACAAATTGTTTCAACTTTAATTAATATAAATGTAGATTTTTTTTAGTACAGTTTTTAGATAACCCAATGGATGGTGGATTTACATGTATCTATAATGAGTAGGTATTTTAAAATAGTCACAAAATTTGTGGTCAAGTCATTGGCACAGTCGAGATTCGACCGGGCGATCTTCTGCAGGCAACTCCTCGAACCACTCGACCATATACCTACGGTTCTTAGAAAATTACTGACAATATAATTTATTTAGAGGAAGGCCACGTTCCATCTAAGTCAAGGGAACGTTAAGAGTACTCGAAACCGACGAGCATGTATGAAGAGACTGATGAATGTGGACGAAGCGAAAGAGGTATGTAAGTCTAGAGAGAACTGGCGCTCTATACTCTCTGCCTACCCCGTTAGGGACCTGGCGTGATGATATGTATGTATGTAATTTATTTATACCTATAACAGAGATGCCGATAACTATAGCTCGGCAGAATTCCGTTACAGATAGAGGCTTGCTCGCTTAATTAGATCCGTAGCCGAGGGCGACACGGCCGAAGCAGTCGATTTTGCATTGTGATTGATTTATGGCGCATACACGTTACATACGCCAGCATATATCTTAATGACGACTAGATAATGAACTTGTAAAGGTAAATGTTGTACTGAGAATATCTTGGGACAGTTGGACGAACTTACCTTGTCCCAAAACTTGTACTATCTATACTAATATTATAAAGAGGAAAAATGTGTTTGTTTGTTTGTTTGTAATGAATAGGCTCCGAAACTACTGGACCTATTTCAAAAATTCTTTCACCTTTGGAAAGCTACATTATCCCCGAGTAACATAGGCTATATTAAATTGGACCCGATAGGTGGCGCTGCGATCGAGTTTCAAGAATTTTACTTTTTTACCCGGGCGAAGCTTTCTGTGTGTTTCTGTGTGTCTTAAGCTAGATTCGAGAATGGTTTAGATTTACGCGCTGCGATCGTGTTACGGGCAATTTCACTTTTTCACCCGAGCGAAGCTGGGCGGGACAGCTAGTAAGAAATAAACAACAATATACAAACTTGCTGTCCCGCCCAGCTTCGCTTGGATTCGCTTCACTTCGATCGCAGCGCCACCTATCGGATGCAATTGTGAATCTAAACCATTCTCGAATCCAATTGAACACACACAAAAAAACATAAAAATCGGTCCAGGCGTTTAGGAGTTCAATGACTAACAAACGGACACAAAAAAAATATATTACTAGTTGTCCCGCCCAGCTTCGCATGGGTGAATAAAAGCCATGGACCCAATGGCGCCACCTATCGGGTCCAATTATGAATCGAATCCACCTGAAGAAACAGAAAATTTCATTAATATCGGTCCAGCCGTTTAAGACTCTATAAAGGACATACAGACAAACATAATATTTATCTATACTAATATTATAAAGCTGAAGAGTTTGTTTGTTTGTTTGAACGCGCTAATCTCAGGAACTACTGGTTGGAATTGAAAAAATATTTTTGTGTTGGATAGTCCATTTCTCTAGGAAGGCTTTAGGCTATATAAAATCACGCTACGACCAATAGGAGCGAAGCATAAATGAATAATGTTGCCAGAACGGGAAAAAATATTCCTTTTTGAGAGCTTCCGTTGCGTGCGCTGCGTAAACGGTTTAAGTTACACAAATATCATGTTTGAGGGTATTGTTCCTCTTTAAAAGTTCTAAAAAAAGCGCTTTTAAGATTGACTCACTATAACCTTTTCTATGGAAATTAAGTCCGCGATGGGCTCCTAAACAAACTTTACCGATTTCAATCAACCGTGTGCAGTTTTATCCAATTTAAAATATAGGATAGCTTACATGACAATTGGACCCAATAGGTGGCGCTGCGATCGTGTTTCAGGAAATTTTACTTTTTCACCCGGGCGAAGCTGGGCGGGACAGCTAGTATATATAGATAGATCTAGGACATAGGACATCTAAAACTATGAAGCATATACTCCTGTCCATTGCACATGTGTGCCCTCAAACCGCGACCTCAAGTTTCGTAGCCAGGGTCCGTGACCACTAGACCAGATCTTCAAAACGTCGAAGTTACTTTTCCAAGTTTCTTTTTTTTTTTTTTTTCCTATTTAGGTTTCCTTCTGCGATCAGTGTTCCCACTATGAGCAGCAAATATTGAGAGCAATTAGCGGATCCACGTTTCTAGAGCGATTCTCATGCGTGTGAATAGTTATGTTACTATGTTGAAAACTCCACTGTAGTACAGTCGAGATTCTAACTTGTAAGCTTTACATTTGCGTTGAAGACGAGCTCGAACCACTCGGCCACTTGTGAAATGCAATGAGTTCAATCTTATAACGCCCTCAAAGCCTCACTACCCAGTGTCCAATAATCTCCCGTTAAATCACCCTAAGAACTCGGCCGTTTGTCTTCTCGCGATGACAGCTTTATGGGCCGGGGCCTAGGGGCCTAGTGTGAACAGCTACATTTAATATTAATACACAATTTGTCCGAGTGGCGCTCTTAATCTACTTTTATTGAGGATTTACTCTGGATTCATTATATTGAGAATAAATAAAATTTTGTTATTTGTCTGTTCATAAATAAGACAAAAATAAAAGCCACGAGGGCCGTGTAGCTCCAGTGGTCGCTTTAAATACAAAGATTGCAAGTTCGAATCCTAACTGTAGCAATGACTTTATTAAGTAGAGTGATTAATCACACCATGAGCTCTACGGTTAAGGAAAACATCCATAAGTAACCTTGATACGTTTGAGGCGTAGAAAGAAATTTAAGAAATTTAAGGCGAATGTGTATAAAGTCGTACTTTGGAAACAGCTACGGAATCGCCATGTACCATGGTACTTAAATACATACAATAAAATACATGGATAAAGCGAAATCGGTCTGTAAGTCTTATGAGAACTGGCGCTCTACGTTCCCTGCCTACCCCCTTAAACAGTCACGGCAAGATGATACGTATGTTTATATATATATATATATATATAGATTGTTTTGCATAAACACAAGTCTCCCTGCTTACAGTCAATGCTTATCAACTCTCATTATCTATATTGATATGCACGTAGTAATTAGGTATCTCATTAGCAATAACGTCACACGTGCAACTCACAGCCCTGCTCATTACATCGAATACCTGATGTCGATGATCGAATTACACGAGTTTATGCTAACGTTGTATACAGTGAATATAAATGTATCAATATGAATATGCGAGGAATATAATTGAATTCAATTAAAGGTTCGTTTGGATATGGGTGCGTAACGAGATTTCGCGAGTTGCATTTTAAAGGCTGAAACTATTTTATTTAATGCTATCTTGTTCTGTTTCATAGTCGACATCCTACGAGGATCCCCGAAGAGGGAGGCAGAGGTGTGTAGGTAGGACCCACACACCCACTTTCCGCCAAAGATAATATTTTAGGTGCCTATGTGGCAGATGGCGAAGTCATCGCTGTTACTCAAGCACGACTACACTTTTACCTTTGAAATTCTATTCAAACGTATGCAGGCTTCCTCTCGATATTTTTTATTTTCATTCACCGTAAGCTCGTGATATGACTAATTACTGTACTTAAGTTCAGAAAAATGAATTGGTGCCGTTGGGAGAAATTTCAACCTTTGCGTTGAGAGCAACTGTTCGAGACGTTGGTAAAATTTGTTTTCGCTTTAGTATTTATACTGAGCCTATTATGAGCACATTAAACATTTCTACCACCAAAGGTTACATAAGCATAGACACACATTCATCCGTAAATCACCCCATAGATTGTACTAATTAAATACATTACCGACGGCCGCCACTTCAATTAAATAGGTATGTGACGTCACCCCCACAGCATGTCTAATTACGTCACATCTGCAGCTATCACGCATCGATGACGTCAAAAGGTGTAATTAGGAACAGGCAGATTGTTGCATTTGTTTGGTTATGCCTTAGGTTATTTCAATCAATTACGGAGCAAATTTATATTCACGCTACATCGACAACAGAAGGATTTGTCTGTGAGTTAATGTCGTAAAAAACTTGAAATTTTTGAAATAATCAAATTTAGTTTATTCAAAGAGACTATAATAAAACATATCGCTATAATAATGGGAGACTAATCTAATGGGGAACTAATCTTTGAATATATATGCATATATATATATATGCGTGTGTTGGCACTGAACTCCCACACACGGCGAACACGGCTGGACCTATTTTAATGAAATTTTAGCCTACCAACCTACCAACTACCTAGATCAAATCGACGACACTTAAAGACGGGACCGTCAAGAGAACTCGAAACCGGCGAGTATGTATGAAGAGACCATTGAATGTGGACGAAACGAAAGAGGTATGCAAGTCTAGGGAGAACTGGCGCTCTATACTCTCTGCCTACCCCGTTAGGGACTATGCGTGATGATATGTATGTATGTTTATAGAAAAAGTTTGACATACAATATTTTAACATACAACCACGAAATACTGATTTCAATTAAAACCAATTTGAGGCGAAATATAACGCGATACTAAATAAATTCAAACACATCGATTTTAATCGCGCTAAGTGACCAGGTATTTATTACCAACAACGGTCAAATCGAATGATAGCCGGTTCGCTGGGATAATATGCAAATTTTATACGATTTCGGAGTAAAATGTTGATACCACACCGATACCAATTACGTTACGTTAGGCTAAAATCGAATTTAAGTGATTTCAGTAAATATTGCTCGTTAATTAGATTTTTTATAAAATTATACCCCTCTGAAACATATCCCTCTGGTATAATTTTATAAAAAATATTATAATATATCATCACTACTTCCCACAGGGGTCCCCGAACGGGTAGGCAGAAGTGTATAGGTAGTACCCACACACTCACTTTCCGCCGGAGATATATTTTAGGTGTGACAGTTGGCGAGTCCATCGCCGTACTTAACTTCAGATAAGCTCATTGGTACAGTCGGGGTTTGCGATCTTTGTGTCGCAGGCAACTACTATAACCACTCGGCCACCACGGCTGAATTCGTTACTTAATTACAAGTACATACATATATTATAGTTCATACATACATTCATTACTTAATTACAAGTGATGTCTCAAAAAATGATTTTATTAAGTGTTTGTATTTAGTTACGAAGTACCATGTTCAATCTTCCTTCAATCAAAAAAAGCCGTGGTGGCCGAGTGGTTCGAGCGTTGCCTGCGACGCAAAGGTCGCAAGTTCGAATCCCGACTGTACCAATGAGTTTTTCTGAACTTAAGTACTTAAGTGATTAGTTACACCACGAGCTTAACGGTGAAGGAAAACATCGAGAGGAAACCTGCATACGTCTGAGAAGAAATTCAAAGGCGTATGCATAGTCGTGCTGGAGTAACGGCGATGGACTCGCCATCTGTCACGTTGGCACCTAATATACATCTGGCGGAAAGTGGGTGTGTGGGTATTACCTATACACCTCTGCCTACCCCTTCGGGGACCCTTGTGGGAAGGCGTGAGGATATATTATATTATATTATTATGTTCAATCTTTTAATAAAATCTTTAATTAATTAACTGTACTATTCGTGCTCCTTAACGTCAATAGTGATGTTTGCACTGAAATAATAATTATTGATATACTAGAGTCCGAGGCAGACCACGTTCCAACTACCTAGACCAAATCGATCGGACGCTCAAGAACGGTAACGTCAAGAGTACTCGAAACCGACGAGCATGGATGAAGAGACTGATGAATGTGGACGAAGCGAACTCTAGAGAGAACAGGCGCTCTATACCCTCTGCCTACCCCGATAGGGACTCGGAGTGATGACATGATTATGATGATGATATACATCATCATCATAATCATGTCATCACTCCGAGTTCATTCTCTCTCCCTACCCTATATATATACATATAGGGAGAGAGAACAGAGCTCCATTTCTCTGTAGATTAACAGACCTGATTTATATAATAAAAATAGCTTGTATTAATCCAAATCATAGGACACATTTCAATTGTCATTCAAAAACGCGTAGTCCTAAGAAGTATTGTTAAATTGAGAGAACGAATGAGGAAAAAAGGTGAATTGAAGTTTTGTACTAGCCGCCAACACGACTGCGGAGAACATAAATTGTAGGTTCATTTTTAAGTGAATTAAATTCTACCATAACATATAAATATTCGGGAGAATGGAGCAAGAGGGGGCACTCCATCGAGTACCATTGCTTTGTACCTATTCAAAGTGGTTGTGTGAAATTTACAATGCTTTTAGTCACACGCCAGTGGCCTCTCGCGTTACCTACAGATCTATCCAGGGTTCATTCAAGAAAGAAAAATGGATGCGGTATATGGTTGGTTTCATTTAAGGATTTACTTATATAGTCACTTTTAGTCACATTGGCGTTTCTCAAGGAAGACTATTGAATTGAATTTGAATTGAATTTAGTCTCAAAAGTATGCTTGTTTCCTTTCGATGTTTTCCTTCGGCGTAAAGCTCGCAGTGCGTCTAATCACAGTACTTAAGATACAATTTTCATCATTTTAATAATGTTTACAAATTTCAAACGAATGTTTAGGCGTTGTTAGTAAGGTTTTTCTTAATTTACAGTTTAGGATCTAAAACCCACACTTTTCTTGACTCTATCAATCAGTGCACTGATGCCATATCCAACAAAACTGTTCGTATATGAATGTACTCCAAGTAAGAGTCACCAAGCTTGAGGGGAAGATGCAGATGCCCTCAACCATTAACATGTATATCGCCTTTAATTTATCGCTGGAAGCTTTTTGATAACGCGTTTATCGCACTATAAGCGATATGTTCCGCTATATTCAGAACGAGTTCGATTAAATTGATTTTTGCATTACTGCGTTGCAATGCGTGCGAATTTCATTGCGATCGTTTCTTCTTTCAATTCTTTACGAGCCAGAAACCCTGGCAGGCGTCTCCAGATGAGCCTATAAAGTTCATCACGCTCTAATCAATGGTTTTGAAACGCATGCAAAATATACATACATCGATTTTTATTTCTGTAGCCTGGAAAATACTTGAAATAAAATACAAAAATATTGAAATCATACGCTGAAATACAAAATAATTTTTCGATAATGTGTGGTGTGATTGTGAAAGTGAATGATTTCGAATCATAAATGTATGAGATATCGCAAACTCAAGTCGATCAAATTGATCGGACACTCAAGGATGGGGAAGTCTGATAAATATGGACAAAGCGAAATATGTAGGTAAGTTTGGAGAGAACTGGCGCTCTACTCTCTCTGCCTAACCAGGTAGGGACTGGGTGTGATGATATGCACTTCTCATCAGAAAAATCGAAACACCTTGCAAGCTTATATTTTGTAACTACTCTTACTACGGACTATAAGAAAAATATTTAGGAATATATGTTAAATATCGTTAAATAGTTAATAATATGAGGTATTATTATTATATTAGATTTTTCTAATGAGTATATAATTAATAAGCTTTATTTTGAAGTTTATTTACTCGTCTTCAGTTCTTCATAACATTTTCAGGTTTCAGATCTATTTTGGATTGGAATATGAAAATTGGCTGTAACTTGCCTTACATAATTAACACAGTTTGATAAAACTTCTTTCTTTTGTGTGGTATGAAATTGGTTTGATACATCCTATATATATCTTACAATGCCAGAGGTATTTGTATATAATTAATTTACAAATTCAAAGTGCTAGCAATCGTGATTACCATAAAGCGAATCCTTCATTATGAGTCGAGACATCTTGCCCAACATAAGAAAACCTGTCGACTCAACTTTTACTATTACGTAAAGAACTGTTCTAATGTAAGTTTAGGGATCTTTCTATACTGGCCTTGTAATAGGGAAAATTCCTTAGCATATTTGGAATATCACTTAGGTAAGGAGTGTTATAACAATAAATTCGGGATAACATTTATATGCAGACTATTTGGAGCGAGAAGGGTGATTTTGAATCGGGTCGCTTAACACGTTAATGCATACGCGATTTATAGAGTTCTTTGGACGTGTATACATAAAGGAAACTTTAAAAAGTTGTGTTTAAGATGTAAAGATGTGTTTAAGATGTTTAAAGATGTGTGAACTGAAAAACTAGTATCCGCGTCATTTCAAAATTATAAGAAAAAAAACACACAACAACAAGAAAAAACATTATAAATACAATTTATTTTTTTACTTAATTAAATTTACATCAATCAATCCATGTCACCACGCCATTTTTTAATTCACACCCCTACTACTGCCCATCTTCCCGTCAACTTATAACACGAACAAAGGCCGTGCGAATCTCGAATGAATATAAATGACATGAACATCCGAGTTGGCCCGAACCACAGCCGGAAATGACCGAGGATTTATCATTGTCAAATTTGAATACGTACCAGCGGATGCGGGAAAAACGAACGTCATCTGTTTCTGTGACTTGTCTTTTTGTAGTACCTACGTCTGTTTCGCATCTCTCTATGGCTGTTCGTTTTCTCTATCATGAATTCTGATTCAGTGAGCAGCGTTGATAAATTGAGTGGTATCGTTTTATTTAGTTCGATGTAGTTTGTATTTAGTCAGCTATGGGTGTTTTATATATAAAAACAAAATGTTATATCTAGCTTTATACAACCTATATGCTCTTAAAGAATAACACATCGATAGGATCGCTTGGTTCCAAGGTATCGGGATGAAATTATCTATCTTTTACTTTAACTATCATACACACATAGTTATTATCATCCTGCATCAGACAAAGAGACCGCCAGTTTTCTATAAGCATCAGATATGCTGCTTCAACCACAATCATCAGGCTTTTTGAAGGTTTAGACCACGAGCTTTACGCTGAATTGATACATCAAGAGGAAACCTGCATACGTACAATTCAAAGGCGTATGTATAGTCGTACTTGAGTCACGGTGACGGGCTCGCAAGCTGTGACGTTAGCACCTAAAATATATCTGTGGCGAGAAGTGGGTGTGCGGGCACTGCCTATACACATCTGCCTATCCCTTTGGGGACCCTTGTGGAAAGGCGTAATTGCGATATAAGTTCACCGTGCTCCCGTCTTTCTAATAATTTTGAGGTTCCCGGTTCTCAAACATGCTTGCCACCTTATGTAAAAATAAGAACTTATTGACATGCAAAAAGCATTCCCAAATACCAATACATTCCCATTTGCCTTCAAGCATTCAGTATTTCAAATTCGCGATGACTAATGGCGTGTCTTCATAATTCCTACAGGATTTTTACACGAGACTCATCCGTTATTTAGGAGGCTTAAGCCACTGATTTACAGTTTCCGTTCGCAAGCGAGAAGCTTTCGAGTTTCCCTAGTTATTGTCTCTTTGTAATATATCATGCATTTCTTGTGTCGTAAATAATTCAAACGGGAATACATTATTGTGAAATATACAATATTCCTAAATAATTATTTTGAACTAATTGCGCCCCGCGTCTTCATCCGCCTAACAACAAATTTTAATATTTTTTTATCTGGAATAAGCATACTATCACTCAACTCCCTCTACCTACGCCGTGGGGGACTGAGCGTGATAATATGTATGTCAAACATATCCTTTTTATTAATCTTGCTAATTATCTATCTCTGAGCAAAATTTCATCCACTTCCGTAAAGCAGTTCGGGGTTGATTGAGTAACAAACATTCGCAAAGTTTCATATTTATAACATTACTAGCTGCGCCCGCGACTTCGTCAGCGTGGACGGTTTTTTTATCTTTCGTAAAAAAAATTTTTCTTCAAAATAACATTTCTATGTTACTTCTTATACCTCCAAGAATATGTGTACAAAGTTTTATGATGATCGGTTAAGTAGTTTTTACGTGAAAAGGTAACAAACAAACTTACATTCACATGTATAATATTAGTAAGGATTAGATAGACAAAATAATATTGCCACAATAATAGCGGTGTGGTCATAGCCCTAGATTACAGTACCTACATAGGCAAATATATATGTTCATGTGTTATGTTTCTAAAATACAAGTAGCCTAAGTTACTCCTTTTCACATCAGCTATCTGCCAGTCCCGTCAAAATCAGTCCAGCCGTTTCAGAGATTAGCCAGAACAAACAGACAGTCAGACAGACACACAAAAATAGTAAAAAAAAATATTTTGGTATTTGTACCGTGTATACATCCATAATGCGTTTAGTAAAAAGCGGTTATTTTAATATTACAAACAGACACTCCAATTTTATTTATTTGTATTGGTTGAGATCTGTCACGTCCGTCCGACGATCCGTCAACTAAATAATAGCTCCGGTGAAATAAGGGAACTTCAGACATCATCCACGTACAATAGAAATATCACCGAAGGATAACGTGTAAGATATTAACTCAAAACACTTCCAAACGTGTCCCCAATCGGGTCCATCGCAATTTATCTACAATACAACATGCGAACAATGTCCATACACGCTGATGCGCATTAATCACTGGATTTTATGTAAATTCAACTAAGTGCTGCTGATAAATGGATAGCTGGATGGGTCAAACTTGGACACTGACTCCTAAGACTGTGAAGTTAGGTAAATAATATATTTACTTTTGTATCTTAGGTATTTTTTGCTGGTCGTATGACCAGTTTATCGGTAGAATTTGACCAGATTTCCCATGTTGTACAATTTGTCATTTGTATTCAATAATGAGGGGAGCATATTCATATTATCTCAGTCTTTCGCCGGAGACAAATGTATGCAAGTATAATCAGTAAGTGCAAGTATATCACTACTTCTGAAGCACGACTATAAGAATTATATATCCTCATGTGAGTATAGATAGTACTCACACACCCACTTTCGGCCAAAGATATATTTTTAGGTGCCAACGTAACAGATGGCGAGTCCATCGTCGTTACTCAACATATGCGACTATACATCATTTGCTTCGAAGTTGAATTTCTTCTAAAACGTGTGCAGGTTTTCACCGTAAAGCTCGTGGTGTCATTAATCACAGCAAGTTCAGAGAAAACTCATTGGTTCAGTCGGGGTTCATAATTTAAATAAGTCTTTTAATCTTTTTGACCACTACTCCTCATTAATAAATAATTTTTATTTAATTATTATATTATATGCTGCATTTGCGGTTGAAACTCTGGGGCCTTGGGGTCCTGAGGCTCACCATCTTTTTAAAGAGGTCTCGCGCCGTCTAGTCGAGGCCTCTCGTGACAGGCGGGCTGGAACATATCTCGCTCAGAGAATCAGCATTGCTATCCAGCGTGGCAATGCTGCTAGTCTTCTTGGCACGTTGCCTCGGGATACCGATTTGGGACAAATATTTTATCTGTAAGTAGTTAGTTTCAACTGTTCTTTGTAAATATTATTAATTGTTGTTATTGTAAATAAATTTTATTATTATATCAAAAAATTATAATTTTTCAATATTTTTTAAGTTTTTAGTCGTAGCTTTATCAATTAGCAATTTAATAAAGCATTTAAACTTTTTTTACTATGTTCAAAGTTTGAGTACTGCGAACCACCGTCCACTTGATTTCATTTTTCATCCTTAAACCGTTTTGTTTAGTTGACAAGGGTCTGTAGTGTATTGGAAGAGAGTTTGTTTTTGTGGGACCCTCGGCGGAACCTGATTTCATGTCGGACGCATCATTAACAAGAATTACACTGACTTTTGTTGATTGAAAGGGTTTATGCTAAAATACATACGTAATACAGATACGTATGTGAATATAGTGCCTTAGAGAGATCGTTACGCTGTTGATCTCTGTGTCTAATTAAACAGGACCTTTTTACCATCCTATTTAATACATATCATCACGCCGAGTCCCTAACGGGGTAGGCAGAGAGTAAGGAGCGCCATTTCTCTCTAGAGTTACATACCTCTTTCGCTTCGTCAACATTCATCAGTCTCTTCATATATCCTCGTCGGTTTCGAGTACTCTTGACGTTCCCGTCCTTAAGCGTCACATCAATTTGATCTAGGTAGTTGGAACGTGCTCTTCCTCTGCCTCTTCTTGCACACACTTTTGCTTTGTATATCTCTTTCGTCAATCTTTCTTCACTCATCATTTCTATATGTCAAAGCCAACGTAACATGCTTGTTATAATGTGCGTTCCTAAAACCTTTGCAACTTATGTACATCTTCACGCCCTGTCAAAAGGATCCCCGAACAGATAGGCAGAGATGTATAGGGACTTACATTCCAACTTTCCACCAGAGATATATTTTCGGTGCCAACGCGACAGATGGCGTGTCCATCGCCGTTACTCAAGCACTACTATACATACGCATTTCTTCTCAAACGTATCCGGGTTTCCTATCGATGTTTTCTTCATCGTAAAGTTCGTGGTGTGCTTAAACACCGTACTTTAGTTAAGAAAAACTCACTGGTACAGTCGGGATTCGAACTTGCAATCTTTATGTTGCAGGCAACTACTCGAACTACTCGGTCCCCACGGCTCAAGCTTTTCTCAATAAATGGGCTAGGTAAGGTTTCCTTTGCAAATCGTATAGTGTTTTCTGTCGTGTTCAAACATACAAATAAACAAACTCTTATATAAATATTACCTATAGATAACGCACTTTCCTTAACTAATGCACCCCAGGAGTCTCAATCACACTAATAGCCCTTTATATCACACTGACCAATACAAATGTCTCGTGAGACGGTCAAATCACGGGAATTTGTCTACTCACATCTCAATCATATCTGGAATAGATGGTCATTTGTCAATAATAATACGCTTTATGTGTAAAACAGTTAATGTCAACCTTATAACGATAATGCTAAAGATACATTTCACATGTCTCGTTGCGAGTGAGTAGTGACTTTTAATTTAGGCGGGGTGTAAAGGGTGCATTTCTTGGTGAAGGGTTAGTTCCGCAGTGCATATGCGTTTCAACTAAAGGGGGCTTAGTATTGGGTAGACTTCTAAATTTATTGTGATTCTTAAAGTATATCTATACCTTTTTAAGGCTACATAAAGACATATGTACAAAGTTATGAAATAATTTTACTTGGTCCATTCCTGACATATAAAAAACCAAAACCTAGAATCTGAATTTCGTTCATTACCTACTAAGATTAGGATAAGACGTGAGAACAGTTATCATAAAAAACACATACACCTATACGAAGGAAGCGATGTGAAGGAAGCAAAAGCAAAGATCTCTAGACTTACAGACCTCTTAAGTGACACTAGTGTCCTCAAAAATACTTGCCAGTACTCTTGATGGTCATCTAAGATTGTCCCATCTACTTGATCTTGATAGTTTGGTACGTGGTCTTCCTCTGCTTCTTCCAGACACATTTGCATTGTAATAATAATAATATAATATATCCTCACGCCTTCCCACAAGGGTCCCCGAAGGGGTAGGCAGAGGTGTATAGGTAATACCCACACACCCACTTTCCGCCAGAGGTATACTTGGTACCAACGTGACAAACGGCGAGTCCATCGCCGTTACTCAAGCACGACTATACATACGCCTTTGAATTTCTTCTCAGACGTATGCAGGTTTCCTCTCGATGTTTTCCTTCACCGTAAAGCTCGTGGTGTGGCTAATCACTGTACTTAAGTTCAGAAAAACTCATTGGTACAGTCGGGATTCGCACTTGCGATCTTTGTGTCGCAGGCAACTGCTCGATCCACTCGGCCACCACGGCTTCTTTCCATTGTATGTTTGAGTTTAAAGACAAATGCTTTTCCCTTAGCGTTAACGCTATTCGTTGTATGACAAATACATTATCTGCGTAAAATTAAAGTCCAAATTTTGTCCTGAAGGCATGTTTTGTTAAAGCTAAAAACTTTTTAAATGATTACTACACTAGGACCCCGACAAAGATTAGAAAACCAATCAGGAATACAATGATAAAACTAAATAACGCGATATTTTATGCCGTCTCATCTCACCCCCGGCTGAATATTATGACACATTTTAATTACGCAACTCGCGGCTGCCATTTTAATTTTAGCGACTAATCCGCTTACTACTCCGCGCTAATGCACAGTTTAAATTATGTTATAGTGTTGGGATACGCGTTAAGTAGCTGAATATCGATATCGATGTGATAATTAATTCTAGGACAGTTTGGAATATAAATATTTTATAGAAGTCATTATTGGTTTTACGCCCTCACACAAGGGTCCCCGACGAGAGTACTCTACTATGTTAGGTACTCTACGAGGTACGCATACCTCTTTTGAATTTCTTCTTAAACATATGTAGGTTTCCTCTCGATGTTTTCATTCATCATAAAGCTTATTGTATGACTATTCACTGCGCTGAAGTTCAAAAAACTCATTGGTGTAATCGGGATTCGAAATTCAATCTTTGTGTTTCAGGCCACCGCGGGTATTTTTTTAAGGGATCCTTGTGGGAAGGCGCGAATATAATATAATAAAGATGTCCTCCTCAAATATATCGTATCGATAACACGTACCCATCACTACCAAGCTTTCAGCACTGCGGTGACAATAATAACAGTAATTAACTGGAGTTAATCCCACCGCGACAGGTTTCTTATTAACACCATTTGTCAGGCCATGGAGGTTGGATTACTGGTGTATCTATTTAGCTTTGAGGGCGTTGACTAGGCAAAGTATTTCGAGAATGCGCACAAACTTCGGTGTATACAACCTACAAAAATTTTTAGACGACATATCTACAAGCGGCAACTGCTTGAAGATGGCGAAAGATAAGCCAAATGGAATTTTAGCGACCATGTTTTAGGTCGATCTGTGTCTAACGGAATCACTGAACGTCACCCAGGTCAAAACGTCGGATTGTGTTGAAACTTCGCACACATCAAAAACCGATGACAATACAATTAAAATAGTTTTAATATTATTTTCGACTTTCAGACGATAATTTTTCTATACCTAAGGTGAAAAAGATCATTTTTGCGAAAAATGTGGTGCTTGGGGTCAATTGTAAATATTTTTTTACATACTATTGTCAAAAGGTAAGTCATCAAGTTCTTCTTCTCATCCTAAAAATGCCCCATTCGTTTTTTGCGATAAAATGATATTTTTCGATTTATAGTGCTTAGTGAACAGAAAAAAAGTTTCTTGTCTGACCTCTGCCCATTAAAAATCATAATACAAGTTCATATCTCAAAAGTGGATTGCTTTCAAAGGGTGTAAAAGATTAAACCATACGAATACTGTGTATTAAGCGAGATTGAAAATTTGCATAGCCTGTTAGGGGATTTAAGATTCAACCGTAATTAATAACTGTAAGGTGTTACTCTAGGGAATCAGTGGATTTTAAGAGGATTCATAGTGTATTACGTGAAGTAATTTAATAGGAAGAGCCGTGGTGGACGATTGGTTTGAGTAGTCATCTACTGAATCACGATTGTAGGTTCGAGTATCAATGAACTTCGAACTTTACAGTGGCTTATCACACAGGAGCGTTACAGTGAATGGAAACGCCGAGAGGAAACCTGCTACGCCTGAGAATAAATACAAAGAAAAGAAAGTCTATAGAATTCATGTACAATAAATACATAAGATGTTTTTGCAACCTCTGCCAACCCCTATTTTTCTAAATATTTACTTACAACCTACTAAAAAACAAAATCCGCTCGCCGCGTCTGTCCATCGTCTGAATTCGTTTAGTAGTTCCGAACCAATTAAAATGTACGTGAATGAAGTGAAAGAGAGCTGTAAGTAAAGAAAATTAGGGCTCTACTCTCTCTGCCTAACCCGTAAGGGACCCAGTGAGTTGACATGATGATGGTGATGAATTTAAAAGCGTTGCTCACTGTATTTTTTATATCAATTCCTTTTCATTATAGCTGCACCCGTGCAGGACGAGTACAATATGAAACATCTTGATACTATGAATACCGAAGCAAAAGCAACCGGTTTCAAACTCCATTAAATATTTGACACTATCTCAAATAATACTATGTCATCGTGCAGCGTTGACAAACCAATATAATGTTACAATGACGTTATTAATACCTCTCATTAGTCATAAGATAACTCGCTTTGTGATGATCCCTACAATGAGGCGACACCAAAATTTGCGAGGACTAAAGCAGGGGGTGAATGTGGTTTGATAGACGAGCGCGTATGACTAGTCTATTGGACTACTCCTGGCTGAGCTAAAGGAAGCAGGTTGGATTCCCACTGGAAATGGATTTTGTGTCAGGAACGATAATTTGTGCATGGATGTATCCTTCTAATGCAATAATTGGAAAAGTTTTTAGAGATGTTCATTTCATAATGACGTGATGAATTGGATGGAAATTGGCACAGTTTTTTAGCTGAATTAGGTAACACACATACATGCGACGTTTTATTTAAAGAAAATCTAAGTAATAATGGCAGCTTCAAATTCAAACGAGAAACCCGTTATGGTCTACCTCTAAATAAAGAATGATAATTATTAAGTATATATATTATGATTATTAAGTAACAAAAAATACATACAAATTAGCCGTGGTGGCCGAGTGGTTCGAGCATTTGCCTGCGACGCAAAGGTCGCAGGTCGCAGTTCGAATCCCGACTGTACCAATGAGTTTTTCTGAACTTAAGTACAGTGATTAGTCACACCACGAGCTTTACGGTGAAGTAAAACATCGAGAGGAAACCTGCATACGTCTGAGAAGAAATTCAAAGGCGTATGTATAGTCGTGCTTGAGTAACGGCGATGGACTCGCCATCTGTCACGTTGGCACCTAAAATACCTCTGGCGGAAAGTGGGTGTGTGGGTATTACCTAAACCTCTTCCTACCCCTTTGGGGACCCTTGTGGGAAGGCGTGAGGATATATTATTATTTTTATAAAAAAAAAATACACTGCTCATCAGAAAAATCGAAACACCTAGCAAGTTTAGGTTTTGTAAGGATTATCAGAAAAAAAAATATATATTTAGGAATAAATGTAAAATTTTATTTAATAACGAATAATATTATGAGGTATTATTCACTATTAAACTTGCAAGGTGTTTAGATTTTTCTGAGTAGAAATACATTAAGCTAACGAGAGACCGACGCCTGATATATCAATGTGAGCAATCAAATATCCATCGTCATTTTTTCTCCGGCACTTCTACGGGAGTAAGAGAAATTAACAGAGGGGTACACCATATTGTACTTGCGACCGCTTAGATTAAAATTCAAAAATATTTTAAGCCAAAATTTTATTTAGTAATTCAAAGGCGTATATAACGTCGTGCTTGAGCAACGGCCACGGACTCGCCCGCGCCACGTTGGCACCTAAAATATATCTCTGGCGGAAAGAGTGTGGGTATTACTTATTACACCTCTGCTTACCGCTTCGGGACCCTTGTGGGAAGGCGTGAGGATGTATCATTATTATTATTATATTATTATTACTTAGACTCATTGTATAATACAATTTAACGCGAGTGACATCGCGGGGCGCTGATCTTGCATATATACATAAGTACAGTCCGCCAATAAATTCAAGTACAATCGCGCACATCAAACTCCATTGCCCCTTCCAGTCAATAGTCAGGCCGAGCCTCCTGGCATTCAGTATCGTGTCATTTCATCATTACACCTACCTAGTATCCCTGAGTTGCAGTGCATTTAGAGAAATGGTTTTATTCGGAAGTATCTACAAATTACAGCAGAAATCGCTGTTTATAAAAAAAAATATGCGTTCTATCTATATATATATCTACTAGCTTATGCCCGCGGCTTCGCCCGCGTGGAGTTAAAAAAAGGAGCCGCTATGCTGTGAAAGAGCATCATACATTATAATATAAGAACTTTGTATTTTTCAGGATAAAAAAAAAGTAGCCTATGACCTATTCCTAGGTATAAGCTATCACCTTTTCAACTTTCAGCCGTTTGGCCTGGCCTGCGGTGAAAGAACCGCAGGCATCCAAACATAAACTTTGACATTAATTATATAAGTAAGAATTAATTATAAAAGTAAGAAAAAAAAAGAAGATTAGTCACACCACGAGCTTTACGGTGAAGGAAAACATCGAGAGGAAACCTGCATACGTCTGAGAAGAAATTCAAAGGCGTATGTATAGTAGTGCTTGAGTAACGGCGATGGACTCGCCATCTGTCACGTTGGCACCAAATATACCTCTGGCGGAAAGTGGGTGTGTGGGTATTTATTACCTATACACCTCTGCCTACCCCTTCGGGGACCCTTGTGGGAAGGCGTGAGAATATTAAGAAGTAAGATATATCTATATAGATATCTATATAGCATTCTAGAGTGTTACTACAGAAACTCATCATTATCATACATTTAGGAGCTGGGCTCTTGTCGGCGTCTTTGATGCAGCCCCTTCCATTTGCTTCTTACGACACTCCTACTCAGAGTCATAAATTACCTATGTACATATATAATTACGCTGAATCCCTTACTGAGAAAGGCAGGCAGAGAAGAGCGTGAGTACTCCCTAGACTCTCTTCGCCCTACTTCATCATTCACTTCATACATGCATGCCAACTTAATTGTTCGACTGATTTGATCCACGCGGTCTTCTTCTGCCTCTTCCATAGTTATTCGCATTTAATATCCACATATTTATCAACTTTTTGTCTTCGATCCTTTGTTGCTTCAACTTTATGTATATTTAGGAAGACAAAGTAGTTTGACAAGAAATTTTAATACTTATATGTTAGTGGCAAGATTGTCTTTTTATATACTGCTAAAATTTCAAATAATCCCGTCCGCCTGATGGTAAGACATTTCCATCGTCTATAGACGTTATTAGTACTTTTATTGTCTATGACAAGTTTCTAGAACGTGGATGGTATTCATTTATTTATTTGACACACAAACATAACGAACGAACATATACAATTTACTTTACTAGAAGGATATATAAACAACACTAAATTATTATTACCTTAGTGTGTGTCTATGATAAGTGTATTCTGTGGACTTGGAAAAAATAAAAAAAGTAAAACTTATATCTCGTAATATTCCATAACAATATTTCCAGAACCTAGCCTTTTCCCGCAACGTCCATTTCCCATGACTACCGACACACCCGCACCTAACCAAATCAGACCCTTGTAAACGCCAGAAGATATTAAGATAGCGCTAATCTTCACATAACTTAGGATTAAGACCGTTAACCGCGGTTTAGGAACCACTGACCATTGTCCTGCGTTTAATTTAAACCGGGAACTAAGCTCGGAGCGACGGTAATGATTTTACTAGCCCCTGTGCAAAGTTATTAACTGCACTCCTTTTGGCTGCTGTTGAATCTTATTGTGTAATATATAGAGTCGAATTCCGAACTGCTTTCAGGAATTAAATGGAACGTTATGCTTGTTTGAAGGTGTCGTAAGATTTTATGTGTAAGGATCTTTATGCAAACAACTCCTGTGGGTCAAGTTTTCGGTTTTGGTCCGCTATTGAAATGTGACCCGTCACTTCTGTAAATGCGTTATTAGCTCATAACCGTGGATGCCAATTATGCATAATGTTTTGATGTTACAATGATAGCCGACATTGCAGGGATCGTAAACAATGTTGATGTTTGACATCAGAACGATATTATAAACTAGGTTTTGCTTGCGACTTGGCGTGCTTTTCAAGTTCCTAATGCGTGCAAACAGAGAAAAACGGACATTAAATTCTAAAACGGTTTAAAACTTATAATATATTACATATAAAATAAAATCATGGCGTAAAATGGGTAACACTGAAAAAGCTTAAGCCAAGTTCTCCATACACTTGAATGTTATTAAACGTAGCTGAACAAAAATAGGAATATCAAAAAGTATTTTATATATTACAGCATTTATGCCCTTAAAATGCATGCTTTATTTTAAACCGAAAATTTAAAGTCAGCTTTTCTAGTAAAAAAAAGTATACTCCGCCATGACAGTGCTAACACTGCCGTGACCAGGATTCGAACCTGGGTTACTACGGCCACAACGTAGGGTCCTAACCACTAGACGATCACGGCTATCGGAGCGGTATCAACACTGACGAAATTATAAATCATGTTCTGTAAGTCGATACGTTGATGACGTCAACGGCTTCTGGCCTGAAAGTAATCTTAATTACCTACTTATTACACTGTATGGATTATACAATGTATGTAAATAGAAACCGATAGTTTCAAAATGTTTGTAGGTAGAATCAAAATCATTAGTTTATTTGGTTTTCCTCAAAATTCAAAGTGCCAATAATGTTTTCAATTTTAAGTGTACTAGCTGTTCCCGCGGTATTGCCCGCTATATATTAATAGGCATTATGATCACTGCTCCGTTCCATTGGCTATCATAATATTAAACAATACAAGTTCACTTTTTTTTTTTTTTTATACAACAAGAGTGGCAAACAAGCATACGGCCCACCTGATGGGTTACGGTTACCGTAGCCTATTTACGCTGACGATACCGAAGAATCACTTGCGTGTTGCCACTCTGTGTTCGGAGAGTTATAGTGTGTTAGCAGCATAAGGTTTAATCCCTCTGCTTCCAACACAATGTAACAATCCTCCCCCCTCCCCAAGGAGCTCATTACTGGAAACCTTATTCACCACGTAGGAACACAACACAATAAATTGTGTTATTTGGCTACGGACTTCTATAAGGTGGAGGTCCTGTCCCAGTCGGGCAGCTCCAAATTCGAACGGGAAACCCGTTATGCCCTACCTCTCTTATTATGCCCTACTTCTCTTCACCTGCCTCTTGTATTGCTGTATTTATTGGTGAAACAGCATTAAAATCCGTTCAGTAGTTTTCGCGGACAGACAGACAGGCTTGTAAATCGAAAGATTGTAGGTACTATTAGATTGTTATAATTTTAATACCAAGGTCGAGGACTGAAAGGCAATACGTCTGGTATTATGCTTTCTTTTTGGCATGTGTGTTTATTTAATGGCTATTATTAGCGTACCTTGTTTATAGGTATGTATGTGTTAAGCATGTTTAAACTAAATAAGTCTATTATAAGGATTTAAAATTTACTTACCAAATTTCTTTATACGTAGAAGAAGGCTTTTTGATTTTTGTTCTTTATTCAAAAAGTATATTATTTAGGTCGTTATTGTACTAATGTTATATACATAGGTATTTAAATTCTATACATTTTACAATTTAAGAAATGGAAAGGTTTGTTTTTAACGGTTTTGTTAACTTTTGACGTACGCTAAATAAGAACCTTCTAATACTCTCTCAAAATATAAATAATGTTTTTGAACAAAATAAATATTAAATACACCTACATGTAGAGAGAGGTACTATTAACAATGTCAGTAGAATTGCAAGCATAATTAATTAGGGATATTTTACGTGTACTGGGTACGGAACCCTGGAAACATGGTAACACAAATGTATTATTAAGTAAGGAAGGCTGACACATTCCAAAACAACACGAAACAATCAAACAAATTACAAAAGTAATTGTATTTAACCGATTTTGTACTAAATTAGTGTATACCAATTTGTGACACGTGACCAATCATAAATGCTAGTGATTGACGGGAAAATTGCCCTATTTTATTTATAGATGACACGTTTTGGGAGTTATTTTTAGTGATGGAAATCCTTGCTTACATTACACACGACGACTATTTCGATATAAATAATTTAGTTCAAAAAAATTCAAGACGTATGTATGTGCTTGAATAACGGTGTTGGACGCGCTATCTGTCACGATAGCACCTAAAATATATCTCCGGCGAGAATTGGGCGTGAGGGTACTGGCTGCACACTTCTGCCAACCTCTCGAAGGCCCCTGTGAAAAGCCGTGGTGGCCGAGTGGTTCGGGTTATATATTGCAAGTTCGAATCCCGACTATACCGATGAGTTTTTCTGAACTTGAGTACAGTGATGAGTCACACCACAAGCTTTACGGTGAAGGAACACATCGAGAGGAAACCTGCATACGTTTAAGAAGAAATTCAAAGGCGTATGTATAGTCGTGCTTGAGTAACAGCGATGGACTCGCCATAAATATATATCGGGCGGAACGTGGGTGTATGTGTACTAACTATACACCTCTGCCTACCCCTTCGGGGACCCTTGTGGGAAGGCATGAGGAAATTTATTTCCATTGTAATATGAGTTAAACTTACTGCAAACAGACGTAAAACATTTAGATATTTCAGCAAAAACTATTCTACAGATCTAAAACACAAGACAATACGAACCAATGAATGGGAACAAAATTTATAGCGCTTTCAGTCATCACAGCGGGAATATTATGAGACGAAGTCGAGAAGCCGAGAAGACAGACCAACCAACATTACAAACGCTACCCAAGAACGACCTCATGAATTCTTAACACGACGCAATAGAGTCTAAAATAGCTTGAAATTATATGAGCTTAAAGTAAATGTGTAAGCACAAGTATAATACGGGCAATTTATAAAGTATTGTGTTTTGATTCGAATAGTTTGAGACGGATGACGTCTGTATGGATGTAGGAAATGGTTATGTCTTCGAGGCTTCGACGGAGTTTGAATGGCTTGGATGACTGGGGGTTAAGGTACGTTACACATAGGGTAGCGATAAATCTGCTATATTATGATGACAGTATTAGAAATCTATTGTTTACGTCGATACTATGTAGCTATGCTTTCGTGCCTATACATCTCCGCGCCTTTAAAGAATCCTTAGAATTATGCAGACTAACTTTTACTTTAACTGAAACCTTGATTTTTACTTGCTCTTGTAATTTTAATATATCTCATCAGACATTCCGACAAGGGATCCTGGTACCATACCCTTTATCCGCCAGAGATACATTTTAGGTGCCAACGTGGCTTTTCCAGCACGTCCATATATACCTAAATGTTTGAATTTCTTCTCAAACTTTCAGGTTTCCTCTCAATGTTTTCCTTCAGCGTAAAGTTAATAAATAAATGAATGAAATATATTCATTCAAGTGACCAGGACTAATTTATTAGTAATACTTAATTCTATGTTAGTAAATAATTATCTAATATAATAATTAATGCTCTGTTTTGAGGGAAAAAGGAATCAAAATAAAAACACCTATCTCGGAGCCTTCAATATTCATGAAGACATAACCACAACTTACTATGTGTAATGTTGCAACAATATTTTTCTCAATAACCATTATTCCCGTATCTATGCATTGGGCGAGCTTTCATTGCGCGATTCGGACCTGAGTTGCCCTAATATTCATCACCAATTTACTAATACGCTCTTGAAATCTACACTCTGAAGTCAAACGTTTAAAGTATAATATTTCATGGCAAGATAATGTGACATAAGTCCGAAATGAACGGTTGTTTCGCAACAGAATGCGGAATATGTCTGCACTTCACTTTTATTGTATCAAATAATAGGGGTCCTCTTACAGCTATTATCACGTGTTTGATCTAAAATGATCCTTGGTACAGAATGCGCTTTGAGGGGTGTCTTTTCACTGTAGTTAATTCAGACAGATATGGATTAGGGGTTAAGATAGATAAGGTACCACCAATCCGCGGATTATTTCAAATATAAAAAGACACATTGAAAGGATGAGTGAAGAAAGATTGACGAAACAGATATACAAAGCAAAAGTGTGTGCAAGAAGAGGCAAGAAGAGGAGGAAGGAAGAGGAGAGGAAGGCCACGTTCCAACTACCTGGATCAAATCGATTGGACGCTCAAGGACGGGAACGTTAAGAGTACTCGAAACCGACGAGCAAGTATGAAGAGACTGATGAATGTGGACGAAGCGAAAGAGGTCTGTAAGTCTAGAGAGAACTGGCGCTCTATACTCTCTGCCTACCCCGTTAGGGACTTGGCGTGATGATATGTATGTATGTATGTAAAAGAAGAACCGCCAGTTCTGTCAGGTTCCTTCCAATTTGATTTCTTACTTTATTGATAAATTTGCTGTGCCCGCGCCACGTGGAATTAAACAAAAAGTTATAACTTAGTTTCTAAAATAAAAGTAGCTTGAGTTACTCCTTATTACAACAGCTATCTACCAGTGGAAATACCGTCAAAATAGGTCGAGCGATTTCAGAGATAAGCTGGCACAAACTGACAGAAATATAAAAAAAAAATAAAGAACCGATAACTATAGAAATATCTAGCTACACTTTGTACCTACATGTGTATTATGACGAGTCACAGTTCACCCGAGCGAAGCCGGTTTTTCATCTAGTAGATAATAATAGGTGCACTAACAAAACAGATATTGAAACATTGTTATGTAATTCAACACTATCACACTCAAAGTTTAGTCCTGATATATGTATCAATGACAGTTATCCGAAACGTTATTCACTTTACATTGCAAGTTACGTTTAGTGCAAGTAAAGTATAAAAAAAAGAGCCATAGTGGCCGAGTAGTTCGATACTTGCCACAAAGAGATTATACGTTCGTATCCCGACTGTAACAATGAGTTTTTCTGAATATAAGAACAGTAATTAGTCACACCACGAGATTAGAGGTGAACATCGAACATAGGAAAACATCGAGAGGAAATCGGTATACGTCTGAGAAGAAATTCAAAGGCGTATGTAATAGTCGTCATTAAGTAAAAGATGGTGAGTCCATCACCATATGTCGACCGTCTGGTGTAGTGGTTAGAGCTCCTGACTGCGAAACTTGATTTCGTCGCGGTCGCGGGTTCGAATCCCGCTGAGGGCAGATATTTGTGTGATGAACACGAGTATTTGTACCTTAGTCTTGGATGTCCTATGTATTTATGTATATATCTATTTATATAAGTAAATATATCGTTGACTAGTTACCATAACACAAGCTCTGCTTAACTTGGGACTAGGTCAATTTGTGTGGAATTGTCCCAGGTATTTATTATTATTATATGTTACGTTGGCACCTAATATATATCTCGGAAAGTGGGTATGTAGGCACTACCTACACCTCTGCCTACCCCTTTCGGGGACCCTTGTGGGAAAGCATGGGGATATATTTATTATTAAGTTATGAATTTATTCCGGTAAATGAAGTGTTTTGACGAATTATTCCACATGATACCGGGGGGGGGGGGGGGGGTTCAACCCCATACCTCCGAATTAAACGATACCAAGGTGGCTAGAAGCATTGTCACACTGGATAGATGATTATCCACTAAGCTATATGGACTTATATATATATAAGTCTCTGCTATTTCATTTTCAAAATTATAAGCGCGATATTAGAACAACCCCCAATAAAACTGTTCCTATTAATTACAGATTAGTTAACGGGTTGCTGACTTGACAGTTCGTGAATATTCACCCCTTCCTCGGCTACTAGCGATAAAATATGGATGGTTATCTATGGCGGTTCGCTTTATGTCATCTGTGACATATTTGCCAACAAATTCAAAAGATTCTTGCAGGATTGGCCACTTGCAAAATCAAAATCTATTATTCAGCGTTTTAAGGGATTAAGGGAAAAAATATTGAACGTCAGATACTAAATGGTAATTAAGTTACCACCGTTTCCAAGAAAAAAACCTGTCAGGAGAAGAAACGGCGAAACAAACTGCGGCGTGGTGGACCGCAAGCTTGTTTGCTACCTTAGTGTCATAAAGAAATATAGGTAGCAACTTCAATAAAGAGTAATTTATGACTTTTGAAGTTTGATTCAAATGAAGAACTAGATGCGCCTCGCGCTTTCACTTGCGTAAAATATAACGAATGTTACTCTGGAATACTTTTAGGCTTTCCATAGGTGAAATAAAATCTTTCTTTCCCTTCCTTTCTCTTTGTAATAGTAATATTAGTGTAGATTTAGACAATAATAAAAATCACTTAGTATCTATACAAAAACACTATCAAACATGGCAAAATAGAATCGCTATATCAATAACTAGCTGTCCCGCCCAGCTTCGCTCGGCTGAAAAAGTTAAATTGCCCGTAACACGATCGCAGCGCCACCTATTGGGTCCAATTGTAAATCTAAACCATTCTCGAATCTAGCTTAAGACACACAGAAACACACAGAAAGCTTCGCCCGGGTAAAAAGGTAAAATTCTTGAAACTCGATCGCAGCGCCACCTATCGGGTCCAATGTAATATAGCCTATGTTACTCGGGGATAATGTAGCTTTCCAAAGGTGAAAGAATTTTTGAAATCGGTCCAGTAGTTTCGGAGCCTATTCATTACAAACAAACAAACAAACAAACAAACAAACAAACAAATCTTTCCTCTTTATAATATTAGTATAGATACAACAATAGATTTGGAATAGTCAATTGTAGGGTAACACACATGAACGACTTAAGTGAAGAAAAACGAAAGAAAAATATTTATTTATTAACAGTTTTTAAATCATCAAAAATTATTACATCCACAATTGCTCAACATATCAGCTTAGTTTAGTTCTACTAACAAAATAGCGCATATATATTAAATATACGACTAAATTAAAAAATCTAATTCATGAAATGGTATCTATTTTCTATTCCCCATTTGAAATTTGAGGTATCAATTTTATCTAAAATCTGTCGACACCATAACATTGCCATATGTGTGGCCACTGCGCCCAATGATGGAAGAATGCATGTAGTTTAACTCAATAGGGGCATTTCACAGACAACGCAATAGGATTAAATTATCGATTTTGTACATATTTGGATTTATTTTATACTTTTATATAGGTATGACCTTTTTATGTGAAATATTTACGGCCATATTTAGATTAACGTCTAATTCTAGGAATAGTATTTTAAGAACTACAAACACTTATAATGCAATGTATTAACTAATCCGGATTATATTTTCGATTTAACTAAAATAGTATGTAAATAAAAACAATACTACAAGTTACTGTTAACGTACCTAAGCAGGTCAACACATCAAAAATAAGAGGACAGACCCCATACTGCAAATACAACATCAGTGTGACCCGACACCCTGACAAACTAGGGTGAATATATTACGGATTCCAATTTGAAAATTGTCAGGCCTAATATCGAGTGAGCTGCGGACAATCGAATTTGTTGGTAATGGAATTACGATTCGATTATATCCTATTAGTGATGTGATAAACATTTTGATTGTGAGAGTGATGTCATGTTACTAACGTGTGTATAGAAATATTTAAATTTGACAGTAAGATATTCGGATTTTGATGTCTCGGTAATTGTTATGGTCTTCACTATTTAATGTTGGTGTTATATGTGCAGTAGGTAAGATTTCATTGAGCGACCGATTTACAGATAGTGCCATCCACAAAGACGCGCCCCACCAATTTCTAGTCGAGGAGGTCGCGGGATGCGGGGAGTATGACCCGAGTCCATTAATTGACAATTTGATCAATTAATAGACTCGGGTCATGACTCTTAAGCTATCAGTATGTACCGATAATACTCAAACATTAGTGGAAGGTTACACACTTACACAATGTACTCTAGGGAAGACTAGTGGGGCGCGTCTTCGTGGATGGCACTATCTATATAATGGATATTGAAACATACCTGCATGACGTGACAAAATGAATGAGAGTTTATGGGCACGGCGTCTCTTACTTTGGGTCAATGAGATTGTTGCATGTACATCCGTAGTTTTAATAGAGATATTCAAAGCAGATGTCAAATTATACACGTCTGAAGATGGATGTTCTGTTCAACATTTATTATTTGCGTGTGATGCATGGGACTTTTTTAATTAAATGACTTTTTTAACTAACAAGGCTTATAAAGCATCCTTTTAAGAAGAAATTGCGTGCAGCTGATTATATCGGTAATTTATACAGTGAGTGATATTATAATAATACAGACATGTCATCACGCCGAGTCCCTAACGAGTAGGCAGAGAGTATAGAGCGCCAGTTCTCTCTAGACTTACATACCTCTTTCGCTTCGTCCACATTCATCAGTCTCTTCATACATGCTCGTCGGTTTCGAGTACTCTTGACGTTCCCATTCTTGAGCGTCCGGTCGATTTGATCCAGGTAGTTGGAACGTGGTCCTCCACTGCGGCTTCTTGCACACACTTTTGCGTTGTAGGATATCTGTGTCGTCAGCCTTTCTTCACTCATCCTTTCTATTATGATAATAATTCCATTATTTCCAAATTATTTCTGTCATTGACGGCTGACTGATAGTGGTTAAAGCTCCTGACTGCGAAATTTGAGGTCGCAGGCTCGAATCCCGCTGAGGGCAGATATGTGTGTGATGAACACGAGTATTTGTACCTTAGTCTTGGGTGTTCTATGTATTTATGTATATATCTATCTATATAAGTAAATATATCCTTTTATAGTTACCCTAACACAAGATATGCCTTATTTGGGACTATGTCAATTTGTATGGAATTGTCCCAAAAAAAAAAACTTCCATTAACTGCAATGTATAGCACGACTAATTAACAATACCATCCACAGTGTGGCCATTGGTGTGAACAATCTCACATAGACGTATTATACTATATGTGTTATCATAGAGAAATTATCGGATTCGTATCTTACTTATTAGTAGTTAATTGTCACTAATTTACGTCTAATCTCTAATTTACGTCTAATTATATCAGTGTTCATTATGGGCTACACGGTAATGTAATTTAGTAGGTAATGGACTTCGTGTATATTGGATTTGCCTGAAGCTGTGTTATCATCGCTGCCGCCTTATCATAAAGATTGTTGCGTCTCGGCTTAAAAATAAACACTTAGACAAAAAATTAAGACAAACTTCGAAACCTCAAGCACAAGAACCGAAAGCTTATTAATTACTATAAAAGACTTAGCGTTTTAAATGCATTGATTATATTACCAATAGTTCACGATTTCATTGTCATGTGCTCCGGGTACTTTTTCCATGTACCCGAACAATAGCGAGCGTAAAAGGCACTTCTTAGGTTCAAGCAAACACAGCTAAGGACACCCATATGGGACACGGAACACGATTTAGGGAGTTGTTGATTCGCGAACTGGGAGAAAAACTAAATTAAGTGCTACTTTTAAATTAAATAAAAGATAATAAAACCACGCAAGAAGGTCTATGAGAAAAACGTTGTGTATAAAAGTCAAAATGATCGGTAAAGAACTAATAAGTCAAGCTATTGCTTGACTTTTTAGTTATTTACCTTTATAAATTTATTGAATATTTTCAATAAATTTATAAAGGAAAATGTTCATATTTTCATTTAAAAATGCTAATTATATGAAAAAATAAATATTTCATTCAATTTAGATATAAAATCCATAAATAAATATTGAATTTAGAAAATATATTGTGTAATACTTAATATTAAATACCTAGTAAATAAATAAATATACCTTTATTTTATATATATAATAATACTGCTAAAAAATATTAAAAATTAAATAATAATATAATAACTAAAAAATATTCTTAAAAGGAGTCCCTTTAGGCAGCGTTCCCCCTTTGAATAGCTAGGCTAATTCTTTGTCCGAGGTAGCTGCCAGCTCTTCGGTCTCCTGTGATGATATGAATGAATAATTAATTTATGAATCCATAAATTAATTACATACATATACATATCACCACGCCGAGTCCCCAACGGGTAGGCAAAGAGTATAGAGCGTCAGTTCTCTCTAGTCTTAATTAATTAAATAGCATACATTGTTATTTTTTAAACGAGAGTGAAATTATAAAGATTAAATTAATCAATGTTATGAAAAGTGATTTACGATTAACATACGAACATATTTTTTTAAATATAAATATTACAACATAGATTAACCGCCTAATGCAATAGGCCGAGCAAATTTTATACAATGCGGGTACATTGTACTACGCTTCTTGCGTCCAATCGATCAACCTCACTATAATTCATCTCATCTGCATATTAATTCAGAACAGCGCTAATAAGCGGGTATTTTATTGTACACACGACTAATTGAGGGTTATTAAAGATAAATAGAGGCAAGGAATGAGTAATAATTGCCTAGTTATATCGAGTTTCATAACATTCGTAGTTACTTACTTTTGACCCAAAGATCGCAAGTTCCCGACTGTACCAATGAGTTTTTCTGAACTTAAGTACAGTGATTAGTCACACCACGAGCTTTACGGTGAAGAAAAACATCGAGAGAAAACCTGCATATGTCTGAGAAGCAATTCGAAGGCGTATGTATAGTCGTGCTTGAGTAACGGCGATGGACTCGCCATCAGTCACGTTGGCACCTAAATATATCTCTGGCGGAAAGTGAGTGTGTGGTATATATACCTATATACCTCTGCGTACCTTTTCGGGGACCCTTGTGGGAAGACGTGAGGATGTATTATTTATTTTTATATATTTAAAACTTTTGCAAAAAAAAATTGCAAATGCGAACTTACCTACTACCGAAAGGCATTCTAATTATTATGATGTTTCTATATTACTCATTATTATATTTTTATACCTTTCCACAAAGGTCACCTTAGAAGTAGGCAGAGGTACGCACCCACTCGTCGCCGGACATTTATTTTAGTTGCCAACGTGACAGATGGTGAGTCCATCGGCGTTTCTCAAGCACGACTACACGTCTTGTAATTTGCTCAAACGTATGTAGGTGTCTTCACACTGTTGCCAGGTTCACAGTAAAGCTCGTGGTGTGATAGACGAGAAACATTGCCATGTTGAAATTTGTAGGCACTAAAAAAAATTTTAACCAAAATACGCGCAATATATTGTTTTTATAATGGAAATTACACATGTTCGTTTTATTTATGGTTTGACTTATTAACCCGTATAAGAACGTTTTCATTATTTATTGAAACAAGATCTGTAAAGTTAATAAACTTCCCCTAGCCTCCACGTTTAGGTGTACAGAAATATAAACGTGTGTAAAAATATACTATGTATTCAGCTTGGTTTCCCCGACGTAAAAATGTATTACTGGGATATTTATTTTCAATAAGTAGAAGGGCGAATGCAACAATCTTTATATATATAATTCTTCTGTGAGTGTGTATGTCACTGAACTCCTCCTAAACGCCTGGACCGATTTTAATGAAATTTTTTGTGTGTGTTCAAGGGTATCTGGGAATGGTTTAGATTCACAATTGGACCCGATAGGTGGCGCCACCATCTTTTTTTTTCCACCCGAGCGAAGCTGGGCGGGACAACTAGTATTAAATATTAATATATATATATATATATATATATATATCCTCACGCCTTCCCACAAGGGTCCCAGAAGGGGTAGGCAGAGGTGTATAGGTAATACCCACACACCCACTTTCCGTATTAATACTACTATGTGTTATTTAACCAAAGATTGATCTGTGTAGGAAATTTTATCCAATTCTGTTCAGCATTTCTGGCGTGATTGAATAACAAACATCCACACAAATTTTAACATTTATAATATTTCTTGGCGAAACATTTTCTGCCAAAAATAATTCTAAAGCAATTCAATCTAAGCCCCCTAATTACAACACTGCGATCATCAGTCTTCGAGATTTGCTAACGCCCATCGGTCATAAAGACCCAGCGTCACGCCGTTGAAATTAAATATGCATAGAAAAGGGTTAACTCTCGGTCAAATTCGCCACGCTTTCGGTATTAATATCTTGATCCATCAACCGTTGACGGGTTAGGATGAATCAGTGCCAGTCGCGGAAGGGTTGATGTGTGTGATGCTCAAACCTTAGGGAGTTTTTGACAGTTAGCGTTACACGTTCCATATTTGAATGTGACCTTTAGTTTGTAATGCCGTGAATGTGCCGGGATGCATTGAAACACGATACAGCACTTATTTTAAAACATGACAATAAATATGGAACTGAACGACTGGTAGCCACGTCACGTATAAATGCTATAAATATTATTTTGGATGATCTTAAATTGTGATGCAAACTTTTAACTGTAATTATACATAATTGTATAATAGAGTACAGGCAGCACTTAAAACTTGTTTCGTGCACTAGCTCAGAACACCATTTTAAGAACGAATAATTTGAAATCAAACTCTTGTTGACTTCTCTTTGCCTGCCTCCATACATATTGATTAATACCTGAAAATCATTCACAAGTTTTGAATTGACATTTCAAGTCAACCAACGGCAACGTTAGCATTGTTTAGAGCGCAAGGTTGAGATCCACATGCATGCAGCGATTTATTCTGCGTCACAGACAAAGGGTTAAGTTACCATTAATTAACGGGCTTCGTGAACTGGATTGGAAGCGAAAAGTAGGGGCTTAGTATATTAAGGTATGTCCCTACTATTATCATTTAAGTATTTATGTCTATTACTAATTCGAATTACGAAAAAAATAAAATTTTACTCATCAGAAATATTAAAACACCTTGCAAGTATTATTCACTATTAAACGACATTTGACATATATTCCTAAATATACTAATTTCACTATCGCCTCGTCCACATTCAGCAGCCAACATATAATTGCCGATCTTTAGCTTGAGTAGGTAGTTGGAACGTGGTCTTCCTCTGCCTCTTTCACACATTTTCACTTTGTATATCTATTTCGTCAATCTTTCTTCACTTATCCTTCCATACATTTCCGTGCCAACATAACAAACCTGCCTTCATCTTTACAATTACACGCTCGTTCGTGCCAGTTCCTACGCATATCTTTTAGGTGGCAGAAAAGCATGCGATCTACCTGATGGTAACCAGCAACCGCCGTCTACAATGCAGGAATATTTTCGTACCCTGTTTGGTGAACTCCATGCTGTACTCTCGAGGGAATACTCCAACGTGGAGTTCATTTCACAGCTTGAGAGTCCGCGGAAGGAAACTCCTTTGGAAACGCAGTAGACCTTTGGGATTCCAAGGTTTGGGGATGAATTCCCCGTCGATGGTGAGAGTGCGGTGTTCAAGGTAGGTGGGTATCATGTCGAACAATTTTTCACAATACTCCCCGTTTTACAAGCGTTAGAACACACACAGGGAGGCACAGTCTCCCCTCAGACTTACTGGCTCTAAGCCGCCTGAGCATGGGATCATCGACAATCCTAACTTTGCATGGTGGATTCGATCTAACGTCTATTTTCATGATTACACTGACACCCAGAAATCGCTTCAAGATTACAGTTAAGAATATTAAATGCAAATACTTGCGCGGGCGGGACTTTTTTATAAAAATATTAGCAGGCGCTTTTGGCATTGCATACAGGTACTTAAATCATAATGCATTTTACAAACAACACCCAGTACCCTAGCTCGTAGCCATATAGTGAACAGGGCACGGAGTAGGAAGAGAGGATAGGGCGTTAGATCAGTCACATCGAGAGGAAGCCTGCATACATCTGAGAAGCAATTCAAAGGCGTATGTGACATGCGCAACGACGATGTACTCGCCATCTGTCACGTAGGCACCTAAAATATATCTCTGGCAGAAAGAGGGTGTGTAGGTACTACGTGTACACCTCTCCCTGCCCCTTGTGGGAAAGCGGATATATTATAGTTAGCTAGCCGTAGCAGCAAGCGACACTACTGACACCTTAGCTTATGTTTTAATTTAGGTTTTAATTACTATGCTTTATATGATATTGAGACCATTTGTAACTGTCGAACATCCTTGTTTGAATAATTGTTTTTAATTAAAATACCGATCGCCATACCGTTAATGTTATTTTTTTTACATATAATTTTTCCTTTCAATGCTCAGTGTCAAATAACACACCCAAGCATTAACACGGCCTAAAGGACCCACCCACATAGATTAATGACAATCCTGACAATAGGCTGCAGTTTTTACGATCCCTTTTCGATTTAACAGCAATTAAAAAGTTCTACAAAGGGTTAACTTCATTTGCGTATAATTGGTCGGACTCGGTGGGAATGAGACTTTAGATGCGATTTCTTATAACGATTTTAAGGTAATAGTGATGTTGTTTACCAAACGAATATTGTGATAAATTGTATTAACATTAAAGGATGGTATATTTACTCCACAAGGTTAACGATGAACGGAAACATCTACCTGTATACGCTAGAGACGCATTTCAGTGGATTTTTTTGAGAAACGGTGACTGTCAGCTGTCTCCTCCTAAATGTATCTCCGGTGCGAAGTGTTGTTGCTCTGGCTACTCCTTGGGGATCGTTGTGGAATGGCAAGATCATATTTATACACGATACACACCTTATTTACTCGAATTAAATATTTTAACAAAGTACAAGATAATGAAATGATTAAATGACATAAATTGCATTTTGCAGAAGATCCCACTAAGCTGATTGATAGGAAAACAAGAAAGTATTTTTTTTATACGTACTATACAAAAAATGCTACATTGCCCCACACCAATATTTATATTCTGGTGAAAATTACTCGATATTAATTCTTTATTTGAAAAAAACGTACAACACTACGTGTCTAAAGAGTTTTCAAACTTTTTTTAAATTAATTCGAATTTGGAACGAAGACATCCGAGCACAATAGGGTCCTTTAGTAATTGATTCAACACGCTTCCGAGAGTCACAAAATGCCATTGTGGTTAAGGGTTAAGGTACAAACTCTTTGTAACGGAATAAAATTGAAAATTAATTCTTAATTTGATTGCAGGTTTTTAATGTTTTCAGCCAGTAGTTTTTGTCTTATTCCTTCTCAATTTCCTTGTATATACTCCTTTCGAAATACTTGTTTTTTTTTAACAATTGTTTCTTGTACCTTGAATCTTTTTAGGACAATGAGATGAACAAAATACCTGAACTTGGTGCTCTTAAAGTTTAATATGATTAGTAGATATTTTCATTGATATAATAAGGATAAAGTGACGGATAACGGCTAAGGCGACTTAGAAATGGCGCTTAAATTTTAAGGTTACTAATAATGTTCTTAAAAAACAATTGAGCTAAAATGATACAAATGGTTAATTTTATGTTTCCTCAAATATGTATTTACAAAACGTCACTTTCATTATAAATAAAAAAACAAAAAGTTCCTTCGAGCCGGATTTGAACCAGCGACCTATGGATTTCAATTCCAGAATCAACATCTACAGTCCACCGCTCTACCAACTGAGCTATCGAAGGTATACACGCCGGTGCGAAATTAACAGTATGCTTCTATTACCAATCGCAATTATTCCTGCAGCGTATGTGATGTAATAATCTTGACATTACAATAAGCGATTACGTGTCAACATTGACTGTAGAGTATAGATTTCTATCGAAAATTAATCATGATTAACCATTTATTTACCACAAAAGTGACAATTAAACTCGAGGTCCGCCTAATAGTAAGTGGTCACCGCCGCTTAAGGAGGCTTGCAACACCAGGGAATTCGTTCGCACGTTTCCGACCCAAAGGAATCTACTCACACCCAACTTGAAGAACTCCATGCTATCAAACATTCCACACCCTGAGGATTTGTATAGACATAAAGACATATAAATACATTACTATAATCACGCCGAGTTTCTCGCGGGTTCGGCAGAGAGTAGAGTGCTAGATCTCTTTCGCTTCATCCACACATAATAATAATAAAGCCCAGATATTTAGAATGCCTTTCTCGGCGTAAATAACATCGAAACCTGACGCAAGGAAATACACGGAGCTCGCAAAATCACCGACAATCAACAGACCGCCCGAACAAAATATCGCAAATTTTTCATCGTGAGTGAACCACTAAATTATCTGAATGGAGATCACTCCCCAATCAGTGAGTTGGTGAATGAGGAAGACACGACAACAAATTGTCTAGAACTGACAAATATTTAAATTTGGAATGGAAAGCGTATTTGATTTTATGCATAGATTCTCATTTGAAAAAAGAATGCAAACTGATCATAATACAAACAATTATTATTATTAATTTATTGTACATGCGAAAGTAGCTTTGATTGAGATACAAAATATGATGTAGGTATTTAGGTTAAGAAAAATTGTAAAAAAAATCTTGGGAAAAATTCTTTCATGGTTGAAATTTCCTAGCGAACGAAGCAGGGGCTACAATTAGTGCAAGTATAAAATGGAATTGGTCTGATAAAAGATGAAAAAAAAAGAAAAATGTGATGAACTAAGATCCATTGAAACTTGTGCATTAACACAACACTACAATGAGTACCAAGTAATAATAATAATGGAATTAGAACGCTCACCATCTGTCAAGTTGGCACCCAAGACTAATGTCTTGGGTGCCAACTTAGTACTACACAACAAAGTAACAAGTAATTTTAAAAATAAAAAATCCGATAAGGTTGACAAATCTCATAAGGCAAATATTTGTGTTATCAAAGGATATTAATTGTTGAAAGTTGATACGTATTCAAATATCCTAGTTTTAGGCTCTGAAATGATAAATGTCATTTCCAGAATAGACTTTATGCAATCCAAATCCACATCGAAATTCACATCTAACCAAAGATGGCGGGCGGAAATACGTCGCGCCTACTGTCATGGCGGGCGGAAGTCCTCTGCCATTTGATAAATAGTTGTTCTTCAACAGTTTTTCTCATGCAAATGAGGGGGATGACGGATGGTGGATGTCACAATTTTCTGGGATGGATTTAATTTGGAGTCGCGAGGGCGACTAATCTGTGTCGTGATGGGGACCGCGATTGTGAAACGCTGATTGCGCAAACGCCTGAGCGATTGCACCCGTGAATGTATTTCTCTGGAGCATTATATTTTAGGCCGTCTGCAAAACTTGAGGTCGCGCGTTCGATTCCTGCGGAGGTCAGATCTTTGAGTGTTGAACACGAGTATTTGTACCTTAGTCTTAATAATAATAATAGATTTAATATTAGACCAAAAATTTTATACACAATTTGTCTATGACCTAGTTACAAGTCTTGGATTTCCTATGTATTTATGTCTATATGTATGTATAAGTATATATGTATATCGTTGTCTAGTTACCATTACACAAGCTTTGATTAATTTGTAGCTACATATGTCAATATGTGTGGAATTGCCCCAAGGTATTATTATTATTGAAAAGTAGCTGTGCGCAGTTTCACTCGCGTAAAAATTGGTAGCTTTTTAGCTCTCTGTATATACAGAGAAACTTGACATGGACACAGATTATATATTGGATTATATAATCCAATATATAATCTGTGTCCATGTCGAGTTTCATTTAATTCCAGAACAATAATCCGCACAAACTTCCGCATTAATAACATTAATAGAACGACGACAAGCGTTGGCCTCATCAAGCGGCTATTCTGGTATTATCTAAAGGATATCTAATCATACTTGTTAGACGAATGATAACTCCTTACAAGATTTATGTCAACTAAATTCTAATTGCGATCAAAAACCTGCGGTGTAAAGAAATTCCATCGAGTTCGCAATTAAGAGATTCGAAAAGCAACAGGCGTGAAAGGGGGTGTGATTGTAAAGATGACATTCAATCAAAGAAGGTAACTGCATACCCTCAGGCGGACCTGAACTGACCCGGAAGCTTGTTTGCCAATTAAGAAGTAGTCAAAAAGAATGTGCAAGAAGAGGCAGAGGAAGGCCACGTTTCAATTACCTAGATCAAATCGATCGGACGCTCAAGGACGGGAACGTCAAAAGTACTCGAAACCGACGAGCATGTATGAAGAGACTGGTGAATGTGGACGAAGCGAAAGAGGTATTTAAGTCTGGAGAGAACTGGCGCTCTATACTCTCTGCCTACCCCGCTAGGGACTCGGCGTTATGATATGATGGTGATGATGATGAAAAAGAATAACGTTGAAATTCCGATCGTACAGTACATGTTAAGTATGTATGTAATTATATTAACACGGAACATGTAACAATCAATTAAAATAATCAGAATTAGTATTATTAAAGTGGGCAGTAAGGTAGTTAAAAATCGCAAGTCATACTTGAATTGGCAATGCACATCTGTCGGTTGGTCAGTAAATAGAAAATAGTGAAATACAGTATACGCAAACAATGCAGAACATCTATACTAATATTATAAAGAGGAAAGATTTGTTTGTTTGTTTGTAATGAATAGGCTCCGAAACTACTGGACCGATTTCAAAAATTCTTTCACCTTTGGAAAGCTACAATATCCCCGAGTAACATAGGCTATATTAAATTGGACCCGATAGGTGGCGCTGCGATCGAGTTTCAAGAATTTTACCTTTTTACCCGGGCGAAGCTTTCTGTGTGTTTCTGTGTGTCTTAAGCTAGATTCGAGAATGGCTTAGATTTACAATTGGACCCAATAGGTGGCGCTGCGATCGTGTTACGGGCAATTTAACTTTTTCACCCGAGCGAAGCTGGGCGGGACAGCTAGTATTTTATAAGACAGAGGTTTAATTCTACAATCTACGCAATAACTTCAGATGCCAAAATTATAGTTGGCGAATGTGTCATCCTTTCTGAGCCCTACACGCCTTTGAATTTCTTCTCAAACGTATGTCCACTCGATGTGTTCCTTCACGGTAAAGCTCCGAAAGGTGTCCTTAAGCTAAATGTAGACAAATTAGCATGCTGTGTAATTAATTCCCCGTTGAGGTTTTCCTTAGAGAGTACAGCGTTGAGTTCTTCAAGAAGGGTGCAAAAAGCAAGGACGACAACGCGCGAGATAACCTAGGTCTTGCAAGTGTCCATAGACAAAACGACTTACCAACAGGCAGACTGGATGCCTGTACGTTAAGCACTTTAGTAGTATAGAAAAAAAACCAAGTAGTATCTATTTTTTCCCATATTCTACGTGTAATACTACGATGACACGTCATATTCACATTGATTAGGTTTTGCGCCCGCATGTGCAATGAACGCCGTTCCTGTTAAGGATCGTCCAAGGTGTGGCAAAAACCCGCACGCGTGCCGCAAAGGTTAAGCGACAGATGTTTGCAAGACGGTACGGTTAACGGTATGTCACGAGTTAATAATTTTATTTTTCATTATTTTATAGCCGCCTATATATAGGAGCCGTGGTGGCCGAGTGGTTCGAGCAGTTGCCTGCGACTCAAAGGTCGCAAGTGCGAATCCCGACTGTACCAATGAGTTTTTCTGAAATTAAGTACAGTGATTAGTCACACCACGAGCTTTACGGTGAAGGAAAACATCGTACGTCTGAGAAGAAATTCAAAAGGCGTATGTAATAGTCGTGCTTGAGTAACGGCGATGGACTCGTCATCTGTCACGTTGGCACCTAATATACCTCTGGCGGAAAGTGGGTGTATGGGTATTACCTATACACCTCTGCCTACCCCTTCGGGGACCCATGTGGGAAGGCGGGAAGATATGTTTATGTTTATTTTATAAAAAAAAAAACTTCTATCCCCATGTTCAAGGATGGGAACGACAAAAACATGTATGACAATGATGAATGTGAAACTAAGCGAAAGAGGTATTTTTTTAATTCAGCTTAAATGATTTGAACAGTTTTCAGCATTAGATAAAGTGATTCAAGAGGAAGGTAAGGTACAAAACCCCAACAAAAAAACAAATTTTTGTGTGCTTAAATCGCAAACGCTGACTAAACCTTACGAGATTGGTCAAATGAATGTACAACGAAATTGTATATCTTAAAAAGATAATTAAAAAATTCCGCGATGGTATGTATTTATCCCTAAAGGATAACCAAGGGTATATATATACATTTTTATCTTTTACATATAATAAGTATCTATTTCGTGCGAAGCCGGGGCGGGTCGCTAGTTAATTATATTTCCCATATATCCATAACCGTTTGCAACTTCTGCAATATTAGTATTCCAAAGGTTTATACATCAGGTCATTCCAATATTAGCATTTCCTTTGCTACAAGAAAGTGACCACGTGTCATATTAACCTTAAGGACAAGCGTGAGTCATAATATTATGCACCCTTGTCCCGTGGTATACCGACCGTGAATACACCTGGTCATCCTATAATCTTGGCTTTTATTGACTTTGGACTTAAATGCTAACAAGTAGGGTTGAAAATAAAAATGAAAACTCCGTTGGAAATAGACAGGTGTGAATATTGGAGCAAAAAGGATGTAACATTTTCATGAACATTTTTTTCTGTTTGTCGGTTAAATAATAGTCGCAAAACAGTTCGTATTATTTTCTATAAGGTTTAATTATTACATACATACATTATCATCACGCCGAGTCGCTCAGGTGTAGGCTGAGAAAATAGAGTGACAGTTGTCTCTAGGCTTACAGACCTCTTTCACTCCACATTCATTGGTGACTTTAAAATTATAAGAAGTAAGACAAATAATATTGATAAAATAACCTCTTATATTTCGATGAATGTGAGCAATATCATAATACAACACTTTTAATACTTTATTCGTTGTGTTATGATATTAATACGTTTCACTCGTTTTAAAATTGATTTTATTCGAGGTTCCTTTTCAGATGTAAATACATCCTTTTTGCTAAAACAGCTAATGCTTAATTAGCCTCCGTGCCAAATTTCATCCAAATCCGTTCAGCAAGTTTGGCATGATTGGGTAAGAAGCATCCTCAAAAACTGTTCTCAACTCAAAAACTTTTTAATATTAGTAGGATAAATGAGGCCTGATAATTTTCTCAAGTGGCAATTATTTCCCATATATTTTACACTGGTCAGTCAAACAATCCGCCCCCATAATATGCAAGCCATTAACTAAAACGTGATTTGAATGCATCTAAACAATATTATCGTGCATCTCATTCACGCCCTTTTTGCGCGACGGAAGCCATTAAAGCATATCTTGAAACTCGAGACCATCAATTTACATATTCAGTTCAAAGCATTCTTATTTCGACAAAATAAGGCTCAAAATTGAAGTACAACTTTTGGGCTATGAATAAAAAACCACGCCAAATATCTAGAAAAAAACCAATAACATTATGACCTTTCATTATATGCATATAAAGTTTAAAGTCGTCCGTTTAGACGATATTAATAACAGCACTAGGAAAAATATCAATGAAGAATTGTACAAAAAAAGTTTAAGTATTTGCTGGCATTATAACCTTTTTTTAGGTCTGTATAAAGCTTAAAATCACGTGTGTGGGTTATTTATATAACTTTGCACTTGGAAGAGTCCAGTGAATATGTGAGGGCCGAAAAAGTCAATACGTTAATCTGCATAATAAAAGGATATTTAAAATATGCGACGCGCGCGTCCTTTAATTGTTGGATGCTGGCTATCAATTGCAAAATAGGAAAAAAAATTGTCCAGTCCATTGGTCGAGCTACACAACGTGTTTTAGGACTGATAGTTTCATGGAGTCGTATATTTTATTTTAAAAGAAAGAAAAAAGATTATTCTGCATATGTCACGTAGTAGTGATTCCGATCCCATGACATCAATTATGAGTATATTTTTTAAATTGTGTGAGCGATTTTTTTAGCTGAATTGTTTGTGTTGGGTACTACTCTGACTACCTTTCGGAGACCCTTGTGGGACCTGTAACCTTCTTAAGTACCTCAATAAGAATTATATGGAGTTTAAAAAAGGTTTTGTTAAATTCAGTGTAAGTTATCACTATATATTTCATTGGTCGGGTTAATTTTCACAAAAAAAAATATTAAATTTGAATTTAAACATAAAAATTTAATCTAAGAAACTTTACTTATTTATTATATTGCATATTTAACCTTTCTACAGAAAAAAAAACCATAAGATGGTCAACATATGATACGGATGTATGTAAATGAAGAGAGTATAGCACCAGCTCTCTCATAACTTACATAACTCTGTAGCTTTATCCACATGCAACAATATCTTCTTAGATACATGCAAAAACAAGTACTACATGGCTAGTAAATTCCATTTCGACTAAAATATCCTCACGCCTTCCCACAAGGGTCCCCGAAGGGGTAGGCAGAGGTGTATAGGTAATACCCACACACCCACTTTCCGCCAGAGGTATATTAGGTGCCAACGTGACAGATGGCGAGTCCATCGCCGTTACTCAAGCACTACTATACATACGCCTTTGAATTTCTTCTCAGACGTATGCAGGTTTCCTCTCGATGTTTTCCTTCACCGTAAAGCTCGTGGTGTGACTAATCACTGTATTTAAGTTCAAAAAAACTCATTGGTACAGTCGGGATTCGAACTTGCGACCTTTGCGTCGCAGGCAACTGCTCGAACCACTCGGCCACCACGGCTGTAAATCTAATTAGAATATTCCGATTACTTGGCAAGCAACCGACTCCACGCCACTCCGACCACCAATAAAGGGGTCCGGTCCACCATTGTCCTACACAAATGACCCCAAATAGTAATCATCTCCATTCATCCATTCCCATAGCGAAGATACGGGCATTTTGATTTAGAATTTCAATGTGCTTAATTAAGAACTGGACGTTTGTCCTCTTATTAGATGCTATCGTGTAATTTTAATAGGCATATTGAGCCAATTTTCCAATTGAATGTCGGGAATGAATTTGACCGTAGGTACGCGCTGTGTTATCAAATAATTCTTGGGAGATAGATAAAAGACCGTGATTATAATTGGCTTGAGGTGAGTTCAAACGATTTCATTAAGAACGTACATATCCTTACTAATATTATAAATGTGAATGTAAGTTTGTTTGTTACGCTTTCACGTAAAAACTACATAACCGATTATCATGAAAGTTTGTACACATATTCCTGGAGGTATAAGAAGTAACATAGGATACTTTTTATTAAAAAAAAAAAACATTTTTACGACTGAAAAAAAGCCGGTTTACTGATATTTTTTTATGGTGATGGCTTATACCCAGGATTAAGACATAGGCTACATTTGAATCCCGAAATATTCAAAGCTCTAATATTATAAAGGCAAAAATATGTATGTTGCTCTTTCCACGCGGGCGAAGCCGCGGGCATAAGCTAGTATACATATATCTTTACGCCCGTCCACTAGGGACCCAAGCTACTTCAAAAAATGGGTTTGTGGGTACTTCCTCTCCTAAGCTACACGTACATCCCTCTGCCTTCGGAGAACCTTGTGGGAAGGCGTGAAGATGTAAGGTTGCTTATAAATGTGTTCTGCCTTCCCACAAAAGTTCCTCAAGGAGTCAATTTATGTCAATACAGTTTGTTAGAGTTCTCGTATATAAATTACAAGTTGTGCTTTACAACTTATCCCTAAATTGTAATCTATAGGTACTTATAATATAAAGAGGAAAGATTTGTATGTCTGTAAGGAATTGGCTCAAAAAGAACTGGACCGATTTAAAAAAATCTATCACCATTTGAATGCTACATTATCACTGAACTAATAAAAAGCTTTCGATAAAAATAAATACGTAAGAACTTTTCTTAATTGAATCTTATAAGCCCTATATAATATTGTTTTTATACAATTACTTGTAATTATCACACGCGACTTTTATGACAATTCATTGCATTTGTACCACTTTATATCTGCAATTTAGGTGTATCATTAATGAACCGTAGAGCTCGGAAGCTCTGATCGTAAAAGGTTTACGACCGGCGTACGGTGTGTTCGTAAAAATATTTGGGAACTATCGTAGTGACGTCATTATTAACGCCGCCCTTTACTACCGGACGTGAGCGTGGACGTTTTACGCTTCCGATCGTTATTTACGAGACAAAAGCTCTATGATCATTTTACATTATGGGCCGTGGTGGCCGAGCGGTTCTAGTTGCCTACACCACAAGTAGTTGATTGCAAGTTCAAATTTCTATCGTACCAAAGAGTTTTTCTGAACTTAAGTATATGTACTGTATATGTAGTAGGACCACAATCATACGAAACGTTTCAGAAGTTCTCAGAGAGTTTTCAAAGTTTCTTGTCGGTTCTTCTCCATGGGAGGAACCAACCCGAACCGTGCACCTTTTCGACGTTTTATAAGTGCCCACCTAGGCCTATGTGAAATAAAATATTTAGATTTTTTTTATAGAGAAGAAATTAAATAGTATAAATTAAACAAAACGAACAAACTAAAATATTTGATCTTTCTTCTTTATAATATTATTAGTTTAGATGTCACATTATTATAAGGAGCCGTGGTGGCCGAGCAGTTGCCTGCAACGCAAAGGTCCCGCAAGTTCGAATCCCGACTGTACCAATGAGTTTTTCTGAACTTAAGTACAGTGATTAGTCACACCACGAGCTTTACGGTGAAGGAAAACATCGAGAGGAAACCTGCATACGTCCGAGAAGAAATTCAAAGGCGTAAGTATAGTCGTGCTGGAGTAACCGCGATGGACTCGCCATCTGTCACGTTGGCACCTAATATACCTCTGGCGGAAAGTGGGTGTGTGGATATTACCCCTTCTTTATAATATTATTATTCGTTTATATGTAACATTATAATATGTATGTAAGTAGCTTAGGGCCCAAAATATGAATATACAGTTCAATATGATCCAGACCACAATGACCGGCCGCCAAAAAGAGAGCGCACAATTCCGCATCAATTACAATACCCCACCGATTTGCGTCATAACATCCACCACTGTTACACCACGATGGGTGTTACACAGGGTGGTCAGCTAAATAAAAAAAAACGGACAAAAGAGAATATGGTTGCTAATTATTTTTATTTATTTTACGGATTTGATGATATATATTTATGAGATGATAGCCAACCTTCACTAGTTGGAAAGGCAAAAGAAGAAGAATGAAGTCTAAAAATAGTATTAATAAATTAGAGAGATAATAGATAGAGATAAATTAGGGCCGTGGTGGCCGAGTGGTTCGAGAAGTTGCCTGCGACGCAAAGGTCGCAAGTTCGAATCCCGACTGTACCAATGAGTTTTTCTGAACTTAAATACAGTGATTAGTCACACCACGAGCTTTACGGTAAAGGAAAACATCGAGAGGAAACCTGCATACGTCTGAGAAGCAATTCAAAGGCGTATGTATAGTCGTGCTTGAGTAACGGCGATGGACTCGCCATCTGTCACGTTGGCACCTAATATACCTCTGGCGGCAAGTGGGTGTGTGGCTATTACCTATACAGCTCTGCCTACCCCTTCGGGGACCCTTGTGGGAAGGCGTGAGGATATATTATATTATACATATATTTATGAGATGATAGCCAACCTTCACTAGTTGGAAAGGCAAAAGAAGAAGAAGAATGAAGTATAAGAATAGTATTAATAAATTACGGTAAAGGAAAACATCGAGAAGCCTGCATACGTTTGAGAAGAAATTCAAAGGCGCATTAGAGGCGTGCTTGACTAACGGCGATGGACTCGCCTTCTAAAATATATCTCCAACACACCTCTGACTACCCGTTCGGGGACCCTTGTAGGAAGGCATCAAGGTATATTTATAAATCAATTAAATATTTACTTTCGAAAATAGTAACTCACTTCTAATATTTTTGTATATGCTTATAATTTCGAATAATATTTACCAATAGTCCTAAGCTTTTTATTGCTATGCATTTCTCAACAGTTACATCCCTGTATCATCAACCATACCCGGGTTCGAGAAATTTTAAATCGCGTTGAGCTTGAAGGTTCTGGGCGCAAATAGTTCAAAATAATATTTGTTTAATTTTTTTCTCACCAACAATCCTGTATATCCATACCTTATACCCGGGCACTCATATCCTACAATAAACGTCCGCAGAGCAGTTTTGTCCGCGCATATTTACGAGTCCGCGTGCCGGACGGTTTATGATTATGTCCCGATGTTGATTGAATGGTCATGGTCACCCTAGTGGAGGGACGATGTTAATTGGTTTTTGGATTATGTTTGCTACTTGTGCATTGTGTTGCGTTTGTACTTACTTCATGATCACAATCAGGAACTATGTATATAAATGTTAATAGTAGTTTACTGAACCCAATCAATATAATCACCACGAACTTTACGGTGAAGGAAAACATCGTGAGGAAACCTGCATACGTCTGAGAAGAAGGTCATAGGCGTATGTATAGTCGTGCTTGAGTAACGGCGATGGTCTCGCCATCTGTCACGTTGGCACCTAATATACCTCTGGCGGAAAGTGGGTGTGCGGGTATTACCTATACACCTCTGCCTACCCCTTCATACATAAATTTCGTTGGAATTGCACGTAAAAAAAAATCACTCTCTTTACTCATACAAAGTGTGCGCTGAAGGCGCAGGCAGAGGCCGATTACTGGTAGGGGAGCGGCATAGCTGTTTTACACTAGAGTATGGAAGTTTGCTACACTGAATATAAACTTTCCGCCAGAGATATATTTGAGGTGCCACCGTGACATATGGAGAGACCATCGCCGTTTCTGAAGCACGACACACTATATACTTGCATTTTTTCTCAAACTTCTCTCGATGTTTTATCCTTAACCGTGAAGCTCGTGATGTGGCAAATCACTCTACTTAAATTCAGGGTATCTCTTTGGTGCAGTCGGGATTCAAACTTGCAATCTTTGTGTTGCACACGACTAGTCGAACCACTCAGCCGCCACGGCTCTTACATTACTAAACCTATTAAAAAAATCTTTCACCTATTGAGAGCTACTTTATATTTTTAATCAGAGTGTACACGAGTGAAACCATGGTGCCTTGCTGGTACTAAATACGTGGAAATAAATATATTCTGCGCTGCCTTGTCTGATTTATTACTGCACTAAGATTAACATTCCACCCAGTCTCTTTTGCCAGGACCTCTTAGTCGCAGAATATTACGTTTGTGAAGGAAACACGGAAAAACCTCTCTACATTTTCCGTCTATGACGGAAGAAGCAATACTTTAGTATAACTGTCTTTTTCTGCTCGCAGAACGTAATGTATGCGACGACTAAGAAATACAACTATTGCTTAAACAAATGTGCTAAAAAGACAAACGCTTTGTTGGTACCCGCTCGGGGACATATGATAATAGCCTTGCTTTCAAGTGCCGTACTACTAGTTCTCACATCTAGACGAGTATTTATAGCGTTTATTTTATTAAGTTTATAAAGTATATATTTATATTAAGTTTATAAAGTAAAGTAACATGCCTTGCTTCATCTTTACAATCACATCCTCGTTCAAATAGCTTTGCAAATCGCTGAGAACTATAAAACTGAAAACTGAAAATATACTTCAATGTGCATATGAAGAATTATGTATTACTGTAATTCAGTGTACAGAAAATATTAAGTAATACATTTAACATTTAATATCTTGTATATCTTCTACAAGCAACTGGTGTGAGCGAGGAGGAAGAAGAAAAACATGGTACGTTGGTTTGGACACATAGAAAGGATGAGTGAAGAAAGATCGACGAAACAGATATACAAAGCAAAAGTGTGTGCAAGAAGAAGCAGAGGAAGGCCACGTTCCAACTACCTGGATCAAATCGATCGGACGCTCAAAGATGGGAAGGTCAAGAGTATGTAAGAAGTAAGAGTAGTAAATCTAGAAAGAAATGGAACTCTAGTCTGTCTGACTACTCCTAAGGACTCAACGTGATGATATGATGATTATCAACTTAAAAAAATACATACATAATTTTATACAAGTGAGACAAGTGGTAGGGCCTCTACACCTCAGCTCGATCTCAACTAGACTTGTCTCCGGGGAATATTTAGAGAATAAACTTTATGTACTCGCGTTAGTTTATACACGAAACCCGTTTCAGTTTGAACAACTTCTTGGGAATATCTGGTAAATATGATACGGCATCTGACAGTGCAGTATTGTACTTACGTACTATAATTCTACCAATATTACAAACGCTAAAGTTTTTTGTACGCTTGTTCCTCTTTCACGCAAAAATTACTATACGGAATAGGATGAAAGTCTTTCTTCTCTTTCTTCACCCATACTTTCTATATGTCAAAGCAACGTAACATGCATTTCTTCATCTTTTCAATCTCGCCCTCATTCACGCCAGTTGATTTGCGAATCTCTTCACTGCGGATTCGATCTATCTATGATCTAAGTTTGAAAAAAAGCGATAAATTGAATATATTTTTTAAGCGGTTGAAACCGACGGACACAGTTAGTATGTAATAAAAAGTTTATGTTTCAAAATCAAGAATTATTAATCAGTTTTGATAAATGCATGAGGTTTAACATGACTGACGAAAGGTGTGGTGGCCGAGTGGTTCGAGCAGTTGCCTGCGACGCAAAGGTCGCAAGTTCGAATCCCGACTGTACCAATGAGTTTTTTCTGAACTTATGTACAGCGGTTAGTCACACCACGAGCTCTACGGTGAAGGAAAACATCGAGAGGAAACCTGCATACGTCTGAGAAGAAATTCAAAGGCGTATGTATAGTCGTGCTTGAGTAACGGCGATGGACTCGCCATCTGTACCGTTGGCGCCTAATATACCTCTGGCGGAAAGTGGGTGGGTGGGTATTACGAAAGGAGCCAATATTCAAATATAACATGCGAAGCCGCTAGGTATATGTAGTCTCCTTTAGGTCTGATATTATAAACCTGAACAATTAATGAGAAGGTATTAAATTCTAAAGTCGACTTAACACTAACTTCGCTTAATTATTCCAATGTAATCATACTGTAATTGGGATTACACAGGATTACTCGAGCGACGGATCAGATTTCATCTAATTGACGTTCTGCCAGTAATTTTGAGTTTGACTGATGAAATTTAAATTAGGAGGCTAATGTAAAATTTTCGTATTTTCACGCCTTCCAGAGCCAAGAGCGAGAATCAGCGCCTTCTTTTCACTGGAGATGTATTTACGTGTCAGCGTGACAGACAGCAAGTCCGTCGCCGTTTCTCAAGGACTACACAAAAAATTTTAAATATACATTCCAAAACCTACTTATACCTATTGTAAATGAAAAAGTTTGGGAACATAATCGTTCCTCTTTTACACAAAACTTACTGAACCGAATTCGATGAAATTTGGCACAGATTATTTTTTTATTTTTTTTTATACCACATGGGTGACAAACAAGCATGCGGTCCGCCTGATGGTAAGCGGTTACCGCCGCCTATGGACGCTTGCAATACCAGGGGAATCACTCGCGCGCTGCCGTTCTAGCCGCTATTCTGCCACGCAGATGGAAATTATAAGCTGAATCTTAACAAATAAATAAAATTTGAGTGTTTGCTTCTAATATTAAAATAACATTATACTAAATGCAAATGGATGTTTCCTCTCGGATAGATGGTATGCAGGTTTCCTCTCGATATTTTCCTTCAACGTATGTATTCCTGGTACGTGCTATATAATATTCAAATAGACTTAAGAGTACTCGAAACCGACGAGCATGTATGAGGAGACTGATGAATGTGGACGACGCGAAAGAGGTATGTAAGTCTAGAGAGAACTGGCGCTCTATACTCTCTGCCTACCCCGTTAGGGACTTGGCGTGATGATATGTATGTATGTATGTATGTAGACTTCTAATACGTTGAGATCTTGCAGGAGCGCGGTGGTTCCAATTAGCAATCCAGCTCGTATGAAGCAAAGGGTTAATAATCCTGTCCGTCTTGTGTACCAATTATTGCGATAGGGATTACTCCCGTGGCACCCGGACTAGGGCACGCGTGTTTTAATTAGTTTCGGATTATTTGGGAGGTTGATTAATGATTCTCGTAGGAAGAAATTTAGAGGCAATGATATCTTTAATTACATATACATTACTATACAGCCTCCTAGTCTAGCAGTCAGAGCTCATGCGAAACTTTAGTTCGCGGGTTTCATCCCCGCTGATGGCAGATGTTTGTGTGATGAACACGAGTATTTAGTACCTCAGTCTTGGATGTCCAATGCATCTTTGTATATGTATAATTTGGCTATAAGTAATTATATCGTTGTCTAGTTACCATAGTACAAGCTTTGCGTCATTTGGGGCTAGCTCAAATTTGTGGAATTGTCCCAAGGTATTTAATTATTTGAATAATATATACTTTATTAGGTGGCAAAGAATCAAATTACATGCAATCCCATGATGGTAAGCGGTTACCGCGTTCAATGTATCCCGCTGAATGTATGTTTTAGGTGGAAAAAATCAGGGGATTAAACGCCATCCCATGATGGTAAGCGGTTACCACTCAATTTATTCCGCTGAATGTATTACAAAAACCAATAAGTGACCCTGCATAAGCTAACGCTGCCCACTCAAAGTGACCAACCGCACTTGAATGACGCCATGAAGTACAGCCAAAGGGCTGTACCAGTGAGATTGGTTTTGACGCTTGAACACCCGCAAACCCTTGTGGGTTTCGTTCAAAAGGACGTGTTAAAGGGCATGTGAGGGCAAAGATTAACCAGCAGAGGGTAAAGTCTTCATTGCACATAGGCATGTATAATCAAGAGCTCCAACCTCGGTAGAAAATTATATAGTTAATTCTCTAACACCGTCATTAATAAAATAAATAAGCGATTCATTAATTAATAATACCTTGCCAAAATTATACACATATTGACCTATTTCGAAAGTAAAGGCTATGGTAACTAGACAACGACACATATATAAATAGATATATTAATGAAGACATAGGAGATCTAAGACTAAGGTACAAATGTTCGTGTTCATCACACAAAATTCGCCTTCAGCGGAAAGCAAACCCGCGACTAATAGCTGACCACATAGCTGTTAAATATATCAGGCCTGGTTGTAAATTACGAATATCACATTTCCCGAATATGATCTAAGCTGCAATGAAGAGATTCCTAAAGTCTATAGTGAGATGGGGGGTAATTTATTTATAATACATAGTAACAAATACATTTAAGAAAAATCAAAAGCCACTGTGGCCAAGTGGTTCGAGCAGTCGCCTGCAACTTAAAGATTGCAAGTTCGAATCTCGCCTGAACCAATGAGTTTTTCTGAACTTAAGTCCAGTGTTTAGCCAGCAGAGATAATCACATGGCTTTTAATGACGACTTTTTTTAAAATAAAAATTATAACATATTGTATCCTTTTAATAATGATAACAAACGTTCTCTTCTGCGCTATCTTTGACCAAAACTAGTGTATTAGGATTGAAAAGGTTGATATTTGGACGGCTGACATGGGTGATGGGTGTAATGCTTTGTGAATAGGTAATTGTATGCGTAAGAGGAACGGATTGTTTTGAACTAAAGTGCTGACAAATTCAGAGCACCTGCTATAGAATTTATAAGATAATGAATGAGTTCCTTATGAAAACGAACAAATGATAATACGGCCGTTTGAGATTGAATTGATTGAACAAATATTATGATAAAAAAATGTGGCCTTTTAAATTGGGTTTGGTAAAATTATTTATATACATTTCTTACACTAGGATTTATGTAAGCTGATGGTTGCGTCATATGTTTTACTCTCCTCTCTCGTCTATCCACGGTCTCTCCAGGGGTAGGCAGAAGTCTTAAAATTGCTCTTTTTCTTTTTGAGACATATCAGTCTGCCACCGTTTTTCGGGCGCGACATTACAGACATGCTTATTTAATTTTTGCAATTTTACCTAACGTACTATGTCCTTCTAATGTCTAGCTACGGCCCGCGATTTTAACCCGCTTAAAACTTAATTTCATTGCTACTTATACAAATCTCTTCTGGATTAAAAAATATGGTGGATAAGTTCCAGCTAATAATCTGTTTGCCAAAATTCACCGAATTTCAGTAGCTTATGCGTGAAAGACGAACGAACATCCTCACTAACTGTACAATTTACACTATCTGATGGATTCCCTCAAACTTAATACTTCATATGCGCCCATATTTTCCACATCGCTCCATCAACACAAGTACCCTCAATTGAGTATACCTCCACGTCACCTTCTTGAACTGTCCCCTATCTACTTGATTCATAGTCTCTCGTCTCAATAGTATGCAAATTCAATGTGTCATTCCCATGACACTTGGGTGGAGAGGCGGCGTGATTTAGGTCGCCTTTATTTACCATAGACGGAGAATATTTGGTTTGTTGTACATACAAGAATATATGTGTTAAAGAGGCCATGGGATACAGACAGCAAAGCAAAGTGGCAGAGGTATTGTTCGTGACTTGACTAGAGACCTAACTGTGCTAGAAGCCAGAACCATTCATATATAATAAAGAGAAAGGACGTCGTATGAACGTCTGTCTTACATGTAAATTCGGCGTGATATTATGATGAAAAGAAAGACAAGGAAAAACATGATTTCAAACAAATATCAAACATTAAGAACATAAGCAAACGACTCGCGTAGTTGCTCTTTTATCATTTCCAGTTCTACCAGCATCCTCCTTATAGAGTTATGAAAGTCTAAAAACTATAACAAATTGAAATCTAAGCGTATGCTGGTCTGACATCTATAAAAATATTATAAAGCTGAAGAGTTTGTTTGTTTGTTTGTTTGAAGGCGCTAATCTCAGGAACTACTGGTTGGAATTGAAAAATTCCTTTTGTGTTGGATAGTCCATTTCTCTAGGAAGGCTTTAGGCTATATAACATCACGCTACGACCAATTCGAGCGAAGCATAAATGAATAATGTTGCCAGAACGGGAAAAAATATTCCTTTTTGAGAGCTTCCGTTGCGTGCGCTGCGTAAACGGTTTAAGTTACACAAATATCATATATGAGGGAATTGTTCCTCTTTAAAAGTTCTAAAAAAAGTCCGCGACAGCATATGTCTATCTTTTAAGATTTACTCATTATAACCTTTTTTATGGTTTTAAAATTTGTTCGAAGTCAATGCATTATTTCCGAAGATGTTTTATCAACATAATATTATTAATCCTTATCCAAATAAATATGTTATTAATCACGAGTATATAATGTAGACGAAATTATACTTGACATCACTTGATTTCAATCAACATCTTAGGAGATAGATATCATACTGTTAAAATAGCCCCGCAACTCAGACGCTTGGTCGGCTCACTACGGAACAGTTGAACTCAGCGAACTGACTTTTTAATTTGTTTTTGCGATATCTCATCATAAAATAATACTTTTTAAATTACTCTCACTCACTTCATTACTGAAACAACTCTCTCTCTTAGGTACGCAGACGGAGTTGCGCGCATCAGCTATCTTAATATATATAAATTACGTGTCACGTTGTTTGTCCGCGATGGGCTCCTAAACTACTGAACCGATTTCAATCAAATTTGCACACCGTATGCAGTCTGATCCAACTTGAAAGATAGGATAGCTTACATCACAAATGGACCCGATAGGTGGCGCTGCGATCATGTTCAGGAAATTTTACTTTTTCACCCGAGCGAAGCTGGGCGGGACAGCTTCGCTATAAAGCTCGTGGTGAGATTATTACAAGTTCGGAACAACTCATTGGTACAGTCAGGCTTAGCAATCAACAAAATACTTTGGGATTGATTACTTAGACCATTTCGGTCACAACCACATATCATAAAATGATTTATTATTATTAGAGCGGCCGAACGATGTTTTCGATACTTCTACTTGACTCGAACATTATAAAAGATGAAGAAATGGCGAGAAATTCTAATTTCGAATAACAATCCCAGTGTAATCTACCCTTTACTTTGTACGGTGATACTTGCTCATAAGACCATTCATCAAGCTAAGCCTAACCCTAATATGCGAACAACAAAGCGTTGTACACACAGATCACCCGCATACTTCTAAACTCTTCAAACCCTTGAAGTGTTTGACGTCTTAGATATGCAAATTGTATATATTGAGGGTCCTTGATTCTTTTTCTTCTCGAGAGTGGTTAAGGAGATGAGAAAAAATTCTAGGGTAATGTGTTTTAACGGCTTTGTGATAATGCTATATGCTCCAGCAATTAAGTAGTTTGCTTTATCGAATCAATATCAATATTGTGATGATATTTTACCTACATATTATGTCCTAAATGCTCTCTCTTGAACAGTTTCTTAAACAACTTTTTTTCCAAGTTTTATAGTTCTTGATATATTTTACTTATGTACTTAATAATACATTTCTTTTATGCTTTTATCATTTCTTTAAGAGGTTAAAATGGAATGTTTAAGTGGGAAGAGTTTTAGTACCTTCGATTTAATTTAAATATATACTTACAACGCTATTATGAAACAGTAGTGGTTAATATTATATTAAAGTCTATCGCCACAAGACTTGGTAGAGTTCAGATGTGTTGCCAATGAAATTAATATAACACGTCAGGCATACAAATATAATTATTTTTTTTATATAATTCTTTATATAATTATTTTCGACTTTATTCCACTTTGTAGAAAAAAAAAATGGATTTTGGTTTTCCTTTGAAACTATTTAATATGAATAAAATTATTATTATAAGTATTAAAAAGCACAAATTATTATTAGTTTAATTAAAAGATTTTCTACCTCTGTATTTTCTTCAACAGCGTACGAAATTCAAAGACGCGTTATTTACTTTTCTTACGAGAGCTCTCTCCGCGTTCCCATTTCTCTTGTTTGCTTTTAATATAACATCAAAACACAGTTTCACATATTTTTGTAATAAATTGGCTCAGACTGTAAGATGCTCGCAGTCACAGAGCATAGAGAAACAAATGAACTCAATACATCTGACAAATCTATTGAACTTATGACATACTAGCTGTCCCGCCCAGCTTCGCTCGGGTGAAAAAGTTAAATTGCCCGTAACACGATCGCAGCGCCACCTATTGGGTCCAATTGTAAATCTAAACCATTCTCGAATCTAGCTTAAGACACACAGAAACACACAGAAAGCTTCGCCCGGGTAAAAAGGTAAAATTCTTGAAACTCGATCGCAGCGCCACCTATCGGGTCCAATTTAATATAGCCTATGTTACTCGGGGATAATGTAGCTTTCCAAAGGTGAAAGAATTTTTGAAATCGGTTCAGTAGTTTCGGAGCCTATTCATTACAAACAAACAAATCTATCTCTATAATATTTCTCTTTATAATATTAGTATAGATTGATTAAACTAATTCTTAATTTAATAAAGAATGGAAATTAATGAAACAAAAAAGAGCCAAGGTGGCCGTGTGCCGTGTGGTACAAGTAATCGCCTACAAAGTCAAGACTGAAGGTTCTAATTCCAGTGGTCAGTTAGTAAGGAGAACTTCTGAACTTATGCACAGTGATATACGACCCAACAGCTTTACAGAGAGAGGGCAAGAAAATCACAGGCGTATCTTTGTAAATTCGTGTCTGACAGGCAGCGACAGACCTGCCATCTGTCGCGTTGGCTAAATAGCATATCTCCGGCGAATAGTGGGTGTTTATTTCACACAACTAAACTTGCAGAGAATAGTAAAGGCGTGAAGATATATATTTAACACTTATTATTCTCTCAAGAGTATTGAGGCTAAATAAAACAAACAAATGTATGAAATCCAATATTACTGACGTCTAATAAATTTTTGGATCAACTCACTACATAGAATCGGTAATGTATGGACACCAAAACACAAATACCCTTTGTGCGAATTCAATTTGTAACTTTGAAAGACCTAGCATGAAATTTTAAAAGGGGTTTCAACTGACACCCCTTCGACAAATCGTCAATATGTGTCATACAATGGGAAAGACATTAATTTGACATACCATTAAAAATTATTGCTTTTAAAAACTCGCCTGCGCAAGTATTCGCGTGGAAGATATTTGACGCAACGGGTGTCGCTTTGAGCTGCAAAAAATATTTTGCAGTTTGCGGTTAAATATCCGAACTGTAGATCCGTTCAGATATACTAATTTTATCGTATTTTTTTACAAAAAGGAACATTAATTTATGACCAAAAGAAAACGTATCATAATGTATTGTGTATTCTCGGATATTATTCGTTTATCGTATTCAAACCATGTTCTATAACCAACAGAGACGAATTATTTGATAAAAAAAAAACAAACCTACTTCTATATAATAAATACAACTCATAATAATATTAATAAATAATATTAATAAACCAACTAAACTGTTCATATATAGCAGTGTCCCAAATCTGGGTCACGTGGGAGGGTATTTTTGTATTGTCTCTCGTAGCATGAGTTCGAGGAACTTTGCTACTTAGCCGGGCACTATATTGTCCTAAGCAACATAGCTAAGGGCACCCCCTGTGGGGTACGGACCTCGGCTTAGAGCGTTGCTGGATCTCGTGCAAGAGCAAGCGTAATTTCTTTAGAAGATTTAACTCTGCGGTAATAACACATATCCTAATAATTCATATAAAAATCTGTTTCTCTGCTAAACTTCATCCAATTTCGTATCGTTCTTCTGGCGTGATAGAGTACTTAGAACATCACTAACGTTTGGAATTTAAAAGGTTAGCAGGATCTGTGATAAAACAGCGGATTTGAAAGTACATACCAACCCTGATTTGGATATCCGAAGAATTCTATATCATACCACACCCCATGACGGACAACCAAAAGGTATAAAATGACAATTTATGATCGAACGATAACCAAAATACACTATTGGCAACCCTAATGAATTAATTAAAATAAATACATGTGATAATTCGTTAATTTACATAAATACCGATTTCGCATGATCGATTGATGTCGTAAATGTTTTTTTCTTAATTTAATGACGCAGTAATGTTGCCAAAATTGTATACGTAATTTTTTTGCTAACGGCTGTCATGACACGCGCTTTTATTGAAAATTATGCTAATTATAGTAAACATTAATTTGTTACGGTTGATTTGTTAATACACAATTTGCATAATCATTCATATTACAAAGAGTTTACTATAACGATGCAGGAATGACTTTAACTCGTTTTGTGACGGATCGATCGTAAAACTAAATGGTCTGCCATAAAAAGTTACACATCTCTATTTGACGGTTCAGTTAAAAAACCTTATATGGTCCTTTTAAATAAAGACGCTATTAATTTAGAGATTAAGTAATAAAATTAAAATATTCCGAAATATATTGTATGTTAGTCTAGTGGCGCGCAGCGGTTTCGCCCGCGTCACATTTGATTTCGTTGGTTGATTTTGTTTTGTAAGATATTTTTATTAGTCCGTCTATTAATCTATCTCTGTGCCAAATTCCATCGAATTCTGTTCAGCCGTTCTGACGTCATTGAGTAACAAACATTTTCAAAAACTGTCACATTACAATACTAGTAGGATAACTGCTCCGCTCCCGTACAATATTAAACTATACTTTATTATTTTATTACTTTGTTGCGAATAGACAGACACACATATAAACCCGGCAAGGAACTTTGTTTTATAATATGTAGTAACAGTAATGGTAAAAATTGCACGTAATTTCGATACCATTTATAATCCGCTAAAAGTGTCATAAAGTTTTTTTTTATAAATAAAAATTGCATAATTTTTTTAATCTCGTGCAATTCAAATAGCATTTTAAACTTTTCCCACGTTAAAAATTGCCAAGTTCTCAAAGGGTTACTTTAAAAAACGGAACTCAAAATCGTGTCACGATTAGTCATGCTAACTACTACCGAAAGGACATACTGTCAAATTGCGTCAAGTCGACTGACAATTGAAGAGTGGAAATAATTGAGGCCTCGTGCTTTGTGATTGTATGAGTTGTCAAATAAGATTGGTGTGACCAAATACAACTAGCTGGTAGCGCTTGGGAAATAAAACCATAGGCGGCGGTAACCGCTTACCATCAGGTGCCAACAAAGTGGTATTAAATAAAATTATACTCTTACAATAATTTAAATTTTAAATTCCGATTTTTTTTACGGTAAGGGTTGTGGTGTGTTTAGTGACTGTACTCACTCAGATAAACTAATTGGTCCAGTCGGAGTTTGCACTTTTGCGATCAGGCGACGACAATTTGCTGCAAAAATCGACTGCGACAGCGCTTTGTAGTAAAGAAATTATATTAAAAAGCAATAATACATTTTAATTCCATTAATGCAACCAACATTAATTGTCTCTTTGTAATTAGGCACCGTTGACATTACGTCGCGCGGTCGTAAAACCGCCAAGTTCTTTGTTTTAGTATCCCCAGGGTAAGTCGCTAAGAAAGGGTTTATGGCTGTTTGTATGGAAGAATAAAGTTGATGGAATTTTATTTACGCTCGGTGAGTTTATGCTGATGAGATTAATAATTTAATTTGATTTGTATTATCTAGTCAATTTTCATTTAAATATTGCCGCGTTTATGCTAATTTTATCACGATTCGAGAGTCTGAAGACTGACGACTTTTTCTCGCTAATATAACACTAGTCAAGCACCAACATCTCCATATCTTGACTTCCTACTAATATTATAAATACGAAATTCTGCGGAATATTTGTTTCTCTTTCAGGCAAAAAAAGTACTGATCGTGATTCGATGAAGACATAAAGAAAGAAAAAATCAACCAATAGAACCTACTGTACGCGGGTGTAACCGCAACTCAAAAATAGTAACCTTACCCAAAAATCTTCTCTAAAAATTTGATCTTGCCTCCAAAATTTTTACTTATCTTATATATATAATATATATATCCTCACGCCTTCCCACAAGGGTCCCCGAAGGGGTAGGCAGAGGTGTATAGGTAATACCCACACACCCACTTTCCGCCAGAGGTATATTAGGTGCCAACGTGACAGATGGCGACTCCTTCGCTGTTACTCAAGCACGACTATACATACGCCTTTGAATTTCTTCTCAGACGTATGTAGGTTTCCTCTCGATGTTTTCCTTCACCGTAAAGCTCGTGGTGTGACTAATCACTGTACTGTAATCACTGTACTGTATTACAATATTATGTATTTACAGAGTTCTTCTTATATATTTACAGAGTCAGAGAGAGTTTACGGATAGATTTAATTATGTAGCAAACTAGGAGAGTAAGAGTTAAGAAGTCGTAACTCCTTCTACGCAAAATATTGCGTTACTGTTGTTGTTTTAGGATAGCCCAGATAAATGTTTGGACAAGGAATTTATTGTAGGCAACCTGGTAATAGATATACGTCAGTATTGTGGACACCCCATGGGATAGGCTCTACTTATAACGCTAGTAAATTAAAAGTCCCAAAAATAAAATTAATTACCAATTTGTCAGTAAAGTGACAAATTACCAGTTGATTACAGAGATAAGGACAGACCCCAAGCTTGCGTGTAATCAGTATCCCAGTCAATCGTGTCCGACGGAAATTGTAATTATTGCTATTTGTCGCCCCTCAATGGATATAATCGCATTTCGAGATTTTTTTATTTAAAACATGAACGTGTTATCAAAATAAAGGAACTGACAAAGTTTATATATATATATATATATATATATATATATATATATATATATATATACCTATTGTACATATAGAATTGAATATAAATAGACATGTTGTTACTTATAGATTGTCCAACAACAGTACGAAAAGCTTTTATCAGGGTTGGCCAAGAACTGTGATAACCGCTTTCCGTTGTTATGCAATGAATGAGGTTATCTTTTTTACATCAATGTATGAATTACTATTAAAATATCTAAGAGAAACTATTTAATATTAAGGGCCGTGGTGGCCGATTGGTTCGAGTAGTTGCCTGCAACACAAAGATTGCAAGATCGAATCCCTGTTGACTGTACCAATGAGTTTTTCTCTACCGAAGGGTAGGTAGGTATAGGTGGAGGTGTGTACGTAGTACCAAAACACCCAATTTTCGCTGGAGATATATTTAAGGTGCTAACGTGACAGATGGCGAGTTCATCACTGTTTCTCAAGGACGGCTATACATACACCTTTGAATTTGCTTTTCAAACGTTTCTTTATTGTACACACAGTACTTAAGTTGAGAAAAACTCATTGGTACAGTCAGGATTCGAACTTGCGATTTTTGTTTTGCAGATTACTCCAACCACTCGGCCACCACGGCTACATAAAGATTTGTATGTATATAATTATAATAGCTCAATTTTCTTCACACCTTTGAATTAACCTGATTTATAACATACTGTCCTATTATTTACCGTATAATTATGTCTAATTTTCTGACGAAACTATCGTGTTATGACTTTGGTACGTGCTAGAGTTAATTTGCTTGCGCCCTATAACATTACCGCCATATGGCACGGTTGGATAGTGAGGACATATTTTTACACGCTTTATATTAGCTTGGGTTGTATCTATGTGTGTATATGTAACGGAATCTTTGAACTTAATTTTCACCAGTTTCCAGAAGTCTGATTAATTTGAAACTTTGCATACGTATCAAACACCGATGACCATACACTAATAACTAAAAAGTAGAAAATAAATAATAGTTAAAAAAAAAAAAACACGCTTTTTATAGAAAACCGAACTAAAAAATAGAGAATAAATTTCGATAATATCTTAAAAAGCGTGGGGTGCTTTTTAAGATATTATCGACATGATAATCACCCCACTCATATCAGTCAATAAAATATTTATAACTATTGACACCATGCACCCCACGCTTTTTAAGATATTATCGAAATTTATTTTCTATTTTTTAGTTCGGTTTTCTATAAAAAGCGTGTTTTTTAGTTTTTTTTAACTATTATTTTGTGTAATAAATAGACTGCGCTGAGGTGGCCGATTCGTTTAAGTAGTTGCGGAGCAAAGATCATAGGTTTCAATTCAAATATCTTTATTGCTTTAGAGTTGCTTACCACACACCTACTCTCCGCCAGAGATATATTTTAGGTGCCAACGTGGTGGTTGTATGGGCTTGTCATCACCATCACACCATCACACCACATCCTGTATTAGGGCACGGCGAGTAAGGGCTAACCGATTCAGTCGGTCTGAATAAAACCTATTTTATCTACATATATCTTCATAGTGATATATCACACCACGATCTTAAACGTGAACAAACAATGAATTTTGCCTCTGTGAATGTTAGAGAAGAAATTCAAAGAAAGTCTTGCTTGAGAAACGGCGATGGGCTATCTGTCACGTTGGTCCCTGAATATATTATTCGTTGAACAGACGCCTCCTAAACTAATTAAATTAACATAACAGCAGGGAAGATTTGATTGTTTGTTTGCTACGATTTAACTTATGAACCTACTGAACTAATTTAGGCCAGAGGATTCGCATACCAATCAGAAGCTATATTCTAAAGACCTAGAAGAATCGAGTTTGTTTTATTGTGAAATATAAAAAAAATATGGAAAGCGCTGGTCGAAAGTCCTGCTCGGTCGTTTTTTTTTTAATTACATAATTTACTATATGATACCTTTCCAAGTTCCCACGCGGCCCCAAGCCATACCATAGCCCAATGGCTAACCCGTCAGCCGTAATCCAATTTGGCACCGTGTCGCAAATTGAAACTCCGTGCTAGGTCTAATGCTATCACATTGACCGAATGATGCGGTAATTCGATTAGGTGACAATTTCCCCGTGAAATGTACCTAGTGAATAGGCGAGGCTTATGGCAGGGTTAATTTGATTATGGAATGCAAGGAGGTAATAATCCTGAATGCAGGGGCCCGTAAAACCAATATTCTCTTTCGCACATACGCACACTTATTGCATATCTACTTATTTATATTTGTACAAGCCATTACAATAACCTATTTACCAAGTTTCAATACCACAGACCACGATTATAATAATAATAAAATTTCTCTCGAGATTAGCCTTCACGACTCACGCGGTAATCAGGCAACCCGCCGCCCCCCTCTCTCCATACAAGGCCAACAAATACGTGCTTCTCACCAAAATGTAGGTTGGCGAAACTTCTTAAAATACCAAAGTACAAAATCGTGTGTCCCGCCGTCAGTCTGTGGTGGCCGAGTGGTTCGAGCCTGCGACACAAAGATCGCAAGTTCGAATCCCGACTGTACCAATGAGTTTTTCTGAACTTAAGTACAGTGATTAGTCACACCACGAGCTTTACGGTGAAGGAAAACATCGAGAGGAAACCTGCATACGTTTGAGAAGTACTTCAAAAACATATGTATAGTCGTGCTTGAGTAACGGCGACGGACTTGCCATCTGTCACGTTGGCACCTAAAATATATATCTGGTGGAAAGTGAGTGTGTGGGTATTACCTATACACCTCCGCCTACCCCTTCGGGGACCCTTATGGGAAGGCGTGAGGATATATTATAAGAATCAAACGTAAGTAAGTTGTAAATGTTCAGAAAGGACTTTAGAATACACTCATAAAGCGCATTTACAACAATTACCTCAATAAGACCGCAGCCAATCAAACGATGCGACATTAAGTCCGCAGTCACACCGATACGAACAATAGACATATAACATTCTGATATTCATTACCGACACACTCCTGAATTAATTTCGTGAAAGTGCGAAAGAGACGCCATTGTTATTTATTATCAATAAACAATAAGTGCGCGTTTACAACGTCATTGTGATCGGCAATCGTCACTTTGACGTAGTGTTGTCCAGGTGGCAAATATCGATATAGAAATACGGCATGTCAATCGGTATCCGGTATTATATAATTTATTTATATAAATATAACAAAGTCGGTTTATTTACAACATATTTAAATCAAGAACGGGTGGACCGATTCTGATGATCTGTGATTCGTTGGATTTGGCTGATCCGAGATTGGATTGACTCTAGCTAATTATTACATAATTGTCAGTTAATTCATATAATCAATAACATTTATGTTTTACGTTAATTAATTTGCAGTTAGGCTAGTAGAAAGTTAACCAGTAATCCAACGGTAAAAGGGTAGGCAGACAAGTAACAACAGCTTCTTTCATCGGAGATATATGTGGGTGCCATCGTGACAGATAGCGAGTCCGTCGTCTTTCAACACATTACTTATCATATCACAATAAATATATATCACAACAAATACAGTAGATCTAAACAGAGCTCCCAGCATCCCAAAATATTTATCGACCATGTCCGCCACTAGTAGGGCGGGGGCTATAAACAATCGAACATCGTAAATATGATGTCCCATCACTGTCACTGCGGAGTGACGTCCACGCGTATGACGTAATCGTAAAATTTTATGACGTTGCAAGACTGCGGTCGGCTTCCGCACTCTAATGGTCACACTGGAATTGTTATTTGGCAAATACTGGAGGAATTTAATTTGTAATGTTGAAACTTGTTTAGAATTGCAATTTTATGTTTCTATGTTTTGACTCAAATTGTTTTCTAGTGATTAAGTACTAAAAATATAAAAAAAACATATATAAAAATAGAATATATACAAAAGAGAATATGTCTTATGCCTTTTATTTAGAAAAACAATTAAAACGTTTGTTTGGTTCAAGCTGAAATGTTTTTCTTTTTCGAAAATCATGACAAATTTTATGACAAACATTGCAACTCGGAGATATTCAAGTCTCAAATATCGCTACCAATATATATTGGTATGAGTGTTATAAATTTCCTTGCAATAATAACGGTATGAAAGGAACCAAAAGGAAGAAAACCGACAAAAGGAAAGATAAGCCACGACAATAAATTAAAGCCTCCAAAGCGGACGTTATCACGGAAACGTACTCAACAGTTATTTGTTCAATAACTTGAAAAGGTTCTCGTATAAAAATGACAGGAAAAAACTGTGTTAACAAATACACAAGATTTATACCCAACGTGCTGTTTTATTAGGGACCGTTCAAACTGAATTGTGGTCACGAAATATATATCCACAGGTTAGGTTATTATTATTTCGTCTTCTTACAGAGATGGACTCGCCATCTATCACGTTAGCACCTAAATATGAGTTCAGCAAATTAAGGGCGTTACTATTCTACCTTTTCGGAAGGCGTGCATGCATATTTTTTTACTACCTTCGATTTAAAAAAAACTTGTGACTTTTATTCACTTTCTACTTTTATAGCTTCCTATATTAAAATAATATATCTATAGACGGCTGTCTGATCTAGTGGTTAGAGCTCCTGACTGCGAAACTTGAGGTCGCGGGTTCGATTCCCGCTGAGGGCGGATATTTGTGTGATGAACGAGTTTTTGCACCTAAGGCTTGTCCTGTGTATTTGTGTATAAATCTTTCTATATAAGTAAATATATCGTTGTCTAGTTCCCATAACACAAACTTTCCTTAATTTGGGACTATGTCAATTTGGGTGGAATTGTCCCAGTGTATTTAATTATTTTTCTGACTGTCTGTTCGCGATAAGCTTAAAAATTACAACAGATTTAGACCAACCAATAGACAGAGTATAATACACATGAGGAAGTTAACGTGTATAATTTGGTTGATATTAGCTGATGCATAATATGTTTTACAACCTAAGCGAGGTTGGAACAAAAAAAACAAGATATTTTATATGAAGCGCCCCTTGTGTGTGGAGTCCTTTGCCGTACAATCGCTAGTGGAAGGAACGTTAAGTAAATATAGTGGAAAGCCTCAATAAAAGTATATGGCCTAATCTCTATCCAATATTTTCTTAGTTTCGATGGGAGCTTTTCCTTTTAGGTGAGACACTCGGGAAGCTTTATATGGATAAGGGTTCACTGTGGGGATGTTAAAATTTAAGTTTCGTAAATCAGTCTCTTCAAATATTTTGAAGCTTTGCCTTGATAATGGTTAGTTGACATTGCGTAGGATAATTTTGATTATAATTATGAATTTCTACTCAATAGTCATACAGTATATTCAATTTGTATGTTAACAATTGAATAAAATAATATTTTTTAACGAAATAAGCCATGTTAATAAAAAATATCTTTACCTGCATCTTCAAAAGGGAACATATTTATGTTTGTGCCCAGCTTCGCCCATGTGAAAAAGTAACATTTCCTGTAATACGATCGCAGCAGTCTGAAGTTTCATTAAAATCGGTCCAGCCGTTTAGGAGGCGTTCAGTGATAAACACATGCACAGAAGAAATGTATACATAAGGTAGAATATCGAGACTATCAATAATGTCTATCAAGAATTATACATTAATTTACCTATAAATCTTGATTAATTGTGTTGCAGGTTTAACGAGTTAAGTTAAAAGTTGTCTAATAAACTATTGCAACTTTGATGCCGCCTTTACAGTTCAAAAAAACATACAACTATTTGTGATGGTCATGTCCACAACAATCTTTCCCTTGATCACACTTTCCACCTTCTGCTTTTATCGTAGCGTTATTGTAAGCGATACTAGCGGCTCTATTATCTCGTAATATTTAGGAGACATTTGTACGCAATGAAATAAACACATCCTGTGGCGGAATCTGGGTAGCAAGGAAAACATCGTGAGGAGAAATGCGAAAATGGTGGCCGAAACAATAAGTAGGTACCACATGGTATGGCGAATCTACGTCCTTCTAGCATATTAAGATTCTTCTCAGAATTATAGAGATTTCCACCGTTAGCGTATCTACTGTGACTAATCACTGTACTTTAGTTCGGAGAAACTCAATCGTATAATTTGAAGCCCGGTCTTATCAACAATTACACTAGAGTCATTAATAATACGAGACTCTTAATAGCGCGATCTAGAAATTGACACAGATAAATCAGCACCACCTCTTGACATACTTCTAAAATAAATCCATCGAATACAATTTGAATTATCTTTAAATTCAGTACTAACAATATACCTTAGTAGACCGTTCCCACGCCTCAGTTAACCGTCTGTAAATTGGTCAAATCATGTGTATCGGGATTGGCAACCCCTTGGCGTGGAAACTGACCACTGAGCTGGTCACTCATTAAGCATGGTCACTGCTTGAGTACACTGTGTCTGTTGTGGTAATAACTCGGCTTAGATAAATTCATACAGAGTGTAACAGAAAAATAGTAAATATTATATAAACGATTATTTTTAACGTTGTGGTGGCCGAGTAGTTTGAGTATTTGTCAATGTACTAATTAGTTTTCTGAACGTAAGTACAGAGATTAGTCACACCACGATCTTTACGTGTTTGATATTTCAATCAAACTCTTAAAACTTATTTATTTATAATATAGACACCTAAATTTGAACTGAAGAAAACCCTTAACCCTCAATACAAGTTGGTACCAATATTGTATATTGACCTGTTATTTATGTGAGAATTCACCAAAATTCGTATTCTCACAAAATCCCGCAAAATGTTGACCGGTACTCAATCCGATTACTGACCACTAGTCACTCCACAATAGCATTATCGGTAGAGATCCAATAAGTTACGGTAAGCCGTGGCCTATTTACAAATACACACGAAAACCAAAATAAAATTTATTAGAATATAGGTAACGTATATTTACGCCTCCCCAAAAATTCCCAAAGGGGTAGGCAGATGTGTAACAATATCCTCTATTTACCGGAGATATATTTAGGTCCAATGTGAATTCCCTTCGAGCTAGAAGTTACGAACTATTCGAGACCTGGGCATCATGTTGGACAGTCTCTCTCAAATTTGATGTCCACATTCAAAACATTACCTCAAAAAGCTTTAAAACTCTAGGATTTGTTATACGTAATAGCAAAGAACTAAGAAAATCATCTACCAAAATGAACCTGTACAATTCACTCGTTCTACCCATCCTTGAATATGGCAGCATAGTCTGGAATCCCCATTACGAGGTATATGCCAAACGTTTGGAAAGCGTTCAAAGACGATTCTTGTTCCATCTCTCATATAATGACCACCTTGCAAAATCATTACCTAGTTATACCAGCAGGCTTACACATTATCACATGCAACCACTCGCCACACGTAGAAAAATTATTGATCTAGTATTCTTACATAAGCTCTTAAATGGTACCATAGACTGTAGTCCCTTACTAAGCGCTCTACGAATAAATGCTCCTTTAACTTCTTTGATGTTAAATATTCTTATTCTAACCTCGGACATAACGCCGCTGTTCCAAGGGTGTGTAGGCAGTATAATTCACTGTCTAAGTTACACGACCTTGACATATGTGACCGACTCCCCAATTATAAAAAACAATTGATAGATATTTTAAATGTTTAATCTTAATATTTTTAATGTGTGTTGTCTATTCATACTGCCATTGTTTGTAGTTTTTAATGCTGTTTTATTTCAAATGTTTAAACAAAATAATTAGTTTGTATTTTCACTTTTTTTAAATGTTTTTATATTTTTATTTTTATATAGCCAAACTTCCTGTTGCGACTGTATATCAATGCATGCTGTGGTCTCCTGTAACTGAAGGGACACGCTTGTCTTATATTGTAAAGATTATGTTTGTGTACTTTTCGTGTAACCTTTGTTGGAGATCCATAAATAAATAAATAAATAAATAAAATAAATAAATAAAAATAAATAAACATAAGACCAGATTGTACTGATGAGCTATGAATTTCTTATCTTACTACGAGCTTTACGGTGTAGGAAAACATCGCGAAGGAACCTGCATGGGTTTGAGAAGAAATTCAAAGGCGTATACATGGTCGCTTTTGAGAAATGGCACTGGACTCGCTATATGTCATGTTGGCATCCAAATATATGCGGTAAAGATGGAGTCGTGATAGCCGAGTGGTTCGAGTAGTTGCATGCGACACAAATGTCGCTAGTTCGCATCCCGACAGTACCTTGAGTTTATCTAAACTTATGTACAGTGATTAGTCACACCACGAGCTTTACGGTGAAGGAAAACATCGAGCACACGTTTGAGAATATATTCAAAGGTGCTCGTATACATAGTCGGGCTTAAGAAATTACGCTGGACTTGCTATCACGGTAGCACGTAAATTTAATCAGTACAGATGGTGTTACACTTCCCCTTTGGAGACCCTTGTGTTATCGTATGACTCCTAAGAACATTATATATGATAAAAATACTATTCAATCAATTGTAGCTGGATAGTATTCGAGATAGGAAGTATATATTTTTAAATAAAAGGTTCCACTAAACCAACCATATTTAATCCCTCGCGGATCGTAAATGTTTACGACTTCGACTGGCTGCGGTGTGAAGCAGTCCTTATGACGCCTAGGTTGGTGTCAACTGGCTATAAAGGCGAGAATACAATGAGTTGAAGGGCCAAGACGTGCATACATACATATCATTACGTTGAGTCTCCCACGGTACTCCGTAGAGTGGCAGAAAGAATATAGCGCCAGTTCTTTCCAGTCGTACATATCTCTTTCGCTTCATCCGCATTCATCAGTATCTTCATGCATGCTCACTGGTTATGTGTACTTTGGTGGTTCGAGTAGTTGCTTTCAACACAAAGTTTGCAAGTTCGAATCCCGACTGTACCGATGATTTTCTGAACTTAAGTACAGTGATTAGTCACACTACGATCTTTACGGTGAAGAAAAACATCGATAGGAAACCAACACACGCAATATAGTCGTGGTTGAGAAACGGCGATGGACTCGCCATCAGTTGTACGAAAACCCGAGTGTGTTCTTATGCACCTCTACCTCTTTAAGAACCTTTGTGGGAAGGGTCTTTCTTTCATCTTATATCTACACGATATAAGATAAAAAAAGAGTGTCAAGTTACTACCTCAGTGTACCCTAAGCCTAAGCGTTTCCGCAGATACCCCAGTCTTCAATATTGCCACTTATTGTATTTTGTATTATTTGCCAACTTTTACGATTTGTATCGTTCATATTTTTGAGTGAGTCCGCTACTACTTAAAATTTTATCTTCCAGTTTTCCGCTTCAATAAACGTAGAGTATTTTATTGATGGCTGTAAACCGATAACTATTGTTCATGTTCATTAACTTAATGTATTTTTGGATATATCTTCACGCCTTTCCACAAGGGTCCCGGATTGGTAGGCAGACGTGTAGTACCTACACACCCACTTAGCGCCGGATATATATTTTAGGTGCCAACGTGACAGACACAAGATTAATGTAAATAAACGAATTATCGAAGTTGAGTAAATGTATTTCTTAACTTGTATTAAAGGTGCTATATAAAAAATTGTCAAAGGTGTATTTCAAACTATCATTATTCTTAATAAACACGACACAAAATACAACCAGTACTGTGATACTTAACAATCAGTGCCTTTATACTGGCCCGGCTATTGACGAATCAAATATTTCAATGATATTAAGGTATTTATTTCATTATACAATAACTTTATCTGTCTACTTTCAATAGTTGTCAGTCAGTCGAATTAAAAAAAACCCTTGAGAAACTCCTCCATAATTTCATCACACCATTTATCAAGTACAGTCAACTACAATAACATGTACAAGAGAAAATCATTAACAGATTATATGTTTTGACAAACCATTAACTCTAATATCAAGGGACGATTGACAGCGCCCAATGATATTGACAGATGTATTTTACAGTTGATGTCATTTTTATTATGTCAAACGAGACATTATAGAGTGTGTTTGACTTTAATTATGGTTTAGTTTGAAATTTATTGCTATTTTCAAATGGTTGGGAGAAATGCCAATATAATAATAGATAAAGCCGCGGTGGCCGACTAGTTGAAATAGTTGCTTGCAACACAAAGATTACAACTTCGTATCCTGACTGTACCAATGAGGTTTCTTGAATTTATGTATTCAGTAGCACTTATTACACCACGAGCTTCACGGTGAAGGGAAACATCGAGAGGAAACACCGTCCGTTCCACTGAGGTTATCTAAAATACGTTTATTCACGCATTCTCCTGGGCGTCCCCGAAGGAGGCAGATTTCTACCTTCGCCTCAGATATATTTAGGTGCCAGAACGTGACAGACACCGAGAAAATTAACATAGCCAAAGCATATATGTAAGAAAACTTGACAACAAAACAGGTGGCTAGTAGAAGTTTAATTAAAAAAAATACTCCAAAGATTTATTTATTTATTTATTTAGGTCTACCAACATATGCTTACAATAATACTGAAATACTACATTTGAAAACTTAAAACTAAAAGTAGCATACAATTATAGGTAAACACGACTTGCACAAATAATAAGAGTAGGCTTAAATGTAATAAAAATTCTACATGCTGGTTACGGTTTGGCGGAGCTGGTGAAGAGAAACATGCCAAATGTCAATAAGGTCACTATATTCATTTAATAGTTTAGAAAGCCTAGAAATGGGTGAATTTGCACCAAAAACAGTTTTACGGTGCGGAGCACAGAAAGGGGTTAATCTATGTCGAGGATACTTTGCCGGAACACAAAATTTAAACTTTTGTATCAGTTGGGGGCAATCAATTTTATTATTAAATAATTTATATGCAAATATTATATCCAGCAATATTCTACGTCTCTCTAAAGATATAATTTTGAAGTATTCAAGCCGCTTTAAATAAGAATTTAGTGTTTTTTTTTGGAATACCCGATGAAAACGCCAAGTGGCTAACAAATCTTTTTTGTGCTCTTTCTATCTGTAAAATGTGTGTAGCATAGTGAGGTCTCCATACAAGAGAGCAATATTCCAGACCACTCCTTACTAAGCTATTGTACAGTAATATCTTTGTTTTAGTATTCCGTAATCCTTTAACATTTCTCAAAACAAAACCTAGCATCCTTGACGCGCGTTTTGTTATATCCTGAATATGTGGAATAAAGGTTAGTTTTGTATCATATATTATTCCCAAGTCTCGAATTTGTTTTAGTTCTTGAACTGCATTGTCGCCAATTGTGTATCTGTATGACATTAAATTATGTTTACGACCGAATTTTAAAAAGAAACATTTTTTTGTGTTCAGCTCCATTTTATTTTCATTGCACCACTGAGTTAGATAGTTGAGATCTTGTTGAAGAGTAACTGAGTCTTGGATTGTATTTATTTCTTTACAAAATTTTAAGTCGTCTGCGTACATAAAGGTATTAGAAGATTTCAAATAATTTGCAAATTTGCAAAAAATTTGCAAATTAAATTTCAAACAGCCGTGGTGGCCGAGTGGTTCGAGCAGTTGCCTGCGACGCAAAGGTCGCAAGTTCGAATCCCAACTGTACCAATGAGTTTTTCTGAACTTAAGTACAGTGATTAGTCACACCACGAGCTGAACGGTGAAGGAAAACATCGAGAGGAAACCTGCATACGTCTGAGAAGAAATTCAAAGGCGTATGTATAGTCGTGCTGGAGTAACGGCGATGGACTCGCCATCTGTCACGTTGGCACCTTATATACCTCTGGCGGAAAGTGGGTGTGTGGGTATTACCTATACACCTCTGCCTACCCTTTCGGGGACCCTTGTGGGACGGCGTGAGGATATATTATTATTATTATTATTATATCAAATAATTTGGCAAATCATTAATAAATAGATTAAATAAAATTGGACCTAAATGGGAACCTTGTGGTACTCCAGACGTTATTGGGTGAGTATCAGAGTTAAATCCATTGACCACAACAAAGAAAGAACGCTGGCTTAGATAAGATTTTATCCATTCTAATGTTGTACCAGTAATTCCATATGCAGATAGCTTTTGCAACAATATGTTGTGTGAGACTCGATCAAATGCTTTATTTAAGTCTACGTACATTACGTCTATTTGCTTATTATTATCCAAAGCCTCAGTTAGAGTCTCTGTAAAGTTAATTAAATTTGTGTTTGTCGATCTTGATTGAGCAAACCCATGCTGATTACAGCTCAATAATTGTTTTACGTGGTTTTGTATCAGGGGGCATACTAATGATTCTAATACTTTAGCGAAACAAGACAAAATGGACATGGGCCTGTAATTCAGAATAAGATCCTCACTACCTGATTTATGTATGGGGACTACCTTAGCTTTCTTCCATTCTAGCGGAAAAACACCAGTTGCAAGTGATTTATTATAAATTAGTAATAGAGCAGTAACTAACTCCCCAGCACAACGTACTATAAATACTGGTGGTATCCCGTCTGGTCCAGCACCCTTGCTTTCATCGAGATTCTTCAGTGTCTTGAGCAGAGTGTCGTGGTCTATTCTAAAAAGTTGACATTTTTGACTATAGTTTTCTAGATTATTAAAATACTCAGTATGAGTGTATATATTAGTAGTGTTATCGACTGCACTGTAAACTGACGCAAAATATGTAGAAAATAACTCACAAATGGCTTCACCATCCGACGCAGTATCCGAACCATCAGTCATGGTGCTGGGATAAGAACTGGTTCCTCCGCGCTTTGCTTTGATATACGACCAAAAGAGCTTAGGATTTTTTTTTATCTCTGTTTCTATTGATATTATATACCGGTTGTAACATGCGGTCGCCATTCTGGTACAACGAGAGCTCAATAACATCAATTCCACCTCATCCATAGGATTTTTATACTTTTTAAAGCGAACCCTGATTTTATACTTTTCCTTTAATGCCTTTATTAGATTGCGGTCAAACCAAGGCGGGTACGTTGTTTTACGTATTTTTTTTGTGGTGTGAATTTTTGTATTATATTACGAATATTACTATAGAAAGTTTGTAGCATATCTTCAACATTATCAATACTCTCAAATAGTTCCCCCCAGTTACATTCGCTTAGTTTTTCTTTGATTTTAGTGTAATCGGCTTTGCAATAATTATATTTATACGTTTCGGTATTAAAATCTAGTTTGGCTCTACTGTTTAAGGAAATTAATGTCTAACGGGGGATGCAGCTTATCAGTTATGCTCAGTATATTCTGGGAATGAGTGACCGAACAAGATGGAACATCAGATAGCACCAAATCCAACGTTCTATTGGAAATGTTAACTGTATGATTATGTTGTTGGAGACCATTTACGTACATAAAGTCAATTAGAGGTTGGCAGATACCCGGGACTACCTGAGTACTTGTAACATCACCATGTAAGCTCCAGTCAATAGTACCCAAATTAAAATCACCTAAAATACAATAAGATGTTGACTGTCCAAAATGAACATTACAATTTTCTATAAAACTAACTAGCTCAGACTGAATTACTGGAGGTGGTAAATAGATGGCACAAAGAGCTATTTGACGAATGGCGCGCAAAATTGGTACATCAATTACGATCCATAGATCTTCTAGTGTAGTTTCCCAATTATACAATCTTTTTGAATGTATATTTCTGGATACTGCAATCAAAACTCCGCCTCCATCTTTTTTATTATTGTTTTCAGTGTCAGCCCTATCCCTTCTATACACAACATACCTTTGGTCAAATAACTCGTTGCTCATAACATAACTATTTAGCCACGTCTCCGTGAGAACTACTACATCATAATCATTGCATAATATCTGATTGTAAAAGTTATGGGTTTTCGTTCGTAAGCCACGGGTATTTTGATAATACAGTTTTAATGGGTTGAATTTTATATTAAAATTATTGCGTACTAGTATGTAATGTAAAACAAAACTATTTATATAATTTTCTTTAACGAATCCAAATTTTTTACCATCACATATTCGCTACCATCATTTTTTCTGACAAAAATTCTACCATTTCGAACCCAGAGATACTGGTAACCGAACTCTTTCCCTTTCTTTCTCGCTGCTGCATGTAATGCTTTATTGAACGGAGAAAGATGTTCCATTACAAATACGGGAGTACTTTGGCCAGCCATGCCTAATGAGTTACTATTCAATTTATTATTCGGATTGGATTTATTGTACTTAATTACTGAGGCTAGCAGCTGGTCCCGAAGTCTAGAAGATCCTAGTTGCGCTATTATTGAACGTGGCCGTGTGCTGGCCTTGTCCAGCTTAGCAGTTCGGGTACAGTGCACGATGTCAGTCTCTCTCAGAACGCAACCAGCTACCTTACCAACTGCAATAATGGTTTGTATTAAGTTTTCATTCTTATCTTCCGGTACGCATTGTAGCTCGATATTGTTTTGACGTGTTTGCTGTTCCAATTGATTTACACGGTGACTGAGGTCAAGTACAGTATTAGTCAAATCTTCGTTGCTGTTTTCAAGTTCCTTTATCTTCAGTTTCGAGGATTCATTCATGTTTTAAATCTTCATACTGACTATTTATGAAATTCATAGACTCCTTTATTTGTCCTAGCTCGTCCTTTAATGGCTGAAGTTGCTTATTAAGGAAAGAAGTGATTTTATCTTGCATTTCCGCAAACTTGTCATTCAAATTTTTGTTAATCACCTCAAGGACAGCATCTCGAACATCATCACGGGTAATGCATCCCTTTATATTATCCATAGGTGGCGAGTTGAGAGCCTGCCTTTTTTTTCCTCTTGTGACCGTTACATTGCGGACTGTGTATTATCTGTTTTCGAAGATTTGGGGTGATTACGGGTGCAATCAGGACAGCTCCAATCAAGTTTAAATTCGGGCCCAATTAAGGTATTATCGATTGTCATACATGCATAATGATATTTCTTGCTACATTTTACGCAAAGTAGATAATTCTCATCGTTTTCATTCTCAGGAACACAGCAGCCCCACTCCGAGTTTTCCATTTCCAAAATAAATTTAACCAAAAATCTCAACAGAATTAAATGTTTGTATATATTGGCAGATTATTTTACGTTTACAGTAACACCAGTAACAAACTAGTGAATGTCAATATGTAAACACTCCTAAGAATGGCTCGAAAAAAAATAGTAAAAAGAGGGTAGTCGAAAAAAAAAATCGATGCTGACTGTCACTCATCAAAGATTTTTAAGATTTGTTTTGCAACTATATCGTCTTTATAGGAGTTTATTTGTGTTCCACTAAGCTCCGTCACTGCACAACACTTTAACACCAATATAAAGTCACGTATGTATCAACAGCAACATATAAAAATACAAAAATAGTACGAGTGCTTTTCTCTTATGTTTACGGCTGGGTTGCAAGATAACAAAATTTCAAAAGTATTAAAGGGACTGCTCATTAAGGACAAACGTTTTATAGATTTATTCAGTTACTAGTAATGAGCTAAAAACATAAACGTAGTTAAGTTGAATTATAAACTATACAATTTTTATACGAAAATAAGTTCATAAATATATCAAAGTTGAACGACTTTTTTAATTAAATGTTCACTATCTGTACCCGCGGTTCCAACTGCGTAAAAATCGTTTTAAATTGTACAATTTAATCTAGATCTATTTTTGGAACAAAAAATATCTTATGTGTCAATCTAGCTAATAATCTTTCTCTGTGCCAAATTTCATTCAAATCCGTTCAGCCGTACTGGCGCGAACGACTAACAAACATCCATATATATGTGCACACTAACAAACTTTCGCATTTATAATATTCGTAGAATTTCCTTCATACATACTATCAATTTTATTGAGCCTCAACCTACCTGAATAGCCTCCATTTTCTAAAGCACCCTTCTCATATAATAAGAGTTAACGTATTGATATACAAATACACAAAACAAGCGGGTGAAACCGGCGAGCACGGCTAGTTAAATTAATAAAAGAATAATTAACAATTATTTACTAGATAACACTGCTCTACTTAACCAATTAAAAATGATGCACACACAAATACCCACATCATGTCAAATACTTCATGTAACTGTCACTTATATGTGAAGATGGGAAGATTATAGTGCAAATTAATTAATGACCCTTAATTTCATTAACCCTTCCTCGTGTCTATGGTGACTAGACCACACGCACTTGCGATGCAATGTTGATTAATATAAATGTAATGGGTTACTTTAACACGTTAGATGCGCTTTTGAGATTTTAAAATAAATATCTGACATTATTTTTATTAAGTAATGACTTTGCATTTTACAGAACATACGAGGCACTATGCAATGTAAGTTACCCGCTCGGCGTGATGATACTATGTAGTATGTACACCACGAGCTTTACGGTGAAGAAAAACATCGAGAGGAAACCTGCATACGTCTGAGAAGCAATTCAAAGGCGTATGTATAGTCGTGCTTGAGTAACGGCGACGAACCCGCCATCTGAAACGTTGACACCAAAAATATTTCTCTGGCGGGAAGTGGGTGTGTGGATTTTACCTATACACCTGCCTACCCCTTCGGGGACCTTTGTGGGTAGGTGTCAGGATATTTATATAATACGTAGAAATTCACAACAAAGAAACATACTTAATCACACAATGATTCAAACTCCAAAGTAAAGATTGATTCTTTAATTGGGGTATTCAAATTTTAAATGCCTCAACCAAGGATAAATAGATACCCAAAGTATCAAAATAAATATAGTCCGCCCTCCAAAATGGGCGTCAATGTCAATTCCGAATATTGTCCGTGTCGCTCGCAGTGACCGCACGTGGTGGTGCAACGCAACAATGTCTTAATAAAACCGTGACGACGTCTATGAAACAAATGGACAGTTAAATTTTAACATGGGCATTACACTGACGTTAGATAGTCGGCATTTGTTTATTAACTATATATCGTCATGCCTTCCCACAAGGGTCCCCGAAACGGTAGGCAGAGATGTGTAGGTATTACCCACACACGCACTTTCCGCCGGAGATATATTTTAAATACCAACGTATCTTAGATATAACGTCCATGCCAGTTACTCAAGACTATTTCTTGAATCGTGCCTGAGTAAATACGATGCAATCAAGTATGTCTTTGAATTGCTTCTCAGACGTATGCAGGTGTCCTCTCAATGTTTTCCTTCGCCGTTAAGCTTGTGGTGTGTCTTATGTATTAAATAACTAAAGGCTTATAATAAGGCGATATCTATTCCTGAGCTTACTGATAATTATTTGCCTTAACATCGTTAAAGAAGTTCAAAAATTTATAGTACGGCGAAACGGCGATGAACCCGCCTTCTGCGTCGCTCATCACGCTCGACAACTAAATACGTCTTTGGTGACAAGAGGGTGTTGGTACACCTCTGCCTACCCCTGATATTGCTGCCTGTCGTTGCCAAGTGATATCGAAACCTACTCACAATTTTGTACCTGTTAGAATTATCACAGCCATACGTAGTAGTAAGTCAAATAAAAATCTGTTAAGAATTAAAAATTATTGCCGACCTCTTTTGGTCCGGTCCACAAACATATTTATAAATGACTAGCTGTACCCCGCCACGCTTCGCTGTGTGACTGATGCAAAAAATAGATAAAAACAATCCTTGATGCGGATTATATATCATGCTAAACTTTCAGCTCGATCGGTGCAGAACTTTTCGAGTTTTTGAAGCGTACACAAACCAACATAACATTTATATATATATATATATATATATATATATATATATATATATATATATATATATATATATATAGATTATTATTGACATTCTTTTCGCCGTATATTAGAGGACACTTGGACAGCCATTGTTAACACTAAAATTAGGTGTGACCGGGTACAAATGACCCTAAAATTCACGGACGATGTATTTTTAAGGACATTTTGTCGGGTTCAAGTGTAAATGTGATAAAATTTGTTACGCGATTGCTAACGAGGGGTCAATTTTAGAAAATATCAAACATTTTAGTTCCGGCTACTTAAAATCGACATGTTTATGTGATTTTCAAGTATTTATGTGCTTTCCCTAACTAGCGTTAATAGACATAACTCTAAGTGATATATCTCTAATATATATATAAGACTAGTTGTCCCGCCCAGCTTCGCTTGGATGAAAAATTAAATTTCCTGAAACACGATCGCAGCGCCACCTATCGGATCCAATTGCGAATCTAAACCATTCCCAGATCCCCTGTGTGTTCAACACAAAAAATTTCATCAAAATCGGTCCAGTCGTTTGAGAGAAGTTCAGTGACATACACACTCACAGAATAATTATATATATAAAGATATATTGTTATATGTACATGTATATACTTTGGTACATTAACATCATCACAACGGGTCCCCCACAGGGTAGGCAGAGAGAGTAGAGCGCCAGTCCTCTCTAGAACTACGTAACGTTCCCAGTCTTGAGTTCGTTCGATTTGATCTAGTTAGTTGGAACGTAAGCTTTCCCTGTCTCTCGACAAACTTTCGTCACTCATCCTTTCTGCGTCCCAATCAAGGTAACCTTCTTCTTTCCAAATACAGCTATATTTACAGTAGCTATTTTACGAATCGCTTCATTGCAGATTTAAAAATGGAATACTTAAATAAAATAGAAATACAGTTAAGAATAAGATTCGAATTTTGAATTGTATTGTTTAATTATTACTGTCAACTTAACGCACAATAAAGTATCTTCGTAGGTCGTTCGTCGTTCTTCGTTCGTCTTAAGTAAGTTCTTCTATTGCTCAAAAGAGAAGGGCATGGCGTTATTATTCAACCCTTACGCTACTAACCTTAAGCTATTATATCTAAACAGTTATCTAACCACAAAGTGGTAGAAAAAAAATGATAGAAAGCTCACTATTAATCAGAAGCAAAAGTATATTTAACAATTGGCAAAAAATAAATGCGTTTTCGATATAATTGAAAATATAAGGGGTTGGAAGCTAATGTTTTTACGCTCTGGCGCACGAAAGGGGAAGAAAACATTTTTTACGTAAATCGAATTCTGACGGTAGGATATTACCAAAATTGGAGTGACCGAAGGGTAGAAAACACAATTATTGGGTGTGGAACCGTTAGATGTGTTTATAGGATTAATATGGACGAATGGGTCATGCTAGTAAGTGTATTACTATTGTTGGGATTGTTTCTTTCGTGAGCAAAGGGTTAAAATTATACATATATTATTTATATATGTCCTCACGCCTTCCCAGAAGGGTCCCCGAAGGGGTAGGCTGAGGTATATATGTAGTACCCACACACCCACTTTCCACCAGAGATATATTTTAGGTGCGAACGTGATATGTGGCGAGTCCATCGCCGTTAGTATGCACGACTGAACATACGCCTTTGAATTTCTTCCCAAACGTATGCAGGTTTCCTCTCGATGTTTTCCTTAGCCGCGTGGGTATATTAAAATAACTGTTATAATTAAAGAAAAACGTTCTTAAAATAGGTACGATATTTTATTATTAATAAAAAAAAACCCCCAGCATTGAGCGGAGGCAGTTACGATTTCAAATCAAATAGCTAACAATTCACCGAATTTAAACCTCGTAAAGTTAAATGGAGTGTCCCTTAGACCTCTAACATGTGAAGTCTGTACTAATGGATTTAAAATTTATTGTATTGCCGCCCACTTTGCACTACGGTATTCGTTCATTGCTTGGAGTTCAGAAGCTCTTATTACGTGTGCCATAAGGTCGCATTTGCATGTAATAAAAGTCAATGCAGAATTTTGAATAATTCGTTTCATTTTGTTCTTCGGCTTAGTTTGGTTATTTGCTTCGAGGTTTTTGAGTGTCGTTCGAGTAGCTAAAGGAGATACTTGCGAAGGATGAATATGCGGGTTCGACTCAGGTTTGTACAAATTAATTTCACTGAACGAATACTTCTCGTATGAAGATTTTCAAAGTCTTTGTGCATCAGAGAGAAAAGTTTCCTCGGTGACACATAAATGTTTCAGGCAACATGTGGGTGCGACAGAACCTTTGCTGACGTAAAAATATTCCAAAACTTTAAATCAAATTGACCAAAGAAACAGTTATATGGAAAACTAATTGTCATTACAGCGATAATTGAAAGAACTGGCGCTCTACTCTCTCCGCCTACCCAGTAGGGACTCCGCGTGATGATAAGTATGGAGAAAATCATAATTTTCTAATAGGTACTTCCTACCAAGACTTACTTCGAGAACCTTGACATTGTACATAAATACATCCATAATATAAATATCATCACCGCACCCCCATGACTGTATGCGGCAGAGACTAAGAGACCACGCTTCAAGCACCTTCATCAGGCACTTTATGCACGCTGTCCGGTAAAGAGTACTCTTGACTTTCCAATACAAAAAAAAAACTTACAATTTAACCCCAAATAAATTAGTAAGCCGATTAGATCTACTTGCTTCTAGAGAAAAAATCCTCTACCAATGTTACTTGAAGACCTCTCACAAACTACCATTTCCAAAGGAGTACCCATCCATAAATTCTTCCGCTCAATTGCAATATGTCCGCACGTCAGCACGACATTAATTTGACGGAACGCCACTCGTAAAGTTTTACGATTACGTCTATCGACTTCCGAAAAGCATATAGCGAAAGGGTTCCGTTGAGAGGACTTCGTATATGGTCTAGTTTATTGGTTTTGGAATACGGTAAGTTGTGAAACCTCTGCTTGCTAAACTACTTTAAGCTTTTTATCTTACTATAAGCTTATGACATGTTTATAAGACACAAATATTTTAGGAATTGTATATTTCCCTATTGTAAATATCTTTTAGCCTGCCACGAATATCTCTGCACCACCCAAAGGTTAACTGGTAGAGAATGCCTTCGGCATTAAGTTCGCCTTTGCAATAATGTTTGCAGGAAGTTTTAATAAAATAAAATAAAATAAAAAAATATTAAGATTTGCCAAGATACTACACATTCCCGTGCCTACATACATACAACGCCGTGGTGGCCCAGTGGATCGAGCAGTTGCCTGCGACGCAAAAAAATTCTAACAGTAACCATATCCATTTTTAATATTGGGACTTGAATTGTCCTCATCTAACAAATGACACAAACTACGCAAACTTTACACTTAAGTGCGTCAAAACGATAGCACCGTCCGATATCAAGTTGGTACCTGAAAGCGTATCTAGAGACACATATGCATGCTGTAACATTTCTATTAAAAAGATTATGTAAGAACCTTATAAGTTTATACCTGGATCAAATAGAACAGACGCTCAAGGATGGGAACGTTAAGAGTACTCGAAACCGACGAACATGTATGAAGAGACTGATGAATGTGGACGAAGCGAAAGAGGTATGTAAGTCTAGAGAGAACTGGCGCTCTGCCTACCCCGTTAGGGACTTGGCGTGATGATATGTATGTATGTAAGAAATAAAATCATTTTTTTTTTAAATCTGTACCAAAATCCGAATTCGTAAAAAACACGCGTACCTATATATTTCATTTAATGTATACGCGTATCTTTTTGTACATTCTAACAAAATATATTATAATGATGATACCCCAGTAATGGATCCTCATTCCACAATAGAGGATACACACAAAAGATTGGAAAAGCAGGAAGTTCACAAAAGATGGAAACTGTATTTTCGTACGAGGTATGGAAATTGCTACCACTCAAACGGATTGCTCGTTTCAATTCAGTGAAAAATCAAACTTGATAAATTGTAGTGAAATACTCTACGGTTTTGGCGTAGGACATTTATGAAATATTTATACTTAACCGACTTACAAAGTAAGGGTTTCAAAGTACTGTTGACTTTTTCTGAGTGAGTACCTATCTACATACATACATCACGCTGAGAGCCTAACGATACAATTTACCCACTTTTATTTTTGCGAATAATGTGGACAAACCGAAGAAGGTACGTAAATTTAGAGAGAACTGGCGCTCTATTCTCTCTGCCTACCCCGTTAGGGACTCGACGTGATGATATGTATATTTACCTATGTATGTAATGTCTTAATGAATTAGGTACAACAGTACATAAAAAATATAGTTAGTTAGTACCTTACTAGTATCAACTGGATGGTTAACCCTTTATTGTGACTGGGTGCGTTTTGTACCCCTGGAGAAAACTATAAATGCCTGCGTTGTTGGTGCGAGGTTCGTTAAAACCCGCATTAGTCGCATTTATCGATGCCGTTAACGTGAGTTTAAACTGTTTTAACTGCAGGATCTGCGGCTCCCAATCTTTCCTACAAATATTTTTACAATCAAAATACAAAATACTTAAAGAAATATATATCTTATAATCATCAAATGAAAATTCAAATTGTTCTCACACACACCACTCAAAACATTCGCGATAGTTTTCAATTATCACTGTAAATTGAGCTTTTTATTTAAACTTACGATTATCCTGAATTCAAGTGTTCAATATTCGCGAATGGACCGGCATCAGCAATGCTGCTCAGCTGTTTCGCCTCGCGAAGGACAGACAGAGATTTTCTGAGCTGACGGCCAACCTTCAGTAAATGGAGAGGCACTTAACGAAGAAGAAGTGTTCTAGAACCAATGAGTTTTTCAGAACTTAAGTACAGTGATTAGTCACACCACGAGCTTTACGGCGATGGAAAACATGGAGAGGAAACCTGCATACGTCTGAGAAGCAATTCAAAGGCGTATGTATAGTCGTGCTTGAATAACGGCGATGGACTCGCCATCAGTCACGTTGGCAAGGGACTCAAGAGGGAAGGCGTGACGATATTAATATTTATAAATTTTACGCAGGTTACCAAGGGGCAGATATTGTATGTGTAAATAAAAACCAGTTTGAGAATAACGCAAAGAATTTGTCAGAATTTAACGGCGGCACTGCATCAGCATCACAATAGACGCAGACGTTACGTTCGCGGAAGCAAATGTTGTAAATTTTTACAACCCGCTGTCGCAATTACCGAGCTGTAGGGAAGGGTTGGATGGAAATTATAGTAAGAAAAAATTGTATTTATTTACAGTAAGGGTGACGTGTTTTAACCGACTCGAAAAAAAATTTGGAGGTTTTAATTTGGTTGCTTTCTATAAATTAAAAAATGTATTTGTCATTATTAGAATTATGACAAATACATTTTGATACTTTAAAATCCTATAATTTGTGATTTGGTAAATTTTATTCATTGATTGATTTTCTTGATTATGTTTAGTCTTAGAGAAATTAAAAGATTCAATGATACTAATAACGAATCAAGCAAAGCAAAAAATTATGTATTTTAGGTATATTCGATAGACATTTTCACTCAAAGTACCAATACATCAAGTTATACGTCTTGTACCAGTTATTATTTATACCTTCAGTTTTAAGACAGCATACATTATAAGCTTGTAATACTGTGGTAATAATGCTGAGACTGAACCGCTACCTACCGCTTTGGCACCAAATTTTTTTATCTACAGAAAGTAGGGTATGTTTCTCCTTCGTAGACTTTCGTGGAAATGAAGCCATATATATAAATAAACTGCCCTTTAGGATTAAAATGTGTAAAATAAAAAATAAATAAACTGAATACATTTAAAATAATATTAGTTATCTTGGTGTGGAACCCCAGTCACAATCGGTCCAGCAGTTTCGAAGATTAGGCAGAACGAACAGACAGAAATTCCATTTTCGTGCTATATACATTCTTTCATGTGCTTTAAACGAACTGTGATTTTGCAAAATTACAAATTGACTCTTTAATTTTATTCCTTAGTTCAGATACGTATTTATTCATGAGAATTGCAAGCTACATATGTAATATTACATAAATTGACACAGTGTGAACCCTGCTGGCTGTGGCGACGACTATTCTAACTCTAATCCTACTGTGACGCTTATATGCTAATATGGTGACGATACGACACGGTGATAGTCTTTCGGGGTACAACATGGGATGACGTAAAGAAGGCCGCTGAAATAGGAATGCGTGTGATTTTGAGTTGGTTGCAGAATAATCTGCTAACCCTAAACCTGATTAAAACGAAATATGTTCCATTCTCCATTTATAACAATATTACCGGGACCAAATTTTACTCTAAAAGCTCATAATTGCGACAAAGCAAATAATAAAGATTGCGATTGCTACATGCTGACTGGCACCGATTATATAAAATATCTTGGTATAACTATCGACAAAAATCTTAATTGGAAACATCACATAGACACATTGAGAGGTAGGGTGCGTAAACTTATACCTATATTTAAAAAAATAAGATACTTAAGGGATAGAAAAACAAATAAAACTGTTTATTTGGCCATGTGTCAATCACTTTTAACCTATGGAATATGTGCTTGGGGTGGAGCTGGAAAAACGGCATTAATAAAGTTGGAAAGAACTCAACGATGTATACTTAAGGTATTAAATTTCAAACCATTCTTATATTCCTCGACCGACTTATACAGAGAATGTGGGCTGCTTACTGTACGTCAGCTATTTATTAAACAAATTATACTAAGACAGCATACACACCCTCGTCGCACGGATAACGTCTCCCAAAGAAGGGCCTATAATGCATATGAAGTCCCGGCATGTAAGACCAAATTCGCCCACGGTTTTTCATATTTCCTGGCTCCATTACTTTACAATCGTATCAATAAACTCATTGAGATAGAAAATAAAACTAGATACTTGTGTGGAAAAGCAGTGGACGATTATCTGCTGAGATTAGACTACAACCACACTGAAGACTTTATACAAACTTATATATAACTTTTAGATTTTATATTATTTTTTAAAAAATTTATTTGTATGCTTATAATATTCGATATACTAAATAATACAGGTACGAGCTACTCTTATATAATATTATACCACTTACTCTGTATAAGTATTAATTACTATGTGTTTATGTTTGTATATACAAATGTGTGTGAATGTACGTATATTATCTATATATATTAAAAAAAAAAAAAAAAAAAAAAAAATATATTACTAATATGTATTTTGTATACTTTTAGTGACCTACAACTAATTATAATTATATTTTTAAGTGATCCGTTGCCATTCATAGTATTAATGTTATATTTTGTCTGCTAAGTTAGCGTATACTGCATTCGTTAAGTTAGAATTGCACAGTATAGGCGCACACGAAAAAGACCCGAATATATATGATGAGATTCATTACTTTGCCGTAACACAGTTTTAAACTATCACGGGAAGTAAAGTTTTGGTCAGTATACTTACCTACGGACGCTGTATGTTGCCTCGTTAACGATGTGCTATTATTTAAGTACCCACAATTTTGTTCTAAGTTAATGTTATTAGTTAAGTGTACTGCGATGCATCTCTTAAATGGAAATAAAGTTATTATTATTATTATTATTATTATATAGTTGAAATGGAATGGGCATAATTCTTTGTTAGATATGATCACGCTCAGTCCCTGTACAAACTATTTATGACACATCTACGTAATGGTCATATAAGTTTAATTTGTATGTTGGCCGGTAGATGGCGCTGTCCACTATGGAATGATTATTTTATTTAATCGGGATTCCAGCTTGCGATCTTTGTGTCGCAGGCAACTTAGAATTTAAGTAAACTTAGAATCTAACAAATATTATGCTCTTCTCGTTTTGTGTTGCAGGCTGGAATCAAACGACCTGCTATAAGCACAGAGCAAGATAAAAAATCTTACAACCTGCAAATGGAATACAAATATTTGCTCCTTGTCATATCTAGATTAATTCTCAATTACATCTGTGACGCGATTTGCACAGAACTCGGGTCAATTTCTGAGTGAAGTTATCTCTAATATCACCGGCTTATCCGGCCCGGTTGTTTGTCACTTTATACATATTGAAGGCAACTTAGTTTCCGGATTAAGCCGTGTTTTGAATTATTATTAACCTTTGCCCCTCAACTTGGTGATATGTTGGTAAATTTGTTATATTACAGGGTTAATACAGGCTGTTAACAAATATAATAACACAAATAATTAACATAAACAGCCGTGGTGGCTCGAGTAGAGTGCAACACAAACATTGCAAGTTCAAATCCTGACTGTACCAATGAGTTTTTTTTAACTTAGATCGAGAGGAAACCTGCATACATCTGAGGAGCAATTCAAAGGCGTATGTATAGTCGTGCTTGAGTAACGCCGATGGACTCGCCATCTGTCACGTTGGCACCTGAAATATATCTCTGGCGGAAAGTGGGTACTACCTATACACCTCTGCTTACCCCTTCGGGGACCCTTGTGGGAAGGCGTGAAGATGATATTATATTCACTGAATTTCTTTGTTATAACGATCTAATCTTAGGAACTCTCATGCGATTAGAAAAAGTATTTTTGCATTATAGAAAGTTTATAGAAAATATAGGCCATACAAGGGAGTGGAACAGATGATATAGTATAATATTAATTTGACGGGGATCATCATGGGGCACAGACATACTATTTACGCGTATGTTGAAAACAATATAATTTACCTAATATTGTTTTCTAGTTCAAATATTCCAAACTCTTGTTAGTTAGGGATTGTAAAATTTGCTTACATTTTTTTATAACGTTTATCTTTTTAGAGATTCTGTTCAATATGAAACCATGAAACAATCTTTTGACGCAATCGAATATTCACAGAACAAATAACAATAGACTATGTTCAACAACAGATTCACACGTCACGCCACACTTGAATAGTTCACAAATTATCGTATTTCAAATACAATTTCCCACGTATTAGACACGTGTGGAGTCCTCAGCGCTCAAGAGGGCATGTCCTCAACAAATATTGTCTTTGAGGACCCCGTTTGAGGGACTTGACTATTTAAGGGTTGAGTGTTTGGCGACAATGCTGTTTAATTGTGCGATTTCTGTGTAAAATTTATTGAAAGTAGACTTCTTTTTTTATAATATGAAAATTTTACTTCACGCCTTCCCTGTGGGAATGCTTCCAAAAGGGTAGTGCTGAGTCAAAACTGTAGCGACAAATCGCGAGTCAACATCTGCGAGTGCCTTGGAGGCCGAGTGATTTGAGTACAGCGATTTAAATATCGCAAGTATAATCACGACTGTAACATTGAATTTTCTGGACTAAGTACAGTAATAACTCACTCTTAAGAGCTCTACGATGAAGGAAAATATCGAGAGTATACTAAAGCTCGCGATGTGACTAATCACTGTACTAATGTTCAGTCGGGATTCGAACTTGCAATCTTTCGGTCCACCACGGTTTTCACTACCATCAACAATAATATCGACGAGACTATATAGTTGTTACTAATGATTCCAGCGCAAACTTTCCAAAGCCGGCAAAAGTCGAGTCTAATTGGAATGAAATGAATCTCAGCTGAACAATATATACATCGAACAATTCAAAATAGTGACCCCACCACAATTACAAGCAAAATACCGCCAAATAATCCACACTACAATGAAAATCTCTTGTAAATCTCACTATGAATAGGTACTCGTCGTTAAGGCTGCATCCAATATCTGGACAATACGTCAGCAATGGCCCCTATTAATTATAATTGACATATTTCGTACTTCCACATCAATTTGTCGATGTTTGTTGAATGGTCACGTGGCCGGGCCTGTTTATTTTGATGTCCAAGCTTGAGAGATCGGGACGTGATCGTTGGAGGGTTGGGCGGTTCAAGGAGTGAAATTATCAGCGGCTTAGGGTTATGAGGTCTTTAATTTACCTACTAGGATACCCGGCGTGTGCTTCAACGGAAAGAAAAGAAATGCAATAAATTTATTGTTTTAGTGGTCTAGAACTCTCTTTGAATAATTCCAGTTTAAATGAAACCTGTTTGGGGCGAATCGTTTTCAGAGCTTCATGTAGGTAGATTTATTTTTTGTATTTTAAATACATATATTGATACTCGATACTAGGTTATTATATGACAAGTGACATTTATTTTGTACGATCTGTGGTGGCTGAGTGGTTTTAGTAGTCATCCGCAAGGCCAAGATTGCAATTTGAATCCCGACTGTACCAATCTACCATAGAGACGCTAATCACACCACGAGATTTATAGTGAAAGTCGAGAGGAAAGACCTGCATACGCTTGTGAAGAAACTTAAAGACGTATAAATAGTTGTGCTTGAGAAACGGTGATGGACTGTTACTTTGGCACCTAAAATATACGTCCGGCGAAAGTTGTGTGAGTGTGTAGATACTACACACCTCTACATACCCCTTTGGGGACACTTGTGGAAAGGCGTGAAGATACAAATAAAATTCAATAAAAATAAATTAACCTCAATTAAGAGCCGTGGTGGCCGAGTGGTTCGAGCAGTTGCCTGCGACACAAAGATCGCAAGTTCGAATCCCGACTGTACCAATGAGTTTTTCTGAATTTAAGTACAGTGATTAGTCACACCACGAGCTTTACGGTGAAGGAAAACATCGTGAGGAAACCTGCATACGTCTGGGAAGAAATTCAAAGGCGTATGTATAGTCGTGCTTGAGTAACGGCGATGGACTCGCCATCTGTCACGTTGGCACTTAATATACCTCTGGCGGAAAGTGGGTGTGTGGGTATTACCCATACACCTCTGCCTACCCCTTCGGGGACCCTTGTGGGAAGGCGTGAGGATATTATTATTATTATTATTATTATTATTATTACCTCAATTATGGTTGTAAAGGACTTCAGGATAGAAGAATAGTTCTGTATATTGGCTAATTTCTCTTGTTTGTTACTTACTTTTTCTCTAAAGATTATCTTTCTCCTTATATTGAAATCGTAATAATCGAAGCAATAGGAGGCTTTTGTAACTGTAAAAATTAATAAAATCGAATTAAGAGCATAATAGGCGATAAATTCCCACGATCAGCATTCGTTTAGATAACCCCCAGCGTCGCTAATTTCCAAACATTGACTCTGCTATTTTGTTAAACACATTGCCACGCGAACGCTCCGGGCGGTTTAAACAAAAAAGAAATTAACAATAACGAATACAGAAGTGCATAATGAATAAAACATTACTGATTTTACAAGGGGTTTGATTGATTTGGATGTTTAGGGTTAGATTGGCGATATAAATTGAAATATTAAACACTGATGATGATATGGCTTTGAATGTTTTTGCAAATAAAATATTATTATTATTATTATTATTATTAATTTTTTTTTTATCCTACAAGAGTGGCAAACAAGCATACGGCTCACCTGATGGGAAACGGTTACCGTAGCCTATTTACGCTCAAGATACCGAAGTATCACTTGCGCGTTGCCACTCTGTGTTCGGAGAGTTATAGTGTGTTGGCAGCATAAGGTTTAATCCCTCTGCTTCCAACACAATGTAACAATCCTCCCCCCTCCCCAAGGAGCTCATTACTGGAAACCTTATTCACCACGTAGGAACACAACACAATAAATTGTGTTATTTGGCTACGGACTTCTATAAGGTGGAGGTCCTGCCCCAGTCGGGCAGCTCCAAATCGAACGGGAAACCCGTTATGCCCTACCTCTCTAAAGAAACTCTTCTTAAACCTAGTATGTTACATCATCGCTTCACAAGATAATCTTTCTATGGATCCTCCGGCTGTGACCTTCGTAGCTATGTGCGTTTCTTCGCGATGTTTTCCTTCGCGGTTGAGCTTAAGATTATTTTGAATACTTCAATAATTTAGCAAAAAACTCATTGGGACGGTCAACTCAAACCGTTATTTATTTAATTGAATTACAGTAACATGCGGTTTACAGTTTTCTCCAACACACCAACACGCTTTAATCCATATGTAGGTATTTGGAAGCTTCGATTAGTAAGCTTTCCATGCAGTCAGCAAAAAAATCTATATGTTCACACTGAGTGAGCAAGTCCCCGATCAGGTGCAACGCATGCACTGTGGGCGCATTGGTAGCATGCTTTGTGCGCGTGCGGGTCTAAGCAACTAACGTAATAACGATACGTAACAATTTTATATGCATGTGTGCTCTTTACTAGTACTTATCCGTGTTAAAATAGGTATATTTTAAACTATGAAATCTGAACCTAATTAATATCTGAATAATATTATAAATGTGAACGTTTGTAAGTTTGGATGTTTGCGGTTTCATCACGGCAAAACGGCTGAACCGATTTGGACCTAGGAATAGGACACAGGCTACTTTTTTTTTAAACTCGAAAATTCAAAGTTCTAATATTATAAAGTATGATGCTCTTTCACGGCTTTGAACCGATTCTAGCAGGAAAATACATGAGCTTCTTTTTCGAACTCCACGCGGGCGAAGCCGCGGGCATAAGCTAGTACATAAATAAAGGCATGTTTACGTCACTAACAAAAAGTATCCTACGGAACCAATACATTGTAGTGCTTTTATTTGTATGTTTGTTATGTCAAATTGTTATTCTATTACTCATGGGAGAGTGCGGCATGTGGGACGTGGCTTTGGCTTGCGGCGAAGCGCCTATATTGGTGGAAGCTGCTTTGGCTATTATTGTAGTGATGTTGTAATAATATTATGTACTTATTAGATGAGAGCCGTGGTGGCCGAGTGGTTCGAGCTGTTACCTGCGACGCAAAGGTCGCAAGTTCGAATCCCGACTGTACCAATGAGTTTTTCTGAACTTAAGTACATTGATTAATCACACCACGAGCTTTACGGTGAAGGAAAACATCGAGAGGAAACCTGCATACGTCTGAGAAGAAATTCAAAGGCGTATGTATAGTCGTGCTTGAGTAACGGCGATGGACTCGCCATCTGTCACGTTGGCACCTAATATACCTCGGGCGGAAAGTGGGTGTGTGGGTATTACCTATACACCTCTGCCTACCCCTTCGGGGACCCTTGTGGGAAGGCGTGAGGATATATTATATTATTATTATTTTTATGTTGCAATAATATTATGTATTTATTAGATAAAGACCACGTTCCACCTACCTAGATCAAATCGAACGCTCATGGACGGGAACGTCAAGAGTACTCGAAACCGACGAGCATGTATGAAGAGACTGATGAATGTGGACGAAGCGAAAGAGGTCTATATTCTTTGTCTAACCCGTTAGAGAATTTGCGTGATGATATTATGTATGTGTGATTTAGCTGGTAGAGGGGGGGGGGGGGGCATGACTCTAAGTTGTAGCTTAATATTTCGTAAATAGAACCCTAGATCGAAAAGCGTTCTGAACATAACGGTTCACACAACTGGAATATCGAAAAAAAAAATTACATATTGAAAAATTACAGTTTAGAAAAAGTCTTTAAACTTCTTTAAAATTATAGGCAGCACATAGCTCGTACATATAAATAGAATATCAATATCCACCTAACATACCTATCAAATATACCGAATCTTACCACATAGACACCCTACACTCGGAGAACAATAGTGAAGGGGACGCGACGAGCGCGGGACGACCCTGGACAGGCCACGTGACCGACACGTGACGCGAGCGTGATGGGCACCGGAAAATTGATCGACTAGAGGATTTCACTCGAAATATGTGGAGACGACTTTTGAGTTTTTTTTTATAATCTCTCATTATGAGGTGATGGTAATAGATACTAATGTATTTATTTTTTACAATGTAAAATACAAATTACTATTAGTTACAATTACAGTCTTTACTTATGAGAAGACATAAATATTTGACATCATATGCTTCTTCCAGCTTGTGATTTATTTGATAAATATTTATAAGAATACTCATATGTTACCGCGATTTGAGGTAATTACCATGCGGCGCTTACCATCTGACGGAAAATTAATGATCGCCACCTACGTTTAAAAAAGTAAACGTAGATACACGTCCAAAATTATTAAAAAAAATTATATATATGGTCAGCTCCACGGATTTCCCTGTCGGCACGTCGACATCTTCCATTTACGTACGTTTGATTCGACGCTGATTTTGTCAAAGCCATCGTAAAACATCGGCCAAGCTCTCAATTGTTTTTATACAATTTACCCGCGCGGCGCTTCACTCTTTATTCACTCATTTGGACATGGTATGTACACGGCTTTATTTGCTTTGATTTGCGAATGACACTTTTTTGTTGTTATTTCTTTACTAGTAATGTTTTGTTATGATATTGTCGTGTTATCTTCTATTTTCGCCTGTGTCGGAGCGTGGCGTAGTTTTGATTGTCTGTCAAATTTACATTATAATGATTTGACAGAGATTTGGAGTCGTGAGAATGTTTTTATGGGGTTTTGGGTTTCGAGTTATGATTGAAGTGTAATTATCATATATTTTTTTTTTTACAATATTTTTTTCTAGTATTTTTTATGCGTATACAATAAGTTTACAATAATTTTAAGTCGTTTTGATGTAAACAACATCCATAATTATATAAGGTAAGAACTAACTCTCGCTCAGCTTCACTTGAGTAAAAAAATATAATCAGTCAGTTGTATGTCGTAATATATACTTGTATTTATCTGAAAAGCCAATTTTGGACATGACTTTTACAAAATCCGAGTGTCACATCACGCATAAAAAATATTTCGTAAGATTTCATTTTTCTGTGATATTAAAACGTCTTATGTATATAAACTTCAAACTTCATCCAAATCTGTTTAGGCGTTTGTTCCTCACAAACATCCTCACAAATTTTGCCATTATTAATAGGAGCGTACAATATTTAGTTATGAATAATTAACATTATTCCCACATTTTTTATGTTATTATATATGTCTACATTTTTTTTATCTTTTGAATTTTCCACTTAAAACTTTTCACCCGATCTCACCCGCGCTTGTGTTCGCTCACTCACCTAAATTCATTAAACTCACCACGCATGGTCTGTTTTAAAGTCACCCCCTCACACGATTCAATAATTACATACGTTTTAACCGATACCCTCCCTATACATATTTGAATATGGGTTTATTTCAATTGACTTAACGGGAGCAAATCATTTTCTTCACAACGCGCATACGATAAACAACTCTATTAACATAACTTTAGAGTATATCTTTATTTATGTTTTGGTAATCGTTAAGGGTGATTTTTACATAAAGTTAATAAATAAAAATTCGTGTATGGCAACTTTATTTGTAGTTTTGTCATTGCCACTTAAAAGGCCACATGTCGCCTAAAGGGCTTTTGATGTTATTGTTCTGAATTTAAAAAATTAAAGTCGCAATGTGAGTATTGACGGCGGCAGTACTCTATATGAGGCTGAACTTGCGACTTCTAAAGTGAAGTACTGCTTAGCTCTGTTGAGCACACCGAGCTTCCTAGACGCCAGTTTTGCTTCCCCCTCTACGACCACGGAACTGACCTCCCCTAGAAATGTCAACTCCAAGAGATGTTCAGCAGAGTCTGCTGGTATTGTGAGGCCTCAGCGAATGGAGTTTTCTTAGAGCAGAACGTGTAGACTTGTGTCTTAGTGGGGTTGATATGGACAAGGTTTATTTATTAATTACACCAAATATGTTGTACTTAGTCTTGTGGCAAGGCGAGAAGAAGATATTCACATTACTTACATGTATACAATTTCCCCAAAATAATTCTGATTCTAATGGCCCCCATGGGAACCGTCCAATCTTTACCAAATTCAATAAATAACGACCAAATAAAAGTTTAATCGAGTTTAATAGCTTTTGGAATTCCAAGCGTCGTAGCAGTGTTGGTTTAATGGACATCGGGCAAACCGCGAAATGCCTGGACACGGAACAAAACTTAAAATAATTGGACCGGAATACGGTTCGACCGTCACTACAGCTTGTAGGTACCTTTCGCGCTGTTGATACTTGACTTGACATACAGAATTAATCGTGGTAAATTAATTACGGAAGAGCCGTGGTGCCCGAGTGGTTCGAGCACTTGCCTATGACACAAAGATCGCAAGTTCGAATCCCGACTGTACATATGAGTTTTTCTGAACTTAAGTACAGTGATTAGTCAAACCACGAGCTTTACGGTGAAGGAAAACATCGAGAGGAAACCTGCATACGTCTGAGACGAAATTCAAAGGCGTATGTATAGTTGTGCTTGAGTAACGGCGATGGACTCGCCATCTGTCACGTTGGCACCTAATATACCTCTGGCGGAAAGTGGGTGTGTGGGTATTACCTTTACATCTCTGCCTACCCCTTCGGAGACCCTTGTGGGAAGGCGTGAGGATATATATATAATTAATTGTAATTTTGTAAGCCACTAAAGTGGGCAAACTAGCATACGGACCGCCTATGGACGCTATCATTTACGTTGCCAACCCTACAAGAATCCTCTCTAATGAGTATGTAAAGTCTTGAATGGGAGTGATAGAGTCGACACTAATCACGTTTGCATTTATACATATACGTCCGCAATGTGGGTGCTATTACACCACTGCCTTACTTTTAAGGCCCTAACAGGAATGAGTAAAGTAAAAAGACACAATAATAAAATACGATATACATATTGTTATACTGTTGAACGAAACTGCTTTCATTTTACAAGGCTTAAAAAAGCACTATCAACTACTACGAAAATGCATGCAATATTATATAAAGAAAAAATACTTTAAGTTAAGAACACACACGCATACACATGTACACAAACACACACACACAAGCTCAACTTATTTTGTATTCAGTTTTATTTTTATTGTACAAAACTATGTAAAACAAATCGGCCGGAAGAGCGTTGACAACCTGCTCCAGGTATTACTTACTTACTAGGATTATTATCACTAAATGATTGCTATGTAACATTTGTTAATGAAAATAATACATTTTTATTTTATTTTATTTTTTAATCTGCAACCGCAAGTATCAAGCCTAACCGATCCCTAAACACCATGAAAGAGTTATACAGAGGCTACGCTACGTGGATAAGTCATTAACTAATACAAATAAATTAGATTTTCGCAAAAAATGGTCGATCGGGCCGCGGACAGTAATACATCCCGAGGGACTGTGATGTAGCGCTGCACGGGTTGTATACAGGCTGTTTATCACTCGAATGAGTAACCGGGTACTCTTCGCAATAGTTTCGGTATAAATATGTAACAATTTTAGATAGCCGTGGTGGGCGGATGGTTTCAGTAGTCGCCTGCAACGCAAATATTACATATTCGAATCCCGACTGTACCGATGAGTTTTCTGAACTAAAGTGCATCGCATGTCATCACGAGCATTAAGGTGGAGGAAAACATCGAGAGGAAACCCGCATACGTCTGAGAAGCAATTTAAAGACTAAGAGCTTACGAACTTGATGTCTGTTACGTAGACACCAAAATAACAAGGGGAAACATTAATTGAGAAAAAATTCAAAGACTTATGTATATAACAATTGTGCTGACATTTGCACCTAAATATACCTTCGTTGAATACTGGGTGTGATAAAATATCTGCCTACCTTATTTAGGACAATTGTAGAATGGCAAACAAGGTAAATACATTTTAGATTATTATTATTGTTGTCTAACTTGTCTAATTTGAAGTTGGCAACACAATTCAGGCAATCCTTTGTTTCCGCACATTTCGTAACAAGACCCATTTATTTAATTTCAAACGTATGTAACGGTAAATAGGAATCCAACAGAGTGGCGTTTTAATTAACCGGATAAAGTTGGTGAAATGTTCAGGCAGTGTTTTCACGAAAACTTTCATGTTTTCACAACATTCACTATGTTATAAATGGGAAATTTAATACTGCCTGGATGTATTCATATTCAGTCTGTAATGTTCGTTTTCCAGTGTTTTCTTGTTTGCAATTTAGTTACACTATTTAAAAATAAATTATGAACGGAAAATGAAAACTAAAAATGAAGCAGAGTAATTTAAATTAAATTGTTTTAATGAAGGGACTGATAAGTACGCATGAACTCGAAGAGATCAGTATGTATAGAGGGAATTGGCGCTCTACTCTCTTCGCTGACCACTTGAGGTTTCCTTCTTTAAATATTACAATAAACATTACGAGCTCTACGGTGAAGTAATACATCGTGGAGAAACTTGCATACGTTTGAGAAGAAATTCAAATTTGTAATGCGCTTTTCATATGATGATGGTGATGGTCACACCATCTGCCACGTCAGTTAAATGTATCGAGCGAAAAGAGGGAGGTTACCCCATTGGAAACCTTTTTGAGAAGTCATCGAGATATATCTTCTTGAACGGTCGTTTTTTGTTAGATAGCGCCTGGATTTATCCGGTTTCTAACCAGTTTATTGAATCAGCATGTATACAATCAGTCCGCAATGGCACAGTGAAGCTTTTCCGCAATCTAATTATTCTAAGAGCTTTTCTCTTTTCGCTTATATCGTCTACATTAGTAGTATGGTCTAAAATTGGACCAGGCGCGATTCTGTTATAAGCGAGAATAAGGTACGTGAAGGAAATCTTACTCTACCACTCTTTAAAAAAGGAACCAATAATAAAAAAGAAAACCACAGAGTTTGTTTCTTCTTGGTAACTATGGTAGCTCTTATTCTACACATATTTATGAAGTTCAATGTCCCCTGTATTTTTCCGCTGTCAAAATTATTCTAATTCAAACATCGAGATGAAACCTGAATACGTGCATCTGTCACGTTGGCATTTAAATATATGTCAGGCGAAAAGTGGGTGTGTAGGTACTACATACCGCCGCCTACCCTTTTGGTAACGCTTGGGGAAGGAGTGAACATATCTATAGAATGATATGCCTAGCTTAGTGTCAGTAGATTCCCTAAATAGATGGCGAGACCGACTCTCAAGCACGACTATACATTCGTATTTTAATGTCTTCTCTAAAGCCTGGTCTAGACGAGTGTAACGTGAAATGTAAGATTACGTGTAATGTAACACGAATTCTACGTGTGGACGTCACTACGAGCATTACATGTAACGCTCGCGCGGCGCTCGGTGTTGATCCATCGGCTGTCGGTTTTTCGCGCGAACACAAAGGCGCTCGCAGTGCTCGTTTGCTTTGAGTTCGTGTGCCGTCCACACTGTTGACGCTAACTTACACGTATTCTTACATTTCACGTTACACTCGTCTGGACCCAGCTTAATAAGCAGACCGCTGGCTTGCACGGAGGTCACGTTACACCCATCTACGTGGGCCCCGTTATTTTTTAAACATACGGCCGTTCGAAACCCGGCGGCTCGGGTTTCACAAAAACATTTATTAAGTGTTTTTTTATAAGTTTTCGACTACGGTGTCGAATAAGACACGCTGAACACGGAGATAGCGCGTTTGTGGGCACCTTTGTGTTTAAACAATTATAACTCAATAATTAAAGCGATGTCATAGGGTTTATATTTTAAATTACAATTTTTACACTATGTTTTTATTAGGATTAGGATAAAACATTAAACCATATACCTGCTCATACTAAATAATTTACTTACATACCTTTAGGCCCAAATATCAGCCGACACGAGCCGTAATAGTAGGTAAACTTTACAAGTGGTACATATGCGAAAATACCAAAGTTAGGCTTGCAAAAAAAATTACACAACATGTGAAGACTAAATATTCTCACGATTTAAACAAAATACATATCGATAGCACTTACCATTACTGCCAAAAACAAATAATTCGTGCACCTTCACACTTTACACTTGCACTTTCACTAACACTTTTCTTTTCACTTACCGCACAATAAAATAATTCAGTACTAATAAACCAATTATTAAGCATTATATTCCGTTAAACACACTTTCTAACAAGGTATAACACTTCTTTCGTTCTATTTAATTGGATTAATAGATTGGATTTTAAATCTGAACCGAAATAAGACCACGTGCGCACTGACTTTTTCACAACTACCTACTTTCAACCATTTTTTTCTCTACTTTAATTTCTATAACGCACCTGTCATTTGGTATCGTTCATAGTTCAAAGATAATTTAACAAGGAAGACGCACAGATAAACTCAAAAGCGACTAAAACATTCCCACTAGCGCCAGTATCCATAAAAGTATTGACCGGCATGCCAAATTGCGTCAACTGAGACTTGACACGAGCGATTATGGTGTAATGAATATTATTTATTTATTTAATATTTTGCAACAGTGGTAAATAGAATGTCTTGTCAAATTTTTGTCACGAGCAGTACAGCCTCTCGATGTTTTTAAGTACGAGTACATAACATTGGTAAGTACATTATTATAGACCTTTTTAAAATGCAGAAAAGTTACATTAGGAACCACACGATCAAATATCCTATCACTTAATCCGCACGGCAACCCAGTGACGCGCTGTTCGGTAATTTGTACCCCCAGACAAGGGTGGACAGTAAGCGGTCACTAATTATTTTAATTTAGCACTATCATCTAATAATAGAATTAATAATACGATAGGGATGTACGAATGAGTTTGGTAAGAAATCTGCAAACGATAATTGTTCATAATACAAGCTTATAGCATTACTATTGTGCTAGAGGACATATACATATTGATGATAGTGCCATCCACGATGACGCGCCCCACCAATTTCCTAATCGAGGGGTCACGGGATGCGGGGAGTATGACCCGAGTGTATTATTTATTCATAGGTAATCAGTGTGTCCGATAATACTCAACATTAGTGGAAAGTTGCACACTTACATAAGGAAGAATAGTGGGGCGCGTCTTCGTGGGTGGCACTATATATACATAGGTATAAAAAATTATGATACATACGAAGAGCCGCGGTGGTCGAATGGTTCTAGCTGTTGCCCGCAACGCAAAGATTGCAAGTTCTTACTGGACTGTACCGATGAGCCTTTTTTTTTATCCCACATCGGTGGCAAACAAGCCTTTCTGAACTTAAGAGTTATAGTGTCTAATCACACTGCGCGTCTTGAAGAAAAACATTAGTCACATCACGAGCTTTAAAGTTAAGGAAAATATCGATAGGAAACCTGCATGCGTTTGACAAGTTATTCAGAGGCGTACGTAATAGTCGTGCTTGGGAAACGGCGATGGACTCGCCATCTATCAGCCACCTCATATCGCCTGTTTTGTTTCCATATACATACGAGAATGCTTTACATGATTGACAAACAAGTACCCTAAAATTTTCAATTGCCATATTGGCAGCACTGGTATAATTAAGTGATGCTACCGTATCGCGTGCCATAGCTTAATAATAATTGGCCTAACAATATGGGAATTTAAAAACCTAATGAATCACGAGAATGCTTTCAAATGTTTGACTTGTGTTTGCTGACATTTAATTGAGTGTTTATTAAACGTTCTAAGAATCATACGCTCGACCTTCTCCTCTACATGCTTTTCCATATATCCTCACGCCTTCCCATAAGGGTCCTCGAAGGGGTGGGCAGAGGTATATAGGTAATACCCAAACACCGCCAGAGATATATTAGGTGCTAACGTGATAGATGGCGAGTCCATCGCCGTTACTCAAGCACGACTATACATACGCCTTTGAATTGCTTCTCAGACCTATGCAGGTTTCCTCTCGATGTTTTCCTTCACCGTAAAGCTCATGGTGTGACTAATCACTGTAGATAAGTTCAGATAAACTCATTGGTACAGTCGGGATTCGACATTGCGATCTTTGTGTCGCAGGCAACTGCTCAAACCACTCGGCCACCACGGCTTTCAGCTTTTGCATAAGGGTAAAATTTCTTGCCAGTGGCAAAATTTCTTCATCAATAAACTTGAATGTGGACGAAGCGAAAGAGGTATGTAATAATGTATCTAGAGGAAACTGGCGCTCTATTACTCTCTGCCTACCCGTTAGGGACTCGGCGTGATGATATATGTATGTATAAACTTAAGACACAAATTTGACATTTAAGCAACATTTCAGATACGTCTTTCTTCTCAAACGTATTCAGGTTTCCATTCCATTCCATTCTATGCTCCCAGGTTACATGCTAAAATTCTTAATAACTCAATGACCACTGTATAATGTCAATGAATACAGACCACTGAAATAAGGAAGGGTCACTGAGTTTGCCATTTTCTTGTCTCATCTAATCTAGATAGATTAATTGGTTGAAAATAATTAATAACTGACATTGTTCTCACTACATCAGCTAATACATTAATGACACCCTCACCTTTTGTACTTGTTTGATCAATACTTAACCAAAATATTTTAAAGGGAATCCATTAACATGATATTTCATTTTGAAATCTATTCCTTTGCATTAAGGATTAAGATGTAAAATAAAGCATAACTTCAAACGAATCAACATTATTGCAGAGCTACAATTCCGTCATACGTGGCAGCTGTCAGTTTGACATTTGTCACGTGATCTGTTTAATTAATGTGACCATTATAAAAATTTGTCCGTCCTCCCATGTGTAATTATTGAATTAAAAAGGTATTTGTGTAAAGAGGTCCGTAATGGACAATAGATTGTTTTGTTACTGCCCTCCCTGTAATAGTTTTTTGTGATATTATCTTTCAAAACGTTGTTTATGACTTGTACATTCAATTTTCATATTGTTTTGATACACCGCCACTGACACCACAATTAATAATAATAATAATAAATAAATACCTGGGACAATTCCACACAAATTGACCTAGTCCCAAATTAAGCAAAGCTTGTGTTATGGTAACTACACAACGATATATTTACTTATATAGATAGATATATACTTAAATACATAGGACATCCAAGACTAAGGTACAAATATTCGTGGTCATCACACAAATATCTGCCCTCAACGGGATTCGAACCCGCGACCTCAAGTTTCGCAGTCAGGAGCTCTAACCACTAGACCAGACGGCCGTCTGGTTTAGATGTTAGTTAAATTAATTGAAAAGTGTTGTAAATTCCTTTAAGGTGTACAGGTTATCACATAACAGTTCTTTTGCCGCCAACGCACCGGTCCAATAAGATTTGCGGCAGATTATTCAATAATAGTAATTATTATTACACAAGCCGTGAAAAGTGACGTTGGTGTCATGGATTATACAGTAAATGCTTGCCATTTTAAATTAGGTATTCAACTAGGTTATTAATCAATTAATTAATTCTTTATTTGAAAACGTTATTATTATTAGCTGTACCTAAAATATTGTTCCTTAAACAAAGTAAATCTCTCGTACAAGTCCGCATCACGCTTGCTTGTTCTCCAAACAGCGGACAAAGAACTGATAATGCCTGTGTTTGATCTCCGGCAACAAGTCCTAATTGCGTTTGTTTTACGTGACTGAAAATAGCTGAAAATGAAATGGGAATGTTTGCGAAATACTCGTCCGACGGGACAAAATGTTTGAAGGGAATAATAGTTGACGGAATCAATTTAGTTTGCAAGATTTTTTAACACGCTTTTATTAGCTTGGGTTGTATCTATGTATGTATGTAACGGAATCTTTGAGCTTAATTTTCACCAGTTTCCAGAAGTCTGATTAATTTGAAACTTTGCATACGTATCAAGGACCGATGACAATACACTAATAACTAAAAAGTAGAAAATAAATAATAGTTAAAAAAAAACAAAAAAAACACGCTTTTTATAGAAAACCGAACTAAAAAAAAGAAAATAAATTTCGATAATATCTTAAAAAGCGTGGGGTGCTTTTTAAGATATTATCGAAATGATAATCACTCTACTCATATCTGTCAATACAATATTTATAACTATTGACACCATGCACACCACGCTTTTTAAGATATTATCGAAATTTATTTTCTATTTTTTAGTTCGGTTTTCTATAAAAAGCGTGTTTTTTAGTTTTTTTTAACTATTATTTTTCGAGAACAATGTTACATAATATTTTCTTAACACCGCGTCCGTTACTGACTAGACACACTAATCTCAATCTATATCTATACTAATATTATAAAGAGGAAAGATTTGTATGTAAGTATGTTTGTAAGGAATTGGTTCAAAAAGTACTACACCGATTTTAAAATCTTTCACCATTTGAATGCTACATTATCCCTGATTAATATAGGCAATTTTAATTGCCAGAAAAAAAATGTATGCCAATATTAAAAAAAAAAATGTCCACCCGTGCGAAGCCGGGACGGGCCGCACGGCACAGTAAAGTATAAATTAGACCAAGTAATATTTGAAGCAACACGTGAAGCACACATCCAATTGAACAGATGTTCTGACGTTTATTGTACGAAAATTAATCCCAAATACATTTGTCGAAAGGACGAACCTAATCCCTCTTTTCAACTTGTCAGTAGAAACCACTCATGCGCACCGCATTCCCAAATCAAAATTTGTCGGCGCTTCAACTTAAAGCGGTTTTGTGCTTAATTGTTGCAATTTCGATAAAGTGGATTCGTCTTACAGCACAAAGTAGGTACATTTTTATCACAAAATAACGGTTAGGTATTTTTTTACTTTGAGTAACATTTCTGTAGAGTCCCTTACCATATTCACGTAGAGTAGAGGAGCCCGTTCACTCTAAGATTTACAGACATCTACACTGCTTTATTGAATTTCAACAATCTTTAAATTCTTGTAGTTATAAGTACCTACTCTTCTTGAACGCTCAAGTCAAGTCCTTAGTCAATCGATAAAATATCTAAAAAGTAATAGCAAAAAAGTTTATTTTACTTTTAGCAAAGTTTTCTAGTGTACATTACAAAATGTAGTGTTACCCATAATTTCATACAAAATGTGCAAACAACTAATGCCATAAAAGCGCTTGAAGCGCTCGATTCAACTGAACTGAACTTGCACTGCAATATAAAAGTTTTTCGCTTCAAAACACTTACATAATAGATATCATCTGATTGACACTTACTTGTGGCAAGTGTTAAAATTGTACCAGTAATAGTTTGGGGTGGTTTTTTATTTGTGCCACATTATTGGAATCATTTCAACCTACCCTACTTAAGTGGAACCAAATAAGTGTTTGGAAGTAAAGTACATTGATTAAGTGCACTACAAGCTTGAAAAAAACATCACACAAATTACCTTTATTATAATATAACCATACATTTAATTTATTGACATTTAATAACATTGATCAAGAATACAACCACCCTTTAAAAACATATACCTAGCCATTGATATTTTGCAAATTGCAGCTGATATTTTGTGGTAATACGTGAAAACTATAAAAATATATAATCCTAAAGTTGACACGAAAATTATTAGGGAAAAAAGTTGATACAATTATTTTTAGTACCTAAGGCAGCTTGGATTTTGAACGGGAAATTCATACCTACGCATACTACATAGGGAAAAGAAGGCTAAGCATTAAAAACAGTTAAATAAACTTGTATAATAACAGAATGAGGATTTAATGTTTTATAGCTCAATGAGGATAACTGACAGCATCAATTGAAATAATATTATTCATTCGCATATTTTACGAGCGTTTCTTACGAATTAATCTTAGGATTCATGTCTTATGTGCAATTAATTTGAGAATTTTTGGATATGGTACAAGTGAAAAGAGTAGAAGAAGGTTCTGTTGTGTTGTGAATAAATATTATTTTATCGATCACATTAAAGCGTGGGAGCTATGAGGTATGAGATCAACAAAGCAAAAATCAGAACGCATACATTTCTCAGAAAAGCAGTGATTAATCACATCACAAGCTTTACGGCCGAACACAGTATTATGATGCCATCTACCACGCTAGCATCAAAATAAATGTCCGGAGACAAGCGCGTATTGTTATACCTTTGCATACCCTTTCGCTTAAATATAAATATACATGTAGAGGTATGTAAGTCTAGAGACAACTGGCGCTCTATACTCTCTGCCTACCCCGTTAGGGACTTGGCGTGATGATATGTATGTATGTATGTATAAATATACATAGGACAAATAAATTAAGTATAAATAAAATAAATGTATCTTAATAAAAATCTTATAATTAAATTAATCGTATTTGTAATTAGACTGTAAGGATGTTAATAAAATTGTGGATAAATCTTATCTTACTAATATTATAAATGTGAAAGTTTGTAAGTTTGGATGTTTGATTGTTTCTTTCACGGCCTAACGGCTGAACCGATTTGGCTGAATGTTGAAATGGTGATAGCTTATAGGTACATAGGAATAGGACATAGGCTTTTTTATCCTGAAAAATTCAAAGTTCTTATATTATAATGTATGATACTGTTTCACGGCATAGCGGCTGAACCGATACTAGCAGGAAAATTTCCAAAGCTACTTTTTCGAACTCCACGCGGGCGAAGCCGCGGGCATAAGCTAGTAAATACACAATTGACGAGGGTGACATCGCCGAGCGCAACAAGTAATATACAAGAGAAGATCTGTCATTACTTAAAATAATGTACGTAATTGTATTGAAATTTGTATCTATTACAGTGGGTTTTAAGTACTAGAATATTTCCGCCAAACAACAGTAGCTTGAAACACGATAATAAAGCGAGCCAAAGACGACCGCATCGCAAAACTTAACTGGAAGCGATCTCAAATCCTCAGGTTATGAGTCAACTGGGCAATATATGCTTCGAAATTTAACTTCAAAGACAATATAATAATGTAGAGGAGACAACGGTTTCAAATGGCTGTTGTTTGACTTTCAGCATTAGATGTTATTGCTAATATTGTTCGCTGGCTAACTACGAGGTATTGTTACGACGTGAAAGCTAATTATATTATATGACTTAGTTTGTGGTTCTATACACAATTTTTATAGCATTGTATCCCAAAAAGTCAGTTATAAGCTTTTAAAAATTGTATGAGCATTTATATACTTTGCCGTGGTGGCCGAGTGGTTCGTGTAATTTGCGACACAAAGATCGCAAGTTCGATTACCGACTGTACCAATGAGTTTTTTGAACCAGTGATTAGTTACACCCGTGCTTTACGGGACGGAAAATATCAAGAGGAAACCTGCATACGTCTGAAAAGCAATTCAAAGGCGTATGAATAGTCGTGCTTGAATAACGGCGATGAACTCGCCATCTATCACGTTGGTACCTAAAATATATCTCTGGCGGATAGTGTATAGTGTAAGAGAAAAGTAATTTTGCAGGGCAGCATGTATAGAAGGACAAGATACCAGTTTTATTCTCATTCAAAGTTTTATTGGTAATTAATTCTTTCAAGAATACTTTCAAGAAGCAACGTTTCCATGAGAGACATGTTAACGCTTGCTTGATCTTTGTCAAGAAAAGGATTGAACTTATAATTGAATTTCTGTTAACTACTCCCCACTGAGTGTTGAGACTTGGTCATAACTTGATCGCACTTACCAGTCCTTTGTCCAGCAACATTGTATGAATACCTATTTATTACTTTTTATTATTATTTCTTCACACCTTCCCACAAGGGTCCCTGAAAGGGTAGGCAGACGTTTGTCCACTTTCCGCCAGAGATATATATTAGGTGCCAACGTCACAGATGGCGAGTCCACCGTCGTTACTCAAGCATATGCCTTTGAATAGCTTCTCAGACGTATGCAGGTTTCATCTCGATGTTTTCACCTTCAACCCGTATTTTCACTTCACCGTAAAGCTCGTGGTGTGACTAATCACTGTACTTAAGTTTAATTGGATTTAAAATAAGGTTATTTCTGCATAATAAGTTCCGTAAATTACATAAGCGCAGTTTATATAATCCTCACAGTTGAAATGTTCAGAAAAACTCATTGGTACAGTCGGGATTCGAACTTGTAATCTTTCTGTTGCAACTCAAACTCTCGGCCACTACGGCAAGCACCATGGAAAATTAGATTATGGTGCTTATATCGTCAAATCGGATGCCTTATATATCGGGATATCCACGTTTAGGGATTTACATATAGAGAAGGCGTCAATGATTTATGTGATGCTGCGTGGACCGATAAAGCGTGATACGTCCGTAATGTATAGTGGGATTGGTGATGGAATCACGATCAGTTATGGATGAAGGTGACTCAGGATCTGCAGCTAAACTTACATATATTATTTTCATATATAAGATTGCACGTCAGTGAGTTTTTCTGAACTTTAGAACCGTGATTAATCACACCACGAGCTTTTCTTCTTCACGAGGTGAAGAACATCGAGAGTAACTTGCGAGTTTGAGAAGAAATTCAAAGACGTATATATAGTAGTGTTTTTGACACAGCGATGGACTCGCTGTCTATCTCGAGCGACTAAAATATACATCTAGCAAAAAGTGAGTGTGTGGGTGCTAACCTCTGCCTACCCCTTCGGGACTCCTGGGTAGGCTTGAAGAATATTAATAGGTATTATAAAAAAAATCATGCGTACAGAAAAAATACGACTCTCTTGCAAGAAATCCTGTAATACTTCATATCTAATCCACGAGAAGCCATTTGTCATCGTAAGACAAAAAAACCACAAAAGTTACTGCTTTATCGATAAGGGCAGTGTATTTATTTTTTCCTATTTCAAATAGGTTACTGTATTATTTATATAGAGATAATACCATTTGATTTATTTCTTGATATAACTCTCTGATTTATTTAAGTGGGAGGCTTGAATTCGTAAGTAACCGATCCAGATTCTTATTAGAAAACATGTGCTTAAAATGTCACGGCCTGGTTGGCGAATAGTCGGTTATCTTGTTAGTGAAACTAAATGGTCGCTGGTTCGATTCCCGCCGGCGGCAAATAATTGCGTGTTGAGCATAATATTTTGTTAATTTTCTGAATCGCATATAAACAAAAAGTATTGTATTATATTAATTTAAACCTAGATGATATTTTTTTCTTTTACGATTTTCTATAAAATTCCTCTTACAAGAGACGACTTCATCGGCGAGCATATTTGAAGAAACTGTTGCATGTGGATGAAACGTCTGATAATCTGCCGAAAACTGGCGCTCTTCTCTCTCTGACCACCTCGTGACGGACTTGACAAGATGAACAAGAAAATCTTAACTAAAAGTAATATACAGCCCTAGTTGTAATAAAAGCATTGGAATGTCCCACGTGACACCTTCATGTCGGTATTTCAATTAGAGATGTTCGTCTTGTAGATAGACGCAGCACTTTAATTAAAATCGTAAACATTTCGCCCTGTTTGGTCAAGAGATATATTTGCTCCTGAATCCATGGAAATAATGCTACGGATTAGGGAAAATGTTTGTACAAAAGGTTTAGTGCGGCAATAGAATTTTCTAATAATGTGATTTACTCACCAATCATTTCTTCACGCGTTTCCACAATGGTCCCCGAAGGGGTAGGCAGAGGCGTGTAAGTAGTATCCACACACTCACTTTCCACCAGAGATATATTTAAGATGCTTAATACTCAAGCACGACTATACATACGCCTTTGAATTTCTTCTCAAACGTATGCATTCATTTACCGTAAAGCTCGTAGTGTGACTAATGACTGTACTTTAGTTCAGAAAAACTCATTGGTGCAGTCGGCATTCGAACTTGCAAACTGTGTTGTGATCAGCTCGAACCAATCGGCCCCCACGGCTTTTCAGCAGTGGGATATCACGCGAAGACACTGACGTGGTAGGCGAAGGAAGTAGATCGTTATATATCATTCGATTTACAGAAATTTCGAAAAATCCGATAAAATATAATAATAATAATAAATACCAGGGACAATTCCACACAAATTGACCTAGTCCCAAATTAAGCAAAGCTTGTGTTATGGTAACTAGTCAACGATATATTTACTTATATAGAGAGATATATACATAAGTACGTAGGACATCCAAGACCAAGGTACAAATATTCGTGTTCATCACACAAATATCTGCCCTCAGCGGGATTCGAACCCGCGACCTCAAGTTTCGCAGTCAGGAGCTCTAACCACTAGACCAGACGGTCGAATATAACTCCAACGCTCGAAGCGTCACTCATTTGTTTGTCCATTTCGAAACTACTTAAACACATACATATCAGCACGTTTAGTATCATGTATTACAGACAGAGTTAGGTCAACAATAAAATGCATCTAAACTTCTAACTACATATTTACTAACAAAGAAAATTCCCATTTGTTATACATTATTCTTTAGCAAGCAAATGTATAACCTTAAAAAATTATAGTTAAAAAAACTAAAAAACACGCTTTTTATAGAAAACCGAACTAAAAAATAGAAAATAAATTTCGATAATATCTTAAAAAGCGTGGGGTGCATGGTGTCAATAGTTATAAATATTTTATTGACAGATATTAGTAGAGTGATTATAATTTCGGTAATATCTTAAAAAGCACCCCACGCTTTTTAAGATATTATCGAAATTTATTTTTTATTTTTTAGTTCGGTTTTCTATAAAAAGCGTGTTTTTTAGTTTTTTTTAACTATTATTTATTTTCTACTTTTTAGTTATTAGTGTATTGTCATCGGTCCTCGATAAGTCTACAAAGTTTGAACGAAATCTGGCCGTTTAAAGTGGGTCAAAATCGAGCTCAAAGAAGTCGGTTACATACATACATACATACAGGTGAAGCTAATATAAAGCGTGTAATGAACTAATAACATCTACGGTCAAATGAACAACGTTAATAATACTCGAATGAAAAAAAATACCACACTAAGTTATACCTATGCATCGTCGAAGCACCGTGACTCACCGCTACACTAGATGTTTAGTGATGCGCCTGCTAAAGGTAAATGATCGATCGCATGATTAAATATTTAAAACAAACAAACACTTCTTTATTTAAATTATTACAATTTTAATTTTTACGAGTACCTAGTTGCTTGCAACACAAAGATTGCACGTTCGAATCCCGTTATACAAATGAGTTTTTCTGATCTTAAGTACAGTGATTAGTTACACCACGAGGATTACGGTGAAGGAAAACATCGATACATCGATCGTATCATGAAACCTGCATACGTTTGAAAATAAATTCAATGGCGTATGTATAGTCGTGCTTGAGAAACGGCGATGGACTCGACATCTGTCACGTTGACACCTAATTATATATCTGGCGGAAAGTGGTTACAAAGGTACATTTACAAGTACTAAACCTTCACTCGTGTCTTTTACTCATTCAAATTCAGCTATAATCATTCATTCTAGTCGTTCAATTATTCAGTCCAATAAATATTCTTATTAGATTATAGTATTGCAAGCGTCCATAGGCCTCGGTAACCTTTTACTATAAAACACACCGAATGATTGTAAGCCAGCTATATGCTTTAAATAAAAAAATAACTTGAAGCCAATATATATCCCCACATAGCACAGCACCCTATTCCACCGATGATATATTTAGGTGCCAATGTGACAGTTGGCGAGTCCGCCACCAGATTTTAAGCACTACTATATAATAAATAATTATGTACATACGTTTTTCAATGGAAGCTTCCTCACTTTTTATTATGTGTTTTAAAATTATTTGAATACATGTGCTTAGGTATAGTAAGATATAAGGTAGTATGTACTTATATAGCGCAAATGCTTAGGCTGTGGAATGAGCTCCCAGAGGTGATGAGGATATCCTTGGAGAGTACAGTCTGGAGTTCTTTGAGGTGTAAAAAATCCTGCAGGGTCGCCAAAGTGCGAGCGATACCCCTGGTGTTGCAAGCGTTCATAGGCTGCGGTAACCGCTTGCCATGAGTTGGGGACCGTATGCTTATTTGCCACCCATGTGATATAAAAATATATAAATCCTATTGTTATTGTATGCATTATGTATTATCTAGGGGTTAATTAAAATCTAGGGATATCTAGGGTAAACTAACCTAGATATCCCCCAGAATTTACAAAATGGATTTCTCCTAGCAAGCTCTGAAAATATTCTGAGGGTTCGCAACGTTCAAACTCTTACTGTTGCAAGCGCCAGTAGGTGGCAGTAACCACCTACATTCAGGCAAACCGCAGACCTATTTGCCACTATAGAGGTAGGTATGAAAAAAAAACAGTTAAATATCTGTTGTAGAAAGTAAATTCCTCAGCATACGTCAAAAGAATATCAGGTATATTATTAGGTGTTTATGTAATTACAAACACACCCGTGTTTTGTAAGCAAAGGGGCTCAATTACTTAATAGAACCTTTTACTTCCTACTAAATAGCATGCAATTTTTCTCTAGCATATTTAGATTGTCAATTGGAGTAATGATGTCGGAAAAAAATATTTCCCTCTTTGTTTATTTAGCTCGTGTTAGTTATTAAACATAATAAAATGGCTTAGGTTCGATTCAAAGGATATTTCAGAGATTTATAGTTATGTATATAACAAGCGTATATATCAAAAAGAGACAAAAATGCATCGAAAACGTGTACCTCACCACTAAGAATTTTATTTCCATACATCTGTTGAGTTAGAAAAGATATTTAACAAAAAAATATTTGACGCATCCGTCGGAATTTTTTTTTGTCGTTAAAGCGTATTTCATCACGGGAATACAGTCGATAAATAATTCATAATGTTATCGATATCGGCGCGGCGCTAACAGGCGGTAAAGGGTGACCGACGCTGTGTCGCTGCGGTAACAGGGGGCGTTACTATGGGCAGGGCTGGCACTGCCATGTAACATTTTATTAAATTTTTACCGTTTGGTATTCCATATGAACGGAAGGACAATTGCTTTAATGAATAATATTTTTGAAATTTCTAAAGCAAGGAAGCCGTGGTTGCCCTGTGGTTCGAGTAGTTGCCTGCGACACAAAGATCGCAAGTTTGAATCCCGACCCTGCCAATGAGTTTTTCTGAACTTAAGTACAGTGGTTAGTCACACCAGGAGCTTTATGATGAAGGAAAACGTCGAGAGGAAACCTGCATACGTCTGAGAAGCAATTCACAGGCGTATGTAACGGCGTGCTTCAGTAACGGCGATGGACTCGCTCACTGTTGGCACCTAAAATCTTTGGCGGAAAGTGGGTGTGTGGGTACTGCCTATATGGAAGGCGAGAGGATATAAAATTATATTATATAATTGAATTTAATATATTATATAATATGTCTTACATAAACAAATAAATCAATTTTGAATTAAATACAATGATTTCCTCAACAGCCCTGTTACACTGTAGGGTGGCCTGGGGGAAATATGCGACTTGTGTACGAGGCTCTATTGTCCACGCTAAGAGACGATATATCAACGTAGAATATCAATGCAGGAGCATCACTCGCCGGCTTATTGGGCATAATTTGGGAATTGTTTCATACTTGATGGTGCTATTATGAAGATGTATGGTACGTATTTAAGTTGTACTAACTATGGCCTGCGGTTTCACCTGCGTAAAATGTTATTTCCTTCGTTTTATTTTCTCATATATCATCATCACCATATCATCACGCCGAGTCTCTAACGGGGTAGGCAGAGAGTATAGAGCGCCAGTTCTCTCTAGACTTACATACCTCTTTCGCTTCGTCCACATTCATTAGTCTCTTCATATATCGTCTGTTTCGAGTACTCTTGAAGTTCCCGTCCTTAAGCGTCCGATCGATTTGATCCAGGTAGTTGGAACGTGGTCTTCCTCTGCCTCATCTTGCACACAATTTGCTTTTCACATACATTGAATTCAACATATCTACTGTACATATATCTAATACATCTATTTTGTTTCAAATTTCATTCAATTCCATTCAGCGTTATGCTCCGTTCCGTAATTCCGTTCAGGTTATGCCATACCTTTCTTAAGAGAGGTAGGGCATAACGGGTTTCCCGTTCGAATTTGGAGCTGCCCGACTGGGGCAGGACCTCCACCTTATAGAAGTCCGTAGCCAAATAACACATTTTTTTGTGTTGTGTTCCTACGCAGTGAATAAGGTTTCCAGAAATGAGCTCCTTGGGGAGGGGGGAGGCTTGTTACATTGTGTTGGAAGCAGAGGGATTAAAACCATTATGCCGCCAACACACTGTAACTCTCCGAACACAGAGTGGCAACGCGCAAGTGATACTTCGGTATCGTGAGCGTAAATAGGCTACGGTAACCGCTTCCCATCAGGTGGGCCGTATGCTTGTTTGCCACTCTTGTTGTATAAAAAAAAATCGTTCTGGCATGAATAACAAACAACTTCAAACTTTCTCATTTTGTAATATTTAGAAGTCGCCCGTTGGTACATTTCGATCCGTTACAAACCAAACATGACAATGAAAGTACAAAAGCGCACCTGTGTTTAATCTTCACATATAAATAAATAGATTTTTGACACAAATTACAGATATTAGACTATGCGGGGTTAAAGGTGATCAGATAAATTCTGGTCACGAGATGTCGAAGGTCAGATTAGGGTTGAACAATGGGGTATTGCTCACCGCTGGTAGGCATAAATATATATATATATATGAAGTAGAGATCTTGATAAAGGTTTGTGGTTTTCATAGTTTTATTAGTGAGTCAAATTAATGAATAAACGTATAATTATACACAATATTTACAAAGAACAGTTGAAACTAACTACTTACAGATAAAATATTTGTCCCAAATCGGTATCCCGAGGCAACGTGCCAAGAAGACTAGCGGCATTGCCACGCTGGATAGCAATGCTGATTCTCTGAGCGAGATATGTTCCAGCCCGTCTGTCACGAGAGGTCTCGACTAGACGGCGCGAGACCTCTTTAAATAGATGGTGAACCTCAGGACCCCAAGGCCCCAGACCGCAAATGCAGCAAATATGTAACCTGACCCGAGACAGGCATACTTGCGGCCCTTGAGGCACTCCTGCTGAGCAGCAGCGGCGCCGGCCGCCACCGATGTGTCAGGAAGATGGGAAGGAGCCAGTGTATCGACACACGTAGCGTCCCACACTAATGGCCGACCCATCCATCCATTTACGTATAATTATTACTGTTTCCGATACAATCACCTTCAGTTCATAAAAAAATTTATTACTTATATATTTTAAAGTGTACTTATATGATGTGGCGAGTCTATGACGTGATACGTTTAATGATTAGCTTCAGCTGTGAAGGCGAAGCAATATTTACCTGAAGTAAAAAAAATTACTTCAGGTAAATATTCACAAGCATCAACTTATATGCGGAGTTTGATGATTACTTGAACTACTAGCTAGCTCAAAAGGCAATGTGTTACTCTCTTATATCTTCACGCCTTCCAACAAGGGTCCCCGAAGGGGTAGGCAGAGGTGTATAGGTACACCGACTGCCAACGTGGCAGATGGCGAGTCCATGGCCGTTACTGGAGCACGACTATACAGACGCCTTTGAATTGCTTCTCAAACGTTGCAGGTTTCCTCTCGATATTTTCTTTCACCTTAAAGCTCGTGGTGTGAAGCTGTACATAAGTTCAGATAAACTCACGGGTCGGGATTCGAACTTGCGATCTTTGTGTCGCATGCAATTACTCGAACCACTCGGCCACCACGGCAAAGTTACTGTTCTCACAATTTCGTACCGCTTAGACATATACTACTTTTAGGACATTATAATATTGAATTAATGGATAATTAAAACGATATTTATTGTTCAATGACAATGCACAAACATTATTTAAACTACGCCATGTTTTAAAAATGTTGCAAATGTGTCTTTGTCTCGTATCGCCTGTCTTTTTATCCCCTACATTTGTAAGTATTATAATAACACGTGTAATCGTTATTATTTATGGTCAATTATGCCCTGGAAACGGACATTCTAAATTATGTAGGGCTATACCTGATGTATATATTTTTAGGGATGGTCATTGGGATTTAGATGTCTTGTGTGAGAACAATAATTCGATGGAGCGGTCAACTAATATGTTTCATTGTTACATGCTACATGTAACTATGAATGGCGAGATGTATATATTTACTAGTTGTCCCGCCCAGCTTCGTTTGGGTGAAAATAAAAGCCAAAGGACCCAGTGGCGCCACCTATCGGGCCCTATTTTGGATCTAAACCATTCTCGAATCCACCTGAAGACTCTTTAAAATTTCTTTAGCATCGGTCCAGCAGTTTAGTGGGAGTTCAGTGAAATACTCACGTTCAGAAGTAATAATATATATAAAGATAAGGTATACTTTATATCATCAAGCCGAATCCCTCACGGGGTAGCCAGAAAGAGTAGAAGGCCAGTTCACTCTTCCTTTCGCTATTTAGCTCTCAATCTCTATCTCAATGTTACATCCATTGCTGGAAGGAATAGTGGCAACAAGATGCATTGCGTTGCTTCTCAATTACAATACCGAAGTATCACTTGCGCGTTGCCACTCTGTGTTCGGAAAGTTGTACTGTGTTGGCAGCATAAAGGGACTAATCCCTCTGCTGCCAACACAATACAACAATCCTCCCCCACCCCAAGGAGCTCATTACTGGAAACCTTATTCACCGCCTAGAAACACAACACAATAAATTGTGTTATTTGGCTACGGACTTCTATAAGGTGGAGGTCCTGCCCCAGTCGGGCAGCTCCAAATTCGAACGGGAAACCCATTATGCCCTACCTCTCTTCAACCTACTACCTACTCTAATACTACCTACTACAACCTACTCTATCATTCATATCTAAATTACACTTTAGTTAAACAATATCTTACTCAAGGACGGGAACGTCAAGAGTACTCGAAACCGACGAGCATGTATGAAGAGACAGCATGCAGTTCTTCTAGAAGGGTGTGAAAAGATTCCTGCAGGGTCGGCAACGCGCGAGTGATACCTCTGGTGTTGCAAGCGTCCATAGGCGGCGGTAACCGCTTACCAGGCGGACCGCATGCTTGTTTGCCACCCAAGTGGTATAAAAAAATGACAGATGTATGTGGACGAAGCGAAAGAGGTAAGTATGTAAGTCTAGAGAGAACTGGCGCTTATTACTCTCTGCCTGCCCCGCTAGGGACTCGGCGTGATGATATGTATGTATGTATGTCTTACTGATAATATAAATGCGAAAGTTTGTTAGTATGGAAGGCTGTTACTCAATCACGCCAAAATGGAATTGAATGAGCGATTATTATCTGGTAGGTTTTGTTCCGAAAACAAATCTATATAAAATTGTACTTACGAAATAGATTTTTACGCAAGGGGCATAGCTACCACAAAATATCCTTCAAAACAATTAAAAAAATTACACTAAAAAAAAAATGAAATCTATAGAAGACACTCCACACCCTTCGCTCAATAGAACAAGTAAAAATTTGTTCTCGTATTTCAACAACATTGTCACTCAAAGGGATATAAGTATCACACGCATAATGGCCGAAAAGAACCGTGTCTTATTTTATAGGACTAGCTAATAAATTCACTAGTTTATTGCCTAGAATTAATGCCCCTACTCATTACCAGGTATTCTTGCACTTGCAAAGTTTGTTTATGGGTCAAGAAAGATTTAATGTGGGAAGGGATGTTCGTGAAAGGGTTATCTTTTGTGTCTTTTATACCTTTGTATAGGATTGAAAGATTACTACAATGTTGCCGTTTCAATACAACTGTATTTAGCACGTACATTTTAGAAATACAAGTAAATATTTGTGCATAAGCTTAATCCCGCGGCAACGTGCCAAGAAGTCTAGCAGCATTGCCATGGTGGATAGCAATGCTGATTCTCGAGCGAGATATTATGTTCCAGCCGGCCAGTAGCGAGAGAACTCGGTTAGAAGATGCTAGGCTTCTTTGAAAAGAGCTTCGCAGTCACATTGTGAAAGTGAGGTTTGTCTAGTTAAAAATCTATTGGCTCAGTGAGATATCCACCCTCAGCTGGAATCGAACCTACGATCGCAAGCATCGCAGTCATAAACTGTCATTAAGTAATTAATGTACAAGACGACTGTGAACTACAAACCCCTAACGGCAAAACTAGATGACAATCGTTCAAAACCTGTATTAAATTAATCAAAGTGTACTTTAAGAACCATTCGCTTATTACCTTGTTTAATAAACATGGCAACATTGTCAATAGAATATGAAACTAGTTCCAAGTTATTATGTATTGCCTTTCATTGGACAAAATTGCGACAACTTTTGTATCATTGAACGGCAAAAACTTGTGACAAGACCAGAAGTACTTTTTAATAACCCTGTATGCGATATGGGAACTGCGAAATAGGGCTGTTTGTTTATAGGTTTATAGTTACTATCGATAATATTATATTATATATAGTTATAATAATAATAATATAATAATAATAATATATCCTCACGCCTTCCCACAGGGGTCCCCGAAGGGGTAGGCTAAGGTAATACCCACACACCCACCTTCCGCCAGAGGTATATTAGGTCTCATTATATATAGTTGGCATGATATTTTGTACTTACATATATTTCGTGATCTTTTATCTATTACATACATACATATCATCACGCCGAGTCCCTAACGGGGTAGGATTAAGGTTATTATTATTGTAACATTTACGAGTATCGACATCAAAACTATCGACACTTAAACTTCATCACTTAGCCCACTTGAAACAGTTACAATTTAATGACCTATATAAAATAATCTATTCATTATTGTATTTGTATTTTATACGAGACTACAATTAATTAAAATAAAATTGCGACTAGGCTGTTAAAAGTTTTATAGATGTGTGAATTTATGCAATAAGATTTTCAAGTTCACGCTGCTATGGTTTCCATATCAAACCTGCTGGTACCAATAAGAATTCATGTTTTTAAGAACTTTACTTACGCTTAGTTATTTTAGGAGCCGTGATGGGCGAGTTAGATGGCAAGGCAAGGTAGATGGCAAGCGTCCTAGAGGACGCAGTCCTACGAGATGGTCGGACCAAATACGATCTTCTCTAGACATCAACTTCCACGTTGCCCTTCATGAAGCTAAGGATCGCAGCAAATGGAGGGAAATCGTGCGGGAGAAACTGATGCAGCGGGGGAGTCACGACCCTCAGTAATGAGGAAAACGACGCGAGGAGGGGAGGATGGGCGAGTGGTTCGAACAGTTGTCTACAACGCAAAGATTGCAAGTTCGAATCTCGACCGTAGCAATGAGTTTTTATGAACTTAGGTACAGTGATTAGTAACACCACGAGCTTTACGGAGAAGTAAAACATCGAGAAGAAATCTGCACACATTTCAGAAGATATTCAAAGGTGCATGTAAAGTCATGCATGAGTAAGGGGTTGTGTGTGAGTACTACCTACACACCTCTGCCTACCCCATCGGGGTTGCCACCCTTGTGGTCGCCTGAGAAAATATATAAATATAAATTGTTATGTATTCTTTAAGCGAAGAATCAGGTGTAATCATTCAACAGATTAACGTTTTGAATTTCAGTAATTCTTTTCATTCATACGCTTCTATTTCTCAATGTAAAAGCTGGCTTTTGTTAACAAATAACAGCTTTAGATTTACATCTTACTTTCGACGGAACATCTTCTCTTTAGCTGAGACTGTAGTTCTTCAGTTGTATGAAAAAAATATGACACGTCCTGCGTCCCGTACTTATCTCAGAGAATTCTGTAATGTTGAGCATATGTGTGCAAGAAGAGGCAGAGGAAGACCACGTTCCAACTACCTGGATCAAATCGATCGGACGCTGAAGGACGGGAACGTCAAGAGTTCTCGAAACCGACGAGCATTTATGAAGAGACTGATGAATGTGGACGAAGCGGAAGAGGTATGTAAGGCTAGAGAGAACTGGCGCTCTTTACTCTCTGCCTACCCCGTTAGGCGTGGTGATATGTATGTATGTATGATATGAGCACATCCAAAATTTCTTAGATAATGTTTAAACACCCCAAGATGAAAACTATTCATAAACAATTTGACACAGTAAAATAGGGTCACCGTAGGACAAAAGCTATCCGTTACACACATTAAGGATCATTCACACTTATACACCTAACAATAATTTCGTTGAGAACAATGCATACACATCATTAGATTTAAAACGGTCAAATAATGACCGTGAATAAATGATATACTCCAGATAGGGCACCAACAAAGGGACCCTACAGTGCAAGGGACCTAAAGATTATTAATTGTGCCGTGACGGAATTGTATCACAATATGTCAGCAGATTGATGTGATATCATTATTTTGTCAAATGAACATTATTGTTGTAGGACTATTCATATTTTTTTTAGGATAGGACAGTTTAAGAGTCTCTGAAGAGCTTGTGTTATTTAGTGACTTAGAAAGATATCGTGCAACTAGCAGTAGCCCGTGATTTCGTTCGAGTGGAGTATAGTTTTATCTCAAGACTATCCACGCCCAGCCATGCTACACCGGTGTAAAGTTTTCAATTATTTGGTCAATTCTGTTTCTGGATTAAACCTTTCTAATGGACTTAGTAATATATATATAAAGATATATATCCATTATATTATATATTATAGTGTCCATTATTATATGTATATATATAGATACATATAATAATGGACACGTTCTTAAACTTGGTAATATATATTTAACTTATCCTACGTAACTCAAGCCACTAAACCAATTTGGGTTAGATTTAGAGGTTAGGCCTATTTTATCGCAAAAATAAACCTTGAAGGGGGTAAAATGAGATGAATCGGAATGTAAGTAGCAACGTAAGTACAATAGAAGCAACTAAATTTTTTCTAACAATAACTGCAGCAGTCAACTACAAATTCACACGCAACTCATTAAATCTGCAAAAAACACAGAAGTGAATCAAAGATTTTATCACAAAATTAATGATGCTCAAATAAATGACTGTCCATCATCGAACAATCGACCTCAGAGCAATGCGAGGACCCTCTCGATTTTTTGTCACTCGATTACCATCTCAACCTGAATCTCTTTGTCTCCATTTAAAAGCCACACAACGCATATTTTGAATTCATTTACGACCTGTGACCTGTAGTAAAAAAAGTTCCATTCAAGAGTCAAACAACTTGGGGATTAAAATATTTGGAACTCGAATGAGTCATCTTTGATCTATAATTTTAACGCGTGAGGTCTTGTACGTGAAGTAAAGTTGACATATCTTTTGCTACATCTTCGTAACCATCATTTTGACAACTGACAGTCATATGGTTTTGTAAACAGAGCTCCTGGATATGCAAATTAATGACACGGGTTTGATTCCTGGCTAAGACGGCCATAGCATTTATATGTTAGGCTGTGTATAAATAAATAATATCTAACACCCTGTAAGGGCACAGCTATGAGGCAACTACTTCTTATTATTTAACCATTATTCTGTGGGTATTCTTTATATTTAATATTATATTTAAATTTTGTTTAATTCCTGTATTTATTAATTAACTATAACGAAGAAATAATTATAATAAAGAGTAAGTATAAACAATCATTTATTGCACATTTAAATTATTATAGAAATTATTTTTGAAGCCGTGGTGGCCGAGTGGTTCGAGCAGTTGCCTGCGACGCAAAGGTCGCAAGTTCGAATCCCGACTGTACCAATGAGTTTTTTTTGAACTTAAGTACAGTGATTAGTCACACCACGAGCTTTACGGTGAAGGAAAACATCGAGAGGAAACCTGCATACGTCTGAGAAGAAATTCAAAGGCGTATGTATAGTCGTGCTTGAGTAACGGCGATGGACTCGCCATCTGTCACGTTGGCACCTAATATACCTCTGGCGGAAAGTGGGTGTGTGGGTATTACCTATACACCTCTGCCTACCCCTTCGGGGACCCTTGTGGGAAGGCGTGAGGATATATTATTATATATAAATTATTTTAATACATTTATATTTTTTGTTGATCTATTATGTCCTATCACAGTTAAATATCTAATTAAACACCTCGGTAAGTGTAAGGTGTAGAAAGAAATTAACATTGATGTACATAATATTAAAAGATACAAATTGTTAATACATATAATATAGAGATTAGTTCCGTTACTAGAAAGAAAATGGCTCATATCGCATTTCCACTGTCTATGCTTGTATCTCACATACTCGAGAAACCGCACTGGACAATAGTCGACCATAACGGGAAATGTCCGTACTTTGGTCGCTTTTCTTGTCATACAAAACTATTTGTTTCATCCCCAAGCTTATTGCTGGTTCAAAAGAACGTAATTTACGACGTACGTGTATGAAGGTAATATTCACTGGGTATTTTAGCGTATACGTATTCTTGTCTGCTTGCTGTCTTTTGTTAGGTTTTTCTGATTTGGCAACATTATGCTAACGCTATAGAATAACAAATATAAGATCGCGGGTTTGATTCCCGCTGGGGGCAGATATTTATGTAATGAACATGAGTATTTATACCTTAGTCTTGGTTTTTTAATGTATTCATGTACATTTATATAACACTAGCTGTCTCGCCCAGCTTTGCTTGGGGTAAGGAAATAAAAGTTGCTATAATACGATCGCAGCACCTCATATTATTGGGTCCAATTGTGAATCTAAACCATTCTCGTATCCTCCTGAAGACACACAGAAAATTTCATTAAAATCGGTCCAGCCGTTTGGGAGGAGTTCAGTGACATACGCACGTACAGAAGAAATATATAAAGATACTAGTTGTCCCGCCCAGCTTCACTCGGGTGGAAAAAAAAAGATGGTGGCGCCACCTATCGAGTCCAATTGTGAATCTAAACCATTCCCAGATCCCCTTGAACACACACAAAACATTTCATCAAAATCGGTCCAGTCATTTGAGAGGAGTTCAGTGACATACACACTCACAGAAGAATTATATATATAAAGATATAAGTATGTATATTGCTGTCCGATTCCCCTAGTACAAGCATTGCTCAGCTTGGGACTAGGTCAATGTGTAGAATTGTCTCAAGGTCAATATACTTATTTAATGACGTTCTTGACTCACATAATAAAGTTATTATATGTTATTTTAAGGAAGGAGGGCATACCGATAATTCCCGTTCAAATTCGGACCAGCCCGACTGGTACCATTACCACCACCATGCAGAAGATCGCAGCCAAATTGCATTACCCTTTCGGCTGGTGTTGTGTTCCTATGGTGTTTGATTCCTGCAGTGTCGGCAACGCGCGAGCGCTATCCATGGTGTTTCAAGCGTCCATAAGCGGCGGTAGACGCTTACCATCAGGCGGGCATGAATTATTGTACTTCATTTTTGAAAAAGTAGAGCCCTGCTGTTTTATCCCCGTTAAATTTGATAATAGATGTAAGTATGTATTTGAACGATTCAATGTAATAATAATTCAAGTAAGTTAAAGAAGCTATATGAATTACCTACTATTCGACTTGACAGATGACGAGTCTGGCGCCTTAAGTCAAGTAGGTACAAGAATATACGCAGGTTACTTACGATGTTTTCCTTTACCGTAGACCTCGTGGTGAGATTAATCACTGAACTTAAATTCAGGAAAATGTTAAAGATACATTAATATTTTCATTGATCATTGCATCAAATTAACGAGATTTTTACAATTACAGCTTGATGAAACCCGTGTGCGTTGAACAATAAAATCCGGCGACTGTAATGTCATATATTCCGGTATATTTCCACAACAATGTCATACTACAAAGCCGGCTAAAAATTAAATTAACAAACGCAGAGATCGAGCCATTGTTGCTGGATGGGGCATCTTATTATTAATACGCGAAACAAATACTTTGCACCTCTTTCTATGAAAATTACGCGGACAGAGAAGTATAAATTTTATGATTATATGGAGGAGTGCAAAATGTTTATATTATATTAAAATACTGCTTAAAACTATTACACATAAAAATGGAAAGGAGCCGTGGTGGCCGAGTGGTTGCCTGCGACACAATGGTGGCAAGTTCGAATCCCGGTTGTACGATTTTCTACGTACTTTCTTTTCTCTCGAAACAATGAGTTTTTCTAAACTATACTATACTAATCACTTAACAGTGCTTAATCACATCACGAGCTTTGCGGTGAAGGAAAACATCGATTGGAAATCAACATACGTCTAATTATAAATTTAATGGCGTATGTATAATCGTGCTTGAGTAACGGCGATAGACTCTTCATTTGTCACGTTGGCACCTAAAATATATGTCTAGCGGAAAGTGGGTTTGTAGGTACTTCCTATACACCTCAAAAATGCAACAACTATAATTATACAGATTAAAAAAATCGAACTCAACGTTACCATATAAGATTAATAACAGTTTAACATCATTCGCTTCCTTTACACTCATCAAATATCATACCTGTTCCGATATTTCTAGTGTCTATGTAATGTGCAATAAAGTGCATACGTAGACCGTAAACCGAGGTTAACAGGTTCGATGCTCCATCCACCGATAGCGTTGACAAATGCTGTATGCCAGTTTTATGGGCAACATACCTTTTGTCCGAGCATTATTCATAAACAAGATAATACTATCTAATAATACAACCATCTAGTAATTGTAGAGATACATAAAATAAGGCCAGCTTAGAGTGAAGGATTATTATGACGGCTGCTGCAATCATAATTCATGAATGCTTAAAAGACACATTATCCCTGCATCTATATACTGCGATTTTTACATCAGACAACTGGCGTTCCACTCTCTCTGTCTACCGGCGTGATAACATGTATGGTTTTTTTTTGTGAACTAATAAACTGCCTCTCTCAAGTTAAAATAACGCAAAATTATCTTCACGCCTTCCCACAAGGGTCCCCGATGGGGTAGGCTGAGGTGTGTAGGTAGTACACACACACACACACACTTTCCGCCAAAACAGATTGTACATGTTTGAATTTCTTCTCAAACGTATGCAGATTTCCACTCGACGTTTTCCTTCACCGTGAATCTCGTGGTGTAACTAATCACTGTACCTAAGTTCAGAAAAACTAATTGGTACAGTTAGAACTTGCTATCTATGTGTTGTAGACTACCCGAACCACTCGGCCACCAAGCCTCATTTTTATAAATAATAATAATAATAATTTATATATTTATCAGATCTCTAAATCCATTTCTTGTTAGTAAACATAGGCTTATCTACTAGGTTAGTACAAATAAATTACAAATACACACAATAAAACAAATAATTACAGAACAGACTACCACTTCACCCGACACCCTTTGCGACATGTCTGGCACAGCAATGCCTGATGTAATGGCAATCTATCCTGCTGGCTATCATAGTAAGGACGATGTTGGAGCTGGCCCGCGCCCTGTGCACCAGGGAGGCGCACCTTTTGCGCATAGTCGCATGAAAACAATGAATGATTCTAATATACCTCTGGCGGAAAGGGGGTGTGTGGGTATTACCTATACACCTCTGCCTACCCCTTCGGGGACCCTTGTGGGAAGGCGTGAGGATAGCAGCTATTTACGCTATTTAAAACGGTCGTTGAATATTACAGCTAGTTTTCAAACAAGTTTGAATGACTTCCAAAATTGTTCAATTTTCAGAAGCAATAAAAACATAACGATTAGAAAAGGCATTCATCGACGATCCTGCCCTAGGACAACCAGACATAGACTGGTCTGAAACGCAATGTATACTCAACTTTTAACAGTTCCAGCAATAAAATGTCTTATGTTGACTTATGTCGTTAATCCATTGTGCTGTTTAGTGCGTTGAAAAAGTCCGACATTGTGACTACAATATAGTAATCTTTGGAAAAAGTACGGCTAGTACCATAGGATTACGTTTAAGGTTTAATTTATGTGAGTTGCTTTCGAGTTTGCAATTTTCTAACGAATATTGTTTTACATTTTGTAGGTATATAATTTAAAACTCTACAAAAGAGGTCGCACAATTTATGATAAGCTGGATTAATACAGGTAACAATGCAATATGTTTTATTCCCGAAAGACCAATACTACCAATGTTATCAAATTCCACGCTAGTGACACCGCTGACTTTCACAAAAACTTGCGTCCTTTTGATTAAAAATACACGTTCTCGAATTTGTATGTAAGAGAAACTCACTAAAAGTTAATATAGTCGAGATCTCATGGTAAGTCCAGTATATTTGCTGAACCTGGATTTAATATCGTGGAGGTAATAAAGGAGAGATGGAAAATATTTTCATTACCCACCCAGGACATGACAGCTTCAGTTAAAATAAGCCATTTCCGGAGTTAAATATTGTCGTAACCAACTTTTTAATATTGAATAAGGGAGTTCGTTTAATAATGTATTTACTTTGTTGTACATATTATTGTAGATCTACTTTTTATATAACACACTTCAATATTCTTTATATTGTCATTTTAGGTGCCAACGTGACAGATGGATAGACGACCACCGTTAAGCAAGCATGCCTATATGAACATCATTGAATATATTCTCAAACGTATCGCGAATCTTCTTTCGACGTTTTAATTTACTGATACTAAAATTTTTTTGGTGTAATTTAATCACTGTTCTTAAGTTCCACAAATCATTGGAACAGTGGACATCATTAGATTTCGAAGTTGCAATATTTGTGTTCCAGGCAACTACTCTAAGCTTTCGGCCACTACGGCTCAAATAATAAAATAATATCCATGGACACTAATTTGAGAATAGCGTGGCAGTTTATATTGGCGCGTTACTGACGGTTGGTGCCACGCCCACTAAATATAGCCGTGAAAGGCTCATCATTTGTATATGTATTGGCAATGTCTGGCCAATGCTCGTGCATACATTTGGTCAAATATTTGCCAAATGATAAATTTATTGATTTCTTTTTTATTTAAATAGTTTCAAGCAATTTGCTTGCAATTACGTACATACATATAATATTTGTCATCCTATTTGTTTTTGTAGATGTGTGTGTACAATAAAGGATATTATTATTATTATTATTATTTAAGCCAAGCCCTTTAAGGTATAAGCAGAGAATGTGGACTGCTAGTCCTACAAAACTCTCTCTTCACCATCAGTCTCTTCATACATGCTCACTACCACTATGATGCTGCAATCAGTATTTTGAAAATGTTCAATAATTATTAGGGCCTTAATATAATTTAAAAATAACAAAACACAGGTCAACGCAAACATTGGTTCCTCTTCACCACCTTTGTCCCAGCCCTCACCAATATTGGTCTCCACATTAGGTAAAGTGGCGTAGAGAATGCGTGCACGATCGTCCATCACACTTTGATTGTGAGATATTAAACAAATTGGTTTTATTTAACTTCGTAAATTATCCTCACACCGTGTTGGGAAAATGGCTATCAAAGCTTTCAATCGGTGATGTGATATAAATTGCTACTTGCAGCGTGGGGTTCTATAAGATGTGGTGAAGATATCTTGAGGGGTAGGTAACGGGGGAAGTCATACCCTTGCAAGCATCCTTAGGTGGTGGGGCAGCATGGTAAGTGATCCCCTCCCCTGGTAAGCGTTCATACTCGGCGATAACCGCTTACCATCAGGTAGACCACATGCTTGGCTGCAACCTTACTCGTACCATGATTCTACTGAAGGAAAGGAACAAACATTGTCCTACATCTGGCATAGACTGCAAATTTTTATGAGACCAGTAAGGAAAAGAAAGGAAATCTCATTCCTCACGTCTTGTAGTGCTACCCTCATGAACTCTTCCGTGATCACTCCTAGAACCTTGCCGCACCTCCCTGTGAGCTATAAAAGAGTAAACTCATTTACTTATCTATAAACCAGTATATCGGGCATATAGAAAGGATAAATGAAGAAAGATTAACTAAACAGATACACAATCCGAAAGTGTGTGTAAGAAGGGGCAGATAAGACTAACTTCAACTTTCTTGTGAATGTCAAGAGTACTGGAAACCCGCAAACCAAAGATGAATGAAAGAGCTGGTAAATGTAAATGGAGCGAAAGATATTTAGAGACGATGTACTCTCTGCCTACCAGTGCAAGCTACTATATAAAGACGGACAAGCACAGATGTCGCTTCACCATAATGATCGGCCGTTCAAAGAAGAGTTGGTCTTAACTTGATACTTGAATAACAAGCGGTTTACAAACCAATTACACTTGAACAAAGGGCAATAAAGCACTTTAATATTTTTATTTAAAGCTCTTCAGGCCTCGTGGCCTATTTTATGTCACGAAGTGCAACTTTTAACGACACACCTCACAAGCTCCCAAAGGTATGGAGTCGACATCAAAAATATATATTAGATACGTAATATAAAAGACAACTGCTTAGATCAAATCGATCGGATACACGAGGATAGGTAAGTCAATCAAGAGTACACGAAACCGGTGAGCATGTATGAAGAGCTTGATTAATGTGGATGGAGCGAAAGAAGTATGTAAGTTTAGAGAGAACTGGCGCTCTATTCTAACTGCTAAAACCGTTAGGGACTCGGCGTGATGATAATATGTACCTACTTATGAATGTATGTATGAAATTTAAGAGAGGTAGGGCATAACGGGTTTCCCGTTCGAATTCGGAGCTGCCCGACTGGGGCAGGACCTCCACCTTACAGAAGTCCGTAGCCAAATAACACAATTTTTTGTGTTGTGTTCCTACGCGGTGAATAAGGTTTCCAGTAATGAGCTCCTTGGGGAGGGGGGAGGATTGTTACATTGTGTTGGAAGCAGAGGGATTAAACCCATAATGCTGCCAACACACTATAACTCTCCGAACACAGAGTGGCAACGCGCAAGTGATACTTCGGTATCGTGAGCGTAAATAGGCTACGGTAACCTTTTCCCATCAGGTGGGCCGTATGCTTGTTTGCCACTCTTGTTGTATAAAAAAAAAACAAATATCTTTAAAATGTAGGTATGTGCCTATAAGTTATGTGTTTGTACTTCTAAGGTGGCAGCCATGGGGTCCGCCTGATGGTAAGTGGTTACCGCAGTCTTTAGATTCTAGTAACACCAGGAGTACATAAACATAATAGCTTACTTATAACTTGAATGAATCTTTCTCAATTTTTATTTTCACAATTTTATACCTTTTTTTAATCACTGAAAACAAATATTGAAATAAAAAAATTCAGTATCAACGTCGTCTCGACACCATCCCTGAACACCGCGCTGATGAATCATCACGAGTGAGTCAGGGCATACCTAGCCACGGCAGAATGCACCTGACGAAATCACGTGACAGTGTCAATAACCTCGGGGACCACGCTTGTTGCGGTCTAGAGATTTCAACTGTTCTCCAATGAGGTCGGAAATGGCCTGTATTACAGGAGCCGTGACGACTTAGCGATCTTACACCAAACACTTAAAATATTTTCATTTTCTATTATTCTCACGCCTTCCCACAAGGGTCCCCGAAGGGGTAGGCAGAGGTGTATAGGTAATACCCACACACCCACTTTCCGCCAGAGGTATATTAGGTGCCAACGTGACAGATGGCGAGTCCATCGCCGTTATTTAAGCACGACTATACATACGGCTTTTGAATTTCTTCTCAGACGTATGCAGGTTTCCTCTCGATGTTTTCCTTCACCGTAAAGCTCGTGGTGTGACTAATCACTGTACTTAAGTTCAGAAAAACTCATTGGTACAGTCGGGATTCGAACTTGCGATCTTTGTGTCGCAGGCAACTGCTCGAACCACTCGGCCACCACGGCTAACTATTCTATTATTCACTTTAGAGATATATAGGTAGCGCCCACGTTTTCGGCGCAGATATATTTTAGGGCTCCAATATGACAGATGACGAGTCTACCGCTGCTTCTCAAGCAATTACTATAAAATATTTCTCAACATATGCAAGTTTCCTCTAGATATTCCTTCAGAGTAAAGCTCGTGGTGTGACTAATCTTACTTAACCTGTACTTAATTATGGATAACTCATTGGTACAGTCGGGATTTGAGCTTGCAATCTTTGTGTTACAGGCGAACCACTCAGCTATCACATCTCTAAAATTATGATTACATTAGGATGTCATGGTAGAAGCGCCCTATCACATATAGGGAAAATTTCTAATTAATCTCTTTTTATCGTACAATTAGTTTTCAATTAAGTTCTATATTTTTAACGATTTCTATAACTAAATGTTTAGTTCTTGTGGTTTTTATGTACAAAACTGTGTAGGTTAATGTAAGTAATTAATATTTTGTGCTGCCTTTACGTTAAACGAAAACAAATCCTTCTTTCAACGACCCATGGATATTGCTTTTACCTTGATTTCAATTTTACTTCAGCAATATATCTTCACGCCTTCCTAATAGTACCCACACAGCCACTTTCCACCGAAGATATATTTTGGTTGCCAGATGGCGAGTTCATCGCTGTTTCTCAAGCACGACTGTACATTCGCCTATGAATTGCTTCTCAGACGTGTGCAGGTTTCCTCTCGATATTTTCCTTCACCGTAAAGCTCGTGGTGTGACTAATCACTGTACATAAGTTCAGTCAAACTCATTGGTAGGTACAGTCAGAATTCGACCTTGCAATATTTGTATTGCAGGTGACTACTCGATCCACTCGGCCACGACACCTTATAAGTTTTTAAATAATCGCATTAATACTGGAAGGATTATTTTTATTTTTATTAATGTTAAGATCCCCAAATCTATCCAGAGACGGGGTATAATATGTGCAACCTCATGGTTGTCTCAAGGACGAAAAATTCATTCCATTAGAACAAAAGAAACCATTATAGAATGATAAATAAAATACTTACATTTTATTAAAATTACTTTACGTACAGGTACAACACTATTGGCGAGAGGGATGTTCAATTGCTTGTTTTACGGTTGTTTCCTGAAAAATAAAACAAATATTATTATTAAATATCTGGAAGAAAGATTGACGAAACAGATATTCAAAGCGAAAGTCTGCAAGAAGGGGCAGAGGAAGATCACGTTCCAACTATCTAGATCAAATTGATCGGAAGCTCAAGGATGGGAACGTCAAGAGTACGCGAAATCGGCGAGCATGTATAAAGAGAGTGATGAATGTGGACGAAGCGAAAGAGTTATGTAAGTCTAGAGAGGACTGGCGCTCTACCCTCGACCAAGGTGCCAACGTAATATATGGCGAGTCCACCGCCTTCAATCAAGCACAACTATGTGATCTAGATAGTTGTTGGAACTATACATACGACTTTAAATTTCTTCTCATACGTATGTATATACGTTTCCTCTAGATGTTTTTCTTCATTGTAAAGCTCGTGGTGTGACTAACCACTGTACTTAGTTCAGAAACACTCATTGGTACAGTCAAGATTCGAACTTGCAAACTTTGCGTTGCGGGGAACTACTCGAACCACTCGGCCACCACGGCTGTACCTATTGTAAAATATATTATAGAAATTTAAAACAAAACAATGTTTGTATACAAAAGTTCAATTGTTCTTGCTGATTGAAACCGTATATGGCATACAATATTGTCTGCCAATCTAAACCAGACCTAAACACAATCCAATGTAACTGACATTTGCTTAACAAATAAAAAACAACCAGAGAAGCCTTCAAAGCCGCAATATGACTCACAAAAGGACCGAGCTTTGCGCTAAATAAAAATGCCCGAGTGACGATATGGTAACATTCGAAAAGTAAATAACAAAGAAGACCTTATATCTAGAACAGTAAGAGTTGAAATCGACTGTAACGACGGCAAAAATAAAACATTAGACTACTTAAAAGTGTCAGTGGAAACACTAAATTTGTTGTTGTGTGCTAAAATGTACTTATTTCTAAGGGTAATAAGACTTAACATTATCAAAGAAATAGTTGTTATAATATTGTAAATAGAACTGTGGGTGGTAGAGGCAAAGGCGGTCAGTTTGCAAACACCAAAGCGATTTTGCGTAATAAAGAGAAAGAAGGCGTTTCAAAATGTAGAAGCGGACACTATGAAGCATTGAATAGAACATTAGATTGTTTGACCTTTGTATTGAAGACAAAGAGCGATAGCAAGGAAGTCCCCTGCTGCGACGGCCATCTTTAGTTGACCGTTTGAATATACCCGAAAGATACATCGTAGGGCTGTCAAATTTATTATTTTATATACTTTTGCACGTCTTTTAGCTAACGTCTCAAATATAACTTACAATTTAAGTGAAAACTCTATTAATAATATAAGGTTTATATTTTGCTACTATAATCGAAATGTAAAATGTATTCGACAGTAATGTGACCTTTTGTATGTCACATTATCAATCTTACTAATATTATAAATGTGAAATTTTGTAAGTTTGGATGTTTGCGGTTCTTTCACGGCAAAACGGCTGAACCGATTTGGCTGAAAGTTGAAATCGTGATGGCTTATACCCTGGACATAGGCAATTTTTTTTTTAATATCGAAAATTCAAAGTACTAATCTTATAGAGTATGATGCTCTTTCACGGCATAGCGGATGAAAAGATACTAGCAGGAAATTACATAAGCTACTTTTTCGAACTCCACGCGGGCGAAGCCGCGGGCATAGGCTTAGCATAGCATACTTATATACATTATTACCACACCGAGTCCCTCACGCGGTAGGCAGAAAAAGTAGAACCAGAGTTCTATCATGACTAAGCTTTCTCTTCACTTCACATACATTCATCATTCTTTCCATACATTCTTGTTGGTTAGGGAGAGAAAAAGAACATTGATTTGGTCAACCCTAAGGACCAATATTAATTTCAACTCATTTGCACTTTACAAAGTGTATTGAATGCATTATCTCCTTTCCACGTTATTTACAATAACTTGCGCTACTATTTAGTACATTTTATGGGAGTTCCTTTTATTATTTCACAATGTTGATTAGTTCCTGTCAGCAAGCAATAATTATTTCTGCTAGTTCGTAGTCACAGTATAACAAAATAAACGCAGTATGTATATTTTTTCTTTCACGATTAAGCCGTAGTAACTGAGTGTAAAAAGTTAAGAATGCAGGTTTGAGAGGAGGTGGTATGTGCGATAGTATCGAGATTTAGGCGAAGAGAAATCTCAATACAACATACATACATAATATATGTACGTATGCTAATAAAGTCAGACGTCCGAGTGTGAGATTAACACAGACTCGCCACCTTGGCATCTGATAATTATATCGTCTGGTGAAATGAGGATTTTATTTCACCACTGACCCCATTGGGAAACCTTGTAAGTAGGCGTGATAATTTTATTATAACCACGTCCTTTATTGTACATTTTATGGGTGTTTTATTTCAAATTCTATAAAGCCTAGTCTAGATATCAAAACGTGAAAATTAGAAAATAATTTTTTAGTTTATAATATTGTATAAATTACTGTGAAATAAGTTCACGGATAAATTTAAAAAATAATTAAATGACAAAATCTTTTTATATTTTGGCATAAACGAAAGCGTTCTTTTGTATTAAATTTAATCAAAACGGAACTGTCTCGATTTGCTATCAACGAGAACGTATTACGTACATGTAATACTGCCGACATTATTTTACTATGACAAGACGGTTGCTATTACTATACCAAAGGCCAGTGACGGAACAATCATTGTGTCTTTCGACGGGTCACCGACAATGGTTTGTATTGAAATAGTTTTTGTCGCCAATCGTCGACAATAAGTGAGGTTAGGTGTTTGAACAATATTTTGGACATAACTAGCTTTCATTATTCGCTAAATAGTTTTGGGTTTTTGCACTAAACCAAATAATAAAAAAGTGCAAGTAAGTGAGGATAGTTTTATATTCTAATATGTAATAAAATGTTACCAAACACATAACAATACATTATTTGAGTCTAATATATATCCTCACGCCTTCCTAAAAGGGCAGAGGTGTATAGGTAGTACCCACACACCTACTTTTCTCCAGAAATATATATATATATATATATATATATATATATATATATATATATACAAATATATAATATATAATATATATATACAAAGCAAAAGTGTGTGCAAGAAAAGGCAGAGGAAGGCCACGTTCCAACCACCTGGATCAAATCGATCGGACTCTCAAGGACGGGAACGTTAAGAGTACTCGAAACCGAGGAGCATATATGAAGAGACTGATGAACGTGGACGAAGCGAAAGAGGTATGTAAGTCTAGAGAGAACTGGCGCTCTATACTCTCTGCCTACCCCGCTAGGGACTTGGCGTGATGATATGTATGTATGTATGTATATATTTTAGAGTCAAATCTAAGTCTAAGGAGGTTCTCGTCAAGACACTTGAAGATACGTTAAAGAGGATATTCAAAGACCTATGTGTAGTCGTGCTTGGCATCAGTGATACACATCCGGCGAAAAGAGGTTGACATCTCTTGATATATAACTATAAATAAATATTTCTATTGATTCTGTTTTGCATTAACTATTAAGGATGTTAACCCTTGATCACTAATGCAAAAACTTATCACGTTATCCTTAAAATGGTGCCTCAAAACATCTCCAGCTAAACCTTACCTATCCCTTTATGGAAAAGTGTGAATGCAATGAAACGATTTATCTGAAATCGCATTTGAATAAATGCTTAGCTTCCAGAAGGAACTTGCATTGATAATGCTAAATGGAGATACTTACTTAATCATGCAAGCCTTAGGATCCATGGCTAGGAGGAAGCCGTTGAGACTCTTCTCGCAGTTGGTGTAAGCCATACCGAAGCCGAGACCTCCGCCGACATACATTGGCCACTTCTTAAAGCCTCTTAGGAAGAAGCTTCCCACCATACTCCCGATAAGAAGACCTGTGCCTGGAGAAGAGAATCAAGAAGGTATTTATATTGTTAGAGATTTAACTTTTATCAATGTGTTTAACTCTAGATATATAAAATAATAGTACTTTCTTAAAAATATAGTAGTGGTCGTTGCCTACGACACAATGATCGCAAGTTAGAATCTTGACTGTACCAATGAGGTTTTCCTGAACTTAAGTACATTAAATTAGTCACACCACGTTAGGAAACCTGCATACGTCTGAGAAGCAATTCAAGTATGTATAGACGTGTTTGAGTAACTTCGATGGACTCGCTTTCTTTCACGTTGGCAATAAAATATATCTCTGGTGGAAAGTGTATGGGTACTACCTATACACCCCTCGGTCCCCAAAGGGCTTGTGGGAAGCCGTGAGGATATTAACTTTTTATAAAGTTTTTTATGTCAATTTTTAAAGTGTACAGAAAACTACGGCTCTACCCTTACTGCCTACCCTATAAAGGTCTACGCGTGATGGCAGATATTCAAACTGTGGAACAATTCCACTCTAATTCTAACTATGGGAACTAGACTAAGATTTCCAATTATAATTAGATGAATGGGCAGATATAATAATAATATAATATATCCTCACGCCTTCCCACAAGGGTCCCCGAAGGGGTAGGCAGAGGTGTATGGGTAATACCCACACACCCACTTTCCGCCAGAGGTATATTAGGTGCTAACGTGACAGATGGCGAGTCCATCGCCGTTACTCAAGCACGTCTATACATACGCCTTTGAATTGCTTCTCAGACGTATGCAGGTTTCCCCACGATGTTTTCCTTCACCGTAAAGCTCGTGGTGTGCAGATATGATAGCGAATATACATATTATTCTCTCAATAAACATGCTATCTAATAAAAATATTAGTGAAATTAGTAGTTCACGACATTGATAATAAATTAATGGACATACGTACAACCTCTAACGCTAAGGAGCAAATATTCGTATTTTTATAGTTATTTTAAACCTTATCGTCACCTGTTTTAAGACCAAAGTCGATAAAGCAAGCTGAATATCTCTCTTCGAAGTCCCGTTTGTCTGTTTTACCCATATCCTCCGAGGTTTGTAACTAAAGGCAATGCTTTCTTATTGTGTGCCCAAACATTGCCGGTAACAAAATGTTTAGTTATTATAACTACTGCAGTTTTAAAAATAGATAGGTATTATTATTTATATTTTTATAAAATTTATCACAGGAATAACGACGCTAATTTTGATCACGCATTGACGTTTGGTTGACAACTGTCAAATTCAATATATATTTTCTTTGTCTGACACATATTTAGATAGTGGCATATAATTACATAAAGGTTATATTTCGCTGAATTATTTCATCTAACTTTACAACTTAGCATCTTAACTTCTTCATCTTGACGTCTTCCCATAGGGGTCCGCGATGGAATAGGCAGAGGTAAGTAGTATCCACGTATTTTAGGTGCTAACCTCATCACGAACAGGAGAGATTCCCTTAAGATTAAAAATCAAAATAAAAATATTTTTATTTCACATAGGCCTAGGTGGGCACTTAAACGTCGAAAAAGGTGCACGGTTCGGGTTGGTCGTTTCCCAGGAGAAGAACCGGCAAGAAACTCCATGGTTACTCTTTTAACAGAACATGACATAATAATAAATAATAATAAGTAAGTGTTCACTAACAGGAAACCACAACTACTGCAGAAGCTAAGTAAAATTTAAATAAAAATTAAACTAACCATGTAGGTGCATGGCACATATAAATTAAGTATAAGGATATATATTTATTTGAACACCCTACGCAAACATGCACACATATGCACACACACAGACACATACATAAGGCATTGAAATACCTGTATCCTCTGTATCAAAACGATGAATTAGGTTGGTTTTCAATTTATGTTTTCTATTTTTATTCTTTTACCATAAATCTTGTGGTTCCTACAGCTAGATTACAAAAAACTAGCAACTCATTTGTCGGGCAATGTATACGCTTTTTTAATAAGCTACCTCGGAAAATAATTGAATTACATGGCAATGAATTGCTCCTCTTGTACAGAGTTTATATATGTATATTTTCTACCCCTACGTAAAAGGGAACAAATGTGAAAAAAGAAAACCGGGGAGTTTGTTTCGCCGTTTCTTCTCCTGGCAGGCATTTTTTTCTTGGAAACGGTGGTAACTTTGGTAACTTTAGTTTATATTAAATATGTGACGTTCAATAAGTGTTCCTGTTCGTGTCCTTTACGTTGAATGAAATACTTTGATTTTCGTGTGACTGTACCTACATATGTTAAAAAGAACTCAATGGTATAGTCCAAACTTGCAATATTTGTGCTGCAGGCGACTATCTGAACCACGCGGCCACCACGACTGCTACCTGATTAGCCGAAGCTTAATTCTGAAGCTTAGGCTTATAAGCTCTTAATTAAATCCGGGACCAATTAGTACTCCCAATTATGATTTAATTAATAGATACTTATACATGATAAGCTGTAATGATTTCATGGATATCTGCTGATAAGATTAGTAGATAAATCACTATTTATCTAATTATAAATTAAAAAACAGTGATAAATCACACCACGACCTTTACGGTGAAGGAAAACATCGAGAGAAAACCTGCATACGTCTGAGAAGAAATTCAAAAGGCGTATGTAATAGTCGTGCTTGAGTAACGGCGATGGACTCGTCATCTGTCACGTTAGCACCTAATATACCTCTGGCGCATAGTGGGTGTGTGGGTATTACCTATACACCTCTGCCTACCCTTTCGAGGACCCTTATGGGAAGGCGTGGGGATATATATTATTATTTATATAATAGAATAATATAAAACAAAATAGATATTAAAATAGCTTGTATGTATATGTATTATTAATCTATCAAGTTTGATTACCACAGTAGCACGATTCTTAAAGGCGTATGAGTAAGCATTTCATACGCCTTTAAGAAGTTTGAAGCAAGGATAATATTACTTGTAAACTTTCAAAATCTTATCTTTCACACAGGCGCATTATCATTGCTGTGTGTGATTTATAAGAGCAAATGTCGACGAATCATATACTTGAAGATTATAGAAGATAGCTGTGCCCGCGACTTTGTCCGCGTGGAAAAGTGATATTAAGCAGCATTATTTTTTTCTAAATAATGTATTTTTTTTATATAACTTAGAATGTAATATTAATTTATATGTAATCAAGAGCCTAAAAAATTAGTTTCAAGCTTCTAGGTTCAAAAATGACGTAACTTCCATACAAACTTTCATCCTCTATTGCAACCCTTTATTCGCATCAAAAGGTAGCCTATGTCCTTCCTAAAGCTCTAGGCTATCTCTGTACCAAATTTCATTTAAATCGGTTTAGTAGTTTAGGCGTGAAAAGGTAACAGACAGACAGAGTTACTTTCACATTTATAATATTAGTAGGGACTTAGCACTGGTTTTGATTACACAAAGCAACAAGTACCTACCAACATATAGGTACTTAAATCTTAACATGCAGTTCAATTACTCTAGATAATGCAGTCGTACAAACTTAGTCCGTTCTCCAACCATTAGATAGATCCAATCAAAGTCTAAACTAATGCCTGGACAACTATCCTATTATACAACATTGACTGAAGCCATTTCAATACACTGTGCACGTTCAATTTAAACCAAATCATACGTAATTGGGGAGTTTAATTATGTATTACGTGTTCTAGCAGAGAGTTAGCCACCAGCCACAATGACAGCGAATGATACCAACAAATTATATATTATATAAATGTATGGATGTATGTAAATTCAAGCAATCAAGAAAAGGCCCCCTTAAGGGTAGGCAGAGGTGTAACAACACCTCTTTTCACTGGCTTATGGGAAGGCGTGGGGATATATATTATTATTTATATAATAGAATAATATAAAACAAAATAGATATTAAAATAGCTTGTATGTATATGTATTATTAATCTATCAAGTTTGATTACCACAGTAGCACGATTCTTAAAGGCGTATGAGTAAGCATTTCATACGCCTTTAAGAAGTTTGAAGCAAGGATAATATTACTTGTAAACTTTCAAAATCTTATCTTTCACACAGGCGCATTATCATTGCTGTGTGTGATTTATAAGAGCAAATGTCGACGAATCATATACTTGAAGATTATAGAAGATAGCTGTGCCCGCGACTTTGTCCGCGTGGAAAAGTGATATTAAGCAGCATTATTTTTTTCTAAATAATGTATTTTTTTTATATAACTTAGAATGTAATATTAATTTATATGTAATCAAGAGCCTAAAAAATTAGTTTCAAGCTTCTAGGTTCAAAAATGACGTAACTTCCATACAAACTTTCATCCTCTATTGCAACCCTTTATTCGCATCAAAAGGTAGCCTATGTCCTTCCTAAAGCTCTAGGCTATCTCTGTACCAAATTTCATTTAAATCGGTTTAGTAGTTTAGGCGTGAAAAGGTAACAGACAGACAGAGTTACTTTCACATTTATAATATTAGTAGGGACTTAGCACTGGTTTTGATTACACAAAGCAACAAGTACCTACCAACATATAGGTACTTAAATCTTAACATGCAGTTCAATTACTCTAGATAATGCAGTCGTACAAACTTAGTCCGTTCTCCAACCATTAGATAGATCCAATCAAAGTCTAAACTAATGCCTGGACAACTATCCTATTATACAACATTGACTGAAGCCATTTCAATACACTGTGCACGTTCAATTTAAACCAAATCATACGTAATTGGGGAGTTTAATTATGTATTACGTGTTCTAGCAGAGAGTTAGCCACCAGCCACAATGACAGCGAATGATACCAACAAATTATATATTATATAAATGTATGGATGTATGTAAATTCAAGCAATCAAGAAAAGGCCCCCTTAAGGGTAGGCAGAGGTGTAACAACACCTCTTTTCACTGGAGATATATGTATTTACGTCATGTCAGACGCCGTTTCTTAAACACTAATACATATCATCACGCCGAGTCTCTAACAGGGTAGGCAGAGAGAATAGAGCACCAGTTCTCTCTAGACATACACCTCTTTCGTTTCGTCCACATTCATCAGTTTCTACATACATGCTTGCCGGTTTTTAGTACTTTTGACGTTCCCGTCTTTGAGTGTCCATTCGATTTGATCTAGATTGTTGGAACGTGGTCTTCTTCTCCACATACATTAGTCTTTGTATTTCTTCTCAAACGTATGTATATGTAGGTTTCTCACAATTTTCTTTACCTCACGGTAAGATATTTCGCTCTACTTGAAATCAGAAAAAACTCATTGTTGCACGATGCCGGGGTTCGATCCTGCGATATTTATTTCGCATGCGACTAATATAACCATTTAGCCACCACGTTCACTAACAATGATGGTGTATAGTAGTACTGCCTACAATTTATTAACATTGAAATTGTCAAAATGTTTCCATTGTAGGCAGCAATGCCTTCCCATCGCCTCGAGCAATTGTAGCTACTTGTCGCAAATCGTCTGCAAAACGTATAATCAAAGCTCGTAAACTAGTAATAGACAAAGGATTTACCACCAAACAAGCTGCAAGCCTAATCATTGCAACCGTGCCACCGTCCATAATTCCATCTGCATGTCTTATCAAAGCGGTTTCTGCCTAACGAGGGGAAATGGGTGGGTTTACCTAGTATCGACAGATTTGGTTGTACACAAACACGTATGACATGTGATATCAAAGTCCTTCATAACTTGGTTTTGTTCTACAATTGGTATGCAATTATTGACCTTAAGTGTATATATGTAAGTGTCATTCGGAAAATGTATCAATATAGAAACCAGCGTTAGCTGATTTTATTAATTACGGTAATTATCGGTCTATTAAGTGTTGGACTATGCTATCTAATAGGAATGCGTTTACGTTCTCAATCTATTTTAATTAAAATTTTATGAGTGATCCAACATTTTAATTCACAACACGCATGTGCGTTCACCCTTTCATAGAATAATTTAAATAATGTCCCTTTATTTAATTTTGCAGTGGATAAATAAATACATGTCAATATATCTGCTGAACAGGTTTACTCTGTCGGAATAAGTATATCACACTTCAAATTCATATAAATATATCCTCATGCCAGGTGTATAGGTAGTACCCACACACCCACTTTCAGCCAGAGACATATTTTAGGTGCCGTGACAGATGGCGAGTCCATCGCCGTTACTCAAGCACGACTATACATACATACACCTTTGAATTGCTTCTCAGACGTATGCAGGTTTCCTCTCGATGTTTTCCTTCACCGTAAAGCTCGTGGTGTGACTTATCGCTGTACTTAAGTTCCGAAAAGCTCAGTGGTACAGGCGGGATTCGAACTTGCAATCTTTGTGTCGCAGGAAACTACTCAAACACAGCCACCACGGGTTATTTATTTTAAATAATAATTAGTCAATCAGATTGGGAATTCTTGAGAACACCACGTTTAAACATACAAAGAAAAAAACCTCTACTTCTTTATAAAATAAATTATTTAAAGTGACACAAGCCCTATTCATCTGATTGGAACCCTCTGTCAAAATATTGTCATTTTGCATTATGCAAATGAAGTCCTTTTGAAAGTATAATGTATCTAATGGTCATTTTAGCCTGAGGCTGTTGACAAGCTTATCTTAAATACTTTAAGAGTTAAAATTGGTCTTAAAAGGCATATTAAGTGATTAGGCTTCGGGGCTATTTGTCAAAGGTTACTTTTCTTCTAATGTAATCTATACTAATATTATATAGAGGAAAGATTTGTATGTAAGTATGTTTGTAAGGACTTGGCTCCAAAAAGTACTACACCGATTTTATGCTACATTAGCACTGATTAATAAAGGCTTTTTTAATTGCAAGAAAAAAATATATTTTATTGGCAAAAAGTTTAAAAAAATTGTTTCCATCCGTGCGAAGCCGGGACGGGCCGTTAGTCTTTGCTAAAACAAACATTAAAGTGTATAATAACTTTAATTCCATATGTTAAGCTTCTCAAAAGTATAATAAATAAAATAATAATGGATATATTATATCCCACCTTGCCATAAGGGTCTCCAAAGGGGTAGGCAGAGGTGTATAGGTAACAAATTCCTATTTCAAAGCTCGGCGTGTTATGTCTGTAAATTAAGGCTCACCCCGAGTCTATTAGTTGTAGTGCATGTACTCATAGGTTATCAGTGTGTACCGATAATACTCAAACATTAATAGAAGGTGGCACTATAAACTATAAAGTATAGTAGGGCGCGTCTTCGTGGATGGCACTATATATAACCAGAATTGCACGTCTACAATAAAGGCGTGGTTTTTTTATAATATATCCTCACGCCTTCCCACAAGGGTCCCCGAAGGGGTAGGCAGAGGTGTATAGGTAATACCCACACACCCACTTTCCGCCAGATGTATATTAGGTGCCAACGTGACAGATGGCGAGTCCATCGCCGTTACTCAAGCACGACTACACATACGCCTTTGAATTTCTTCTCAGACGTATGCAGGTTTCCTCTCGATGTTTTCCTTCACCGTAAAGCTCGTGGTGTGACTAATCACTGAACTTAAGTTTAGAAAAAACTCATTGGTACAGTCGGGATTCGAACTTGCGACCTTTGCGTCGCAGGCAACTGCTCGAACCACTCGGCCACCACGGCTTCTTTACTGTTTTTTACTGGTCTCATAATAACTCAATATAGAAATATCACTTCTCCGAACCAATACAAATCAACCGTATTACCATACAACCGTACAACTATTTATAACTAAACCCTAACACATTCTGTCAGACGTCTGTCATCTCAGACTCACGTGGTCTCAATCACACGGCACATTTATTTGCACGCTCATGGAAACGAACTTTCAACAAAGACTAAATTAAGATTTAACGGGCGTCCTGTCACAATGGAAGGAATATTTTGACAATGAAGTGATTAATATGACTTTGCCTTTCGTGGGTGGCTAATTTAGTCTGTTATTTATTTAAGAATTTACCCTCACTTTAAACTATCGTTATAGTTTTAACCAATGCGATATTATAGAACAAAGTAGACGGTCGTCTGGTCTAGTGGTTAGAGCTCCTGACTGCGAAACTTGAGGTCGCGAGTCTGATTCCCGCTGAGGGCGGGATGTATTTGTGTATTGTATTTGATACAATACTTATGATACATCACAATAAATATGAGTATTTGTACCTTAGTCTTGGACGTCCCATGTATTTATGTATATATCTATCTATATAAGTAAATATACCGTTGCCTAGTTACCATAACACACACTTTGCTTTATTTGGGGGTATGTCAATTTGTTAATTTGGGGCTATGTTAATTTGTGCGGAATTGTCCCAACGTATAAGTATTATTATTTATTAGAATATAATAGGACATAGCTTTATAGTAGAACTGTGTCCACTTGTTATACGATTTTAAATTCAATTAATATAAGTATCAATAGTTTGTCTATTGCGGACGTAAAATAATGACTACACACAAACACTTAGGCGTTGAATATTTTATCAGTGGTGTACTGAACTTAAATAAACTAATTTAAAGAAGAAAACTTAACCGTTCAACGTTAAGACTAACTACTTTTACAAATTATTACAATAATATATATCCTCACGCCTTCCCACAAGGGTCCCCGAAGGGGTAGGCAGAAGTGTATAGGTAATACCCACACACCCACTTTCCGCCAGAGGTATATTAGGTGCCGACAGATGGCGAGTCCATCGCCGTTACTCAAGCACGACTATACATACGCCTTTGATTTTTTCTCAGACGTATGCAGGTTTCCTCACGATGTTTTCCTTCACCGTAAAGCTCGTGGTATGACTAATCACTTAAATTATTACAATTAAAAATAAATCAGATGAATTTGTAAATACCCATCTATTCACGAGCACCTATTCATATTTTAATACGAATCTATTTCTCATGCTAAACAAAAGACAGCCGATTTCCTATTCCACAAATTAAGGTAAGTAGCCAATCAGGCGTCGTAAAATTAACTTAAGCGCAAACCGTTGAATCTGTGCCATCGAATCTAACTCATAAACTGAATGAGGTAATTCGTAAGCTCGGCAGATGAGGATGATAAATCTAGCAATTTGCTCCTCGTAACTCTACGACGAGGCTACTCGTAAAAATCTTACGTTCAATGTGATAGCAGGTTCACATCCTTTCGGGAATGTTTCGCTCTTTTAAAGTTTTAAGATCCGTGTCCATAACTTCTTCAAGGTACTTTAGTTGTAAGAACTTCTACGTTACCATATTTCATATTCTTTTTATATATATCCTCACATCATCCCACAAGGGTCCCCGAAGGGGTAGGCAGAGGTGTATAGGTAGTACTCACACACCCACTTTCCGCCAGAAATATATTTAGGTGCCATCGTGACAGTTGGCCAGTCCATTTTACTCCGTTACTCAAGCACGACTATACATACGCCTTTGAATTGCTTCTCAGACGTATGCAGGTTTCCTCTCGATGTTTTCCTTCACAGTAAAGCTCGTGGTGTGACTAATTGTTTTCATAGCAATAGCAATATTCTTTTTAATTTGAATGAATTAATTATTACCTGCAATAAATTTCGCGCCTTATCGCAAGGGTCTCCGAAAGGGTAAGCAGAAGATAAACACAACACCGTCTTTTAGCGACAGATGGCATGTCCATCGCCATTTCACACGTCGTAGAAATTATTCTCAAACATATTTGTGTGTGTGTGTACCTCACGCCTTCCCACAAGGGTCCCCGAAGGAGTATGCAGAGGTGTATGGGTAATACCCACACACCCACTTTCCGCCAGAGGTATATTATGTGCCAACATATATGTAATCACTGTAATGCTCTTAAATTCACTGTTCTTAAATTCCAAAAGAAATCTTCATTTA